>OY821517.1:103468504-104026004 GCA_963682025.1 Cordilura impudica
TTTTAATCAAAATTTTTCATTACGAACAAAATATATAAAATAGTCTTCATTTGAATTACGGAAAATGTAAATTATTTTTTAAAAGAAAATAATTATTAATACTAATAATACTAGAGAGCTCGGGTTTGGGACTATGTATATATCTAATTAATATTATGTTAACTATTGTTTATTATAGTTAAGAATTAATAAAGAATTTGTGTAAATAAACGTTTAAAAAATAAATACAATTCCCGAAATGTTGAGTTGCTTTCATAAATATTGTAGTAGCGCTCAAATTGCTTTGAAATACTAATAATTAACTACTCTTACACGCTGCTGATCGTCTTCCTCCTGTCTGCTATATTTGTCTTAAAACAGCAAATTTTTATTTTTTTCTACCGACTTTATCTTCCGCCACTAGGTTTGTATATATGTATATATAATTTTTTTTTTTCATGAAATATCCTGAAAATGTTTGACGTTTATTAAGTTCCAATTACATAATATGATAAAAATTTATATAGTACCAACCTTTTCATCTTGATCCCAGTTCGATGATCTTTTTCAATGTTTTTTTTTAATTTTAACCAATATGTTAATTTGTTTTTTCAATTTTTTAATGCTTAAGTTAAGTAAGAATTTTCAAAATCAGAGGTAATATAAATAACACGATTGATATCACAATAACCAGAGTTGATTTTTACTAAATCAGGGATGTTAAAATTCTAGTTAGGCAGAAGATAAAAAAAAATGATATGAATAGACTCACGAATAACCAGTGCATAAGCCTTAATCCAGTGTCCAGTGTAAAGTAACAAAATAAATAATAAAATAAATACAAAATAAAGTTATGAATACAGCTATTAGTTTTTGACTCAATTTTAGCTATATAGGTCTCATAAAAATGACAGTTATTGTTATATATATAATGTTTATATTTTTAAATTTATAAAATATATATAACATGTGAGTATAAAAACTCTTAAAAAATTCAACTTTGTGTTAACTTACTAAATACATTCTATGACATGTGTACTTTTCAAGAGCAATGTTGCTACGAGTATTTTGGTATGTCAAGATGTCTTAAGCTGTTGTAACTTTAAACCAGAAGTTCAAATAACCATTACAACACCCACACAACAAAATAAGAAAAAATATATATAGTATAGAAGGAAGCAATTATCGTAGAAGAGGCAACAAAGCAACATTTGTGAAAGAAACTTCAAAACTTTATTTTATACTAACCGTTTTTAAACACACTTAAAACTGATTAAAATATTACAATATCCGAATATCAATATAAAAATAAAATCTTATTGAAATTAAGTTGTAATTGTAGCGAAATTTAAATTAAATTGATATATGATTAGAACTCCTACTTTTAACTACTATCTAGAAAGGATGCGATAAAACTTGAATATGCTTCAGAAAATGAAAAAATAAGTGATGCGTATTTGATTTTTCTGTTTTCAGTTAAAAAAAAATGTACCAGAGAACGGCCGTTATTTTGATTTTATCATATTTTTCATATTTTCTGCAAATAAACATAATACTAATGGACACCATATCAAAACCATTTGCAAGATATATCGTGTTATTTATTTATTTATTTTTATTTGTGTGTTTGGTTTCGGTCACTTTTTGACAGGGTTAGTCGAGTATAGTGAAATTCTAATATACCAGGGATGATTGCACATATTAGCGTGTGGATTAAGATCGTGTTATTTAATAAAACACTAAAAATTTCGGGGTTCCCTATGGTGGCATATATGAATTTTTAATCAAAACTCACATATAATACTCGTTTAAGTGAGGATGTATTTAAGTGAGGACGTATTTCAGTTTAAACGATAAACCGAATAGTTCGCGTTTTAGCCAATTTTTCGCGATGATATTTCCTATGTTCGTTCCCATGTACGATCACATCATTTTGTTGTCATAACTAACTTATAATTTCGCAATAACCATGCGAAGTTTAAAGAAAATGATTTTATAACTAAATTCGATTCTATAAATTGTTAAATTTATTACAAATACTGAAATATAGATTTTATTTATTGATGATTACAAAAATTAATCGGTGTAGCCCATTTCAAAAGCAAAATTGCAGTTATTATCTATAATATTAGGCGTCTGCGGAAAATTTCCCGAAAACAATTTCCCAAATACAATTACCCGAAAACAACTGCCCGAAAAAACAGTTCCCCGAAAAAACAATTTCCCGAAAACAATTTCCCGAAATTACAATTTTCCGAAAACAATTTCCCGAAATTACAATTTCCCGAAAACATTTTCCCGAAAATACGATTTCCCGAAAAAAATTTCCCGAAATTACAATTTCCCTATTTTTAGTTTACAACTTCCAATATATTCTTGATTTCCCCCATAAAAAAAACTTGCTGCATACGATTTCTTGAAAAAACAATTTCCCGAGTATACGACTTCTCGAAAAAACAATTCCCCCACCCCGCACCGCGCCCTTCCTCTTCCACCCTCCCTCGTCATCCGGACCTATTTAATGGAGTGTCATACGCTTATTTTTTCATTGTGGCTTTGAACACTTCGGTATTCAGACTTCCCGACGGATAACGCTCACTCCATCACATCCTGCCCATGCAGTAGCAGCTACGGAATCGTTACCATCTTGCATTTTTTTAGTTATTTGGGTTGTTATACTCAACTACTATGCCACTCGAATTACTGGATAGCGAAAAAGGTAAACCGAGGTTGCTTTTGAATGGTTTCCTATATCATGACGACGGTCAGTCCGTTGATAGCGTTTATTGGCGTTGTATCCTTTATCGAGGAAAACATTGTACCGATACTATAAAAAAAGAGGCTCTTCACAATCACAGTGCCGATAAAATCGTTAATGAGCTGAAATATCTTGCCCGGACCACTACATCAAGTGGTCATGAGCTGATTGCTCGCTCTTCGGCCAGATTTTCTGATGGTATTGTTTCGGAAATGCCATCAACAAGTTTCGGGAAATTGTGTTCGGGAAACTGTATTTCGGGAAATTGTAATTTAGGGAAATTGTAATTTCGGGAAATTGAGTTCGGGAAATTGTAATTTCGGGAAATTTTCATTTCGGGAAATTGTGTTCGTGAAATTGTAATTTCGGGAAATTGTTTTCGGAAAATTGTTTTCGGGAAATTTTCCGCAAATCAATATTAGGAGGCTAGACAATTTCTTGTGACTGATGTTTTGTTTTACCGTTTTATCCTGATTTTGATCAAACGTATATTATTTGAAAGGTATTTCTTTTTAGGTGTTTTGCAGATTAACAGATTTTTAAATTTTTTCCTTTGTTTTGACTAAATTGCATTTAAAGTTGCTACTAACACATACATAAAAGCGTACAATGCTATGTGTGTGTTTAGTAAATTTGTTAATGTGTTTGTAATAAAAATGAGTTTGTTTTTTGTGTTGATTTGTGAATTCGCTATAATTGATTAGCATATTTTTAGGGTCTTTATTTAATCAAAAAATAATATTTCCTAGAATTTGCACTCGAATTTCGAGGTCTGAAATCTGCTTGTAATTATAAATGTTATTTATTAATTTTACAGTTGCAAATTAAAAAAATAAAAAATAAACGGAAACAAAAATATGTAAAATCTTAATGCGGATAACTACTGGCTGCACTTTTTGAACCAGTTGATGTTCCTGTTTGTATATATACATATATATATATTTTAATTGGTGAAAAAATATAAAATTTTTCTGTTAATTTCCGAATAAACCTCGGATAAATGTTGTGCTACAGAGGACACCAAAATGCGGAATGAGGGTTTAAATTATATTTTAATGATGATGATTCTACATTGATGTCTTTAAGCACTTTACTATTTCCAATTTTTATCTGCTGCATGTATTCCAGCAGTGGAATCATTAAACAGATGGTGGAAAGGCTAAATCTAGAAATTTGGTTCCAAATAAATTTCATCACCCACTGTTCATCTTGAAATGACTGGCAGTTTTTGGCGGAAATCTTGTGCAGGTAGTACCACCAAACCACCCATAAATGTCTCGCGACTGCACATGTCCTGGAAATTTCTATTTAAGGCAGCAATTGCACGCTTGTGAGACATGGTGCACTCGTCCAATACCAGTAATTTGCATATTCGTAGAGAAACTCCCAAACTGGTATTTTTACGAATGTTGGGGGCCTCGCTCTGGAGTAATTTGAGAGCAGAGTGTGAAGTTCTACCACCGCTTCGAAGAGTTTCCGCAACCCCGGCGGAAACTACTGCAACAGTGATGTTGGAATCTTTACGGATATATGCCAATAAAAGATTTAGTTGGAATGTTTTCCCTGTGATACCAGGAGCATCCAAGAAAAAGAGCTCCCATCATCTCTACTGCTCCATCAGCTCATCTGCGTTTATTATCTTTTCAAAAACAATTTTTTGTTCGGGGAGTAATCTAGGTATTTTTTCTGCGATTTCTGCACTAATTGCAGTGAGGCTGCTATTGACAACTCATCGGCCACATTTTGTAATCTAATTGACAGCGGAATACCAAACTGGCCTGTTTCATTCTCCTTTCTTCAACGAAGAATGGCTTCAAACAAAGCATTCCTTTAATCTTACCAGAGTTCCAAAGGTGTTGGTAACCCCCACATAACAATTAAAATTCATAAGAGCTCCCTCAGTTTCCATGAAGAAGAACATAACAAGGCCTCTTCCATGGCTAGGTCCCACTGTGTGTTTTGCAATCGAGGCTATTAATGGTTATCAATTCTATAAAACACGTTGGTCCTTTTACAATGTTTCGTGTTGCAATAAGTTCTATTAATATTCAACCAAATAACCACAGACGAAAAATTTTGTAAAACATTGGAGGATAGAAGCACTTCTTTAAAATGTATGTTAAAGAGACAAAAAGAAGTTTCAAAAAACATGTTTTTTACATACGTAAAAATTTTTGAAGATTTAGTAAAAGTCCAAAGAAAAAAGCCAGGAAGAGAAACTTTACAGTACAGAAAAAGTGGAGGAATTAAACGCAACAACTATGAAGTTCAAAAAGTTTTACAGAAAAAGCAAGAATTTAAGGTAAAAGAATTAGAACTTAAGATGGAAAGAAACAATTTCTTCAAAATGTAATTTTTTTTATTAGTTTATCGTTGTTATGAGTTATGCTATTTTTTAATGAATGTAGTATTTTTTGTTTAAAATAAATAAAACGGATTGATTTACTAAAGATTTCTGGCTATTTCATCTCTAATTGTAGTAGCGTAATTAAATAATTTGAAGTCATCTTCTTGACTGACATCTGCTTCAACATCCTGCCGTATTTGAATACATACGGCATGTCGATTATTTAATGATAATTATCCTCCTACGATATAAGAGGCGATCAGTACCCCAAAAGAGCCAAGAGCACTGTAAAATGGCATCCTTAAATATTACATATGAAGAGATAGGTTGAATAAAAATGTTGACAAAAACTGCATGCTGGGATGTACTTGCTGATGATTGTAGGTGCAAAATCCGTTGGAATTGAAATCCTACCTGCTCCTCCTCAAAAGTTATTCATATTTTTATATTTCAGATCGGGACAATTTGAAATAAATATCAAAAGTATAATCTCGTTTGAATTTTTATTATGCAAAAGAATAATAAAGAATTTTACGTAAGTTTTTAGTTGATTTTAATCGTTTCCAAGGTACACCACGTGGAGGCAACTTACTTTGTACCTCTTTTTATTTTTTATGTTTTTTTTTTCGTTATTAGGTTTTTTTATTTTTAGATTATAAGATGTGTCACTATTTCTGTAAATATTATTTAGAGTTTTGCAAACTTAAGTTTGTAAATTCAAACATGCTGCGATGAAATTGTTATGACAGCTTTCTTTAAGCGAATTGTAAAGGATGGTTCATCTAGCAAATTTATTTTAAATCGATCCCAATATTTATTGAACTCGCTATGAACTGACTCTCCAGCCTGCTCGGACCATAAATTTAAGCCATCATTATTCAAGAATATGATAATACGAATTTTGAGTGTTTGATAAATTTCAGTACTTTTTAAGGCTTCACGGAGTTCTTTATACCCTATACCACTATGTGGTTTGGGTATAATGACTTTGTGCTGCTGTTTGTAACTACCAAAAATATTTGACCTAGACCCGTCTTTTATTATACCGATCGACTCAGAATCACTTTCTGATTTGATTTAACGATGTCCGTCCGTCCGTCCGTCCGTCTGTGTGCCCGTGTAAAGCTTGAAATCAAACTGCAGGTCGCAAATATTAATATATTTTGATCAAATTGGGTATGTAAGCTTTTATCGGATGAACGCTATTGAAATTGGTGAGAATCGGTCCATATTCATACCTAGTCCCCATACAAATGACCTCTATGAAATCGACATAAATTGCCATAAGTTCCAAATTATCATATAGATCTCAGTCAAATTGGGTTTGTATGTATTTATTACATCCACTAATTAGTAGTTCAAAAATACTCCCTATAGGAAAATTCTTAGTCATAGGCCCCATATAGAGCTGCTTCCCGATCTTCACTTAAATCTATCAAAAAACAAAAATATTGCACAGATTTTTCTCAAATTTGGTTTGTATATATTTTTTCAAAGTATAAGTGACTTTGCCAAATATGGTCAGGATCGGTCCATTTTCGACCTAGTCCCCATATAAATATAGTATCCGATATGAACTTTTTCATATCTGCAGCGAAAAAAATTAATAAAAATGCCACTCAAATTTGGTTTATGCTTATTTGCTATATCCAATTATTTGGACCGAAGAGATAGGGTCTCTTAACCATGGTATAGAGTATCGTATAGTCGGGCTAGACCGACTATAATTTTCTTACTTGTTTTAATTTTCATTAAAGTCAGTAAGATCATCTTTTTTGGTAGCAAAGCACTTTTCAACAATTTTATTCTTAGCTTTAAATGCAGAAATTTAAGGCTGTAAACGAAATGGTCCTGCAAGCTCGTAAATTTCAGGATCCTGCAATTTATCGGCCACTTCAAATATATCTCCTTGATAGCTCTTATGAGATACACCTAATTTTTTCGGCCACAATACGCTTTATCTTTTCCAATTTCCTCAATTTTAGCTATACCGTCCCAGAAAAGATGGTTGACAAACCCTTGTAATAGGAGGAATACACTTCTGAAGTACGTACAATTTATCATCTTCGGTAGTGCCGTCTTCAATGAATAAATGGTGATTAACTGTACTGCCACATTCTTTGGCCTTTTTTTTTTAGTACCCAAGCTCTTGAATTTAAAGTAGTCATCTTTTAAATGCCTGTAGGTCCTTAAATCAATATTTTTGTCAGCATTGCTAATATAATTTTCCTCAATCATTTTATCATAATATTTTAATTTATTTAATGTGACGAAGCAATAAGGGCAAGGGTAGAAAGCCGTTGAAGTTTGCTGCCCATTGACCAATAAAACTAGCTTTAAATCTCCAGCAAATTTAAAGGGTATCTCATTGAGTTTCGTCAATTCAACTAAAATTTGTAAATTATCATAGGTCTCTTTAATCCGAGGCACTATGCCTAATAAAAGCAATTTAAATACACTAGTCAACTTACGTTTATTTGCCATGCTTCCACCAGTAGAGTAAGTTGAAACATTTTTACTTTTATCCAAGTCATTTTCTTTCAAGTCGTCTTCTGAAATTGATATTGAAGGAGAAATTTTGAAGAAATCTTGTCCTCCATAGAAGTCGAAGGACTTGTCGAAGGACTTGTGCAAGAATGTGATATGCCTTTACCTATTTGTTGAAAACAACTGTTACATAACTCAGTAGAAGTTCTCGGTTTAGTTGCCCTTGCCGAATTTTTAGAAAGTAAATCATTTTGTTGCAAAGTATCGTCAAAACACTTGTGTACGTCAATGTTTGTAGAGAAATCCCTAATTTGACCTCTACCTTTTTTTTGTTTTTTATGACTCGTAACTCGTGCTGTAGCAATTACAACCCATCGTTCTTGTTTCTTTTGATAATTTGAGGTCCTCGTAATTGGGCATAGTTGGACGAGGTCTTTTGAAAATATCATTTCCATATTCATTTAAAGTTAGTCGGCAAGAGCTACATAAACTTTTTGGGAATTTACAAGTATAAATATTAAATTCATCATTGATATGCTTTTTTATAACTTCGATATGTTTTTCAGATAGCAAGAAATGATGGGAAGGTTCATTTTGAAAAATAATTTTTTTTTTCACAAAAAGCGCATACTTTTGTGCGATTTTCTTCATGATCGCATTTATAAAGCGGATGCTGACTATTCACCTAACTATTCAGCTGACTATTCATTATTACTTACCCTTACTCTTAAAAAACTTTTAAATATCTATTTAGAAAAGAACTTTTGATATTTATTCTAAATTGTCCCGATCTGAAATATAAAAATATGAATAACTTTTGAGGAGGAGCAGGTAGGATTTCAAATCCAACGGATTTGGCACTGACTGGGTTGTTAATGTAACAGTGACTAAGGCCACTACTTCTCAAGCTTGGAACATAGCTGGTAACATACGTCAGGCACCAATAAGCAACTATCAAGAAGACAAGTTAGTTAATTGCCCATGACCCCCGGGGGGATGAAAATCATAGTGAAAATGAGTATATATTAATTGAATAGATAGATCCGGATCACTAAAATGACCCTGATGTAAATGTGAAAATTGGCTTAGGTCAATTTTTCTCTAGGTTGATATAACCGACATCGACGAAAGGCATTGATGAAGTTGCAACTGAATAGATAATGGATAAAATTATATTAAATAGGCATGGAATGATAAGAAAATAGAAAAGTAAAAAGTGCTCACACCTTAATGGTGAATAATTGGAACAATAATAAGAATAGAATACAGATAACGAGTAAGAGATCTATGGAGATTGGTATAAGGAATAATTAAGAATATAGGAATAGAATAGTAATATTTTTGGAGATGGAATATAATTTCATTAGCTGAATTGAGAACGGAACAGTAAATAAGCCTAATTTTTTTTTTTAATTGCATGAATTCGTACTAAATCAAAAATTAAAATTAAGTTTAGAATTCAGAATTTAATATAAATTAAAAATTTATTAAAATTGGATGTTGATTGAAAATAAATTTATCAATCTAATTAATTAAAATTAAAAATTGATTAAAATTAATTAATTAATTTAAATTTTATTAAATTTAAAATGTATGATAACAAATAATAATAAATACTTAAAATTAAATTTAAATATTTAAAACCTTAATACATAAAAATTGTGCTACTTAACTTAAAAATTATAACTTAAAATTAACAAAAACTAAATGTTCAATCTATATTAAAGACTAGAATTAATATCAAAAAACTAAATCTAAGAAATTAAATTTAAACAGAGGATAGGTACAATTCTTACTTTTGTTTAATAATTACAATATTTACATTTCACTTTCATTTGAAAAATTCTTATTTGTACTACCCTGACATGACTACTTGATTTGACATATACATTTTTTTAAATTTTTTTCCGTGGATAAAAGAAGAAAAATGTTGATGAAAATTTAAAAAAAAAAAAAAATTTTTAAATTAAAATTCAATTTAAAATTGAAAACTAATTGGAATTTATTAATTAATTATATTGAATGATTTTTTTTAATATTAAATTTGGAAAATGAAATTTGAATTTAAGAACAAAAACTAAATTTAAAACTTAACTTAGAATTAAAAATAAACTTTAAATAAAGTTAATTAAAGTTAAAAAAATTAATGAAACACATTATAAATTAAACAACTTTTAACATAAAATTTCTATTTTTTATGATTTTTGTTTATTGAATGAACTTAGCAGTAAAATTATAATCCAAAATAAAATAAAAAAAAATTTAAATTAAAATTAAAAATAAATTTTTTAATATATATGAATATAAAAGAATGATCAAGCAGTTATCTTGATCATTCTTTGACTAGTCATAGTTACCATGCCTTCTGTATGTAACTAAATACTCACATTCCGTTGCGTTATTTGTCCACACTCATCATAGCTGGCTAGCCTGTAAACTGCTGAGCCAGCTAAGTCCCACGGTTAATGTGTGAATGTGTGCGTGTATGTAGTTTATTTTAGATTAGTTTAAGTTTTAGTGAATAGATAAAAAGTCAGTTGAAAACAATCGCTCGTAAGAGCAAGAACAATATCTTCTGGTTTTATTTAGAAAGATATTAATTAAAGAAATAAATATAAAGGATATAATACC
The DNA here is from genome assembly GCA_963682025.1 of Cordilura impudica. Classification (NCBI taxonomy): domain Eukaryota; kingdom Metazoa; phylum Arthropoda; class Insecta; order Diptera; family Scathophagidae; genus Cordilura; species Cordilura impudica. Next base: position 103,478,707 of record OY821517.1, read on the forward strand.
TTCTTCTATTAACAAGTAATAAAATTATCCACTATTAACAAGTAATAAAATTATAGTCGGTCTAGACCGTCTATACGATACCATATACCATGCGTTTAGAGACCCTATCTCTTAGGCCCAACTAACTGGACATAAAAAATAAGCATAAACCAAATTTGAGTGGGATTTTTATTAATTTTTTTGGCTGCAGATATGAAAAAGTTCATATCGGATGTTATATATATATGGGGACTAGGCCCAAAAATGGACCGATCTTGACCATATTAGGTAAAGTCTCTTGTATTTTGCAAAAATATATACAAACAAAATTTGAGAAGAATCAGTGCAATATTTTTGTTTTTTGATAGATTGAAGTGAAGATCGGGAAGCAACTCTAAGAGTTGTCCCATATGGATTATTTTTGGACTAATTAATAGATGTAATAAACGTATACAAACCCAATTTGAGTAAGATCTCTATGACAATTTGGATCTTATGGCAATTTATGTCGATTTCATAGGGGTCATTTGTATAGGGCTAGGTCTGAACATGGACCGATTCTCACCAATTTCAACAGCTTTCATCCTATGGCCGATAAAAGCTTATATAACAAATTTCATCAAAATATATTCATATTTGCGACCTGCAGTTTGATTAAAATGTTTACATGGACACACAGACGGACGGACGGACAGACGGAAGAACATCGTTAAATCGAATCAGATAGTGATTCTGATTCTATCGGTATAATAAAAGATGGGTCTAGGTCAAATATTTTTGGGTAGTTACAAACAGCAGCACAAAGTCATTATACCCAAACCACATAGTGGTATAGAGTATAATAATGTATTCCCTCTTGGCTATTGGTCTATACCCTTGTTCAATATTCTATTCATGAGACCTAAAAAAAGTCTTTGTGAGATAGACGCAAGTTCAAGCCTCATGGCCGCACTAAGTAGAAAAATTTAATATGGAAACAGTTTAATCTATTATGTATAACACAATTATTACAATATTTAATACAATTACTTATAAATGCCGATATGCCAGAAACCGGTCTGATTAAGAATACAGAGTAAATATGAATTTTGTAAATATATGCTTTCTTTTTCACTACCTCTACCATACACATTATACTTTTAACATATAATATATGTGAAATATATCAGTAAATTTCTATTATTTTTTTTTTTTTTTTTGCCAAGTTTAATAGTTTTCTAGTAGTTTACTTGTTTGAACTAATTTTGACCTAAAGTTTTAATAAAAATAAAAGAGTTGTATTACATATTTTATACCAACGTTTCACCAATATTTATTGTTGACTTCATCAGGTTTTTTTTTTGTCCATTTTAATTAAAAAGATAAACATTATTTTATTACAATATTATACCAAAAAGCAGATTATGACTTACAGTAAAAATTAATCTTTGAACATTAAAACGCACTACATTTAGCATTTAATAAAAAATTAAAACATAAATTGTATACAATTTAAAAACACCACAACTTATAAAATATATCACACCTGATTTAGTGTATTGCAACAATATAACTCGCGCTTATTCTATCTATATATTCCTTCAAATTCATTGTTTTTTTCTTTGATTTGTTGTATACGTAAACTTTCTATAATATACCTTTTCTTCTCAATATTTTTTTTGGCCAGTATTCTGACTTTACTAAAATCAGCTGTATATCCAGCAACAACATTGTCTACAAAATGCAATGTAAGGGTAATGACGATCAAACAATTGATTTAGTATACATAGGAACAAAAAGGCGATCATCAGAGACGAGAGTAGGGGTACATAAAGAAGACATCACGAAAATAAAGAGACAACTGCATTATCACAGCATATAATACAAACTGGACATACATCTGATTTTAATAAGTCAGAATACTGCCGCTTTCTCTGTTTTTTATACCCTATACCACTATGTGGTTTGGGTATAATGACTTTGTGCTGCTGTTTGTAACAACCAAAAATATTTGACCTACACCCATCTTTAATTATACCGATCGAATCAGAATCACTATCTGATTCGCTTTAACGATGTCCGTCCGTCCGTCCATCCATCCGTCCGTCCGTCCGTCTGTGTGTCCATGTAAAGATTGTAATCAAACTGCAGGTCGCAAATATGAATATATTTTGACGAAATTTGGTATTTCATCTTTTATCGGCCGTGGGATGAACGCTGTTGAAACTGATGAGAATCGGTCCATGTTGAGACCTAGCCTCCATACAAATGACCCCTATGAAATCAACATATATCGCCATAAGATCCAAATTATCATACAAATCTTAGTCAAATTGGGTTTGTATGTATATATTACATCAAATCATGAGTAGTCCAAAAATGATCCCTATTGGACAACTCTTAGTCATAGGCCCCATAGAGCTGCTTCCCGATCTTCACTTAAATCTATCAAAAAAGAGAAATATTGCACTGATTCTTCTCAAATTTTGCTTGTATATATTTTTGCAAAATACAAGAGACTTTACTAAACATGGTCAGGATCGGTCCATTTTTGGGCCTAGTCCCCATATAGATATAGCATCCGATATGAACTTTTTCATATCTGCAGCCAAATAAATTAATAAAAGTCCCACTCAAATTTGGTTTATGCTTATTTTCTATATCCAGTTAGTTGGGCCTGAGAGATAGGGTCTCTAAACGCATGGCATAGGGCAGCGATGGCGAACCTTTTTGACAAGTGAGTCCAAATTGAATATATTTTTTTTGTAATATCAACCTACGGGTCAAGTAATATTTTAGTAAATAAAGATTTAACAGAAATACATGTAAATATGATTTTATTCGAACATATTATATGTATGATTATTATTTTATAATAAAAAAACAAAGAAAATTTAATATCAAAAAAATTATACATATACACTAGATACATCCAAAAGTATTTTTTTTTCTGATCCGTGCACGACGTAGTAAATATGAAAGAAGATGTCAAAAAACCATAAAAACGAAATCAGTCGCCCGATATCGTCAAAACTGGCTTGTCCCTAGGCGAAACTCCATATCTTGTTCAAGTTCCATTCATACATTTAAATAAAATTTTTAAAAGGTATTTCAATCGCCTGGAAATTTATTTATATGGCCAATTCCCATGTAAAATTAACCGCTGAATCGAATGCAGCTGATAGAATATCAAAAAAAATTATGCCTGACCCTACAGCGGCGATTAAAGTCCCATTTTTTTTTTTTGTTATTTAATTTTTTATATTTATCATGTCAGGTGACTGATACGAAAGAGACTTATGTAAAAATTAACACAACAGGGTTGTAGAGCATTTTATGTAGATGAATTTCATTTAAAAAAAATTAAAATCGCACATTATTTGGATAAGTTATGGCCAATTTCGTTAAAATTGCCATATACATTTTTAAACGAAAACGTGTATTTTCGTCATATCTTGAGAAAAAGTCATCTGATATTGGTGGTATCATACCAATTTTTATTAGTTTCATCAAGCCCGATTAGCTGAAACCAGTAGCGGATCCAATGAGGGGGATTTTGGGATTAATCCCCCCAACAGTAAAATTTTTTTATATATATGGATACGCCCCTGGCTGAGACCAATGTTGGAAAGACCGAATAAAAACAGTATTTGAATGGGAATATTTTTATTTCAATGTACATATGTTGCATTTTAAATGGTACTTAAAAATTATTATTCAAAAGCATTTCTTTTGTTGTTGTTCTGTAGCCAAACATTTTTTGGTGTTTTTCAACTAGCTGCAAAACCATTTGCTTTTCGGTCTCAACGTTAGTTACTTTTTCATTGAATCTAGTCATAAGGCCTACTGCTCTTTCGGCGGCGTCGTTTACAACCAACAGTCCCTTGGCGACTTTTTCTGCACGCAAGTAGTTTTCATTGTTCTCCCAACGACTCGGATCAATTTCTAGTGATTTGCCTCATCAGGTTTTTTTGTAAACAAAGATTCGAAGAATGTTAGAGTTCGTGACGTTATAAAGCTCTCAATATTCAAATCAGCGACAGTGACTGTAAGAATGTTGATGTAAGCATGTCTAAATTTATTTGCGTCAAAATTTTTTTGAATCTAGAAACTTACTTATCAAATAATATTTTTCTTCCATTTTACTGAGAAATATATTAAACTTTATTGAACTTAAGGTTTTTTTGATTTTCAAATAATTATAAAAGATGTTTAATATTCAAATGCTTTATTAGAACTGATAAGTTTTTCAATATAATAAAATAGCAAAAACGCAAATATCAACATTTGAAAATGTAACGTTAAAAGTACCGTTGCTTTTGTTGTTTTTGTTTTGCTGTGTATTTTCTATTCGCGTCGTCACCCGTTCTATAAAATACAAAGGAAAAAACTCACTCAAAAGGAACGAATGTCATGACAATTGAGCGTTGGCTGTACCTTCTCTAAATCTACCTTGTTTCGGAATCTTAACGCGCGCACCGAACCAACTTTTCGAAATTTGCACATATGTAGGTATGATAAACGGGATTAAATTGGGGATTATATAAAAATAGCCCCAGGAACAGGGTTAATTTTCGTTTAAGGGTTAATTTCTGGTACAAAAATTTTACTGTTGGGGGGATTAATCCCAAAACCCCCTCATTGGATCCGCCACTGGTCTCAGCTAATCGGGCTTGACGAAACTAATAAAAATTGGTATGATACCACCAATATCAGATGGCTTTTTCTCAAGATATGACGAAAATTCACGTTTTCGCTTATAAATGTATATGGCAATTTTAACGAAATTGGCCATAACTCATCCAAATAATGTGCGATTTTAATTTTTTTAAAATTAAATTCATCTACATAAAATGCGCTACAACCCTGTTGTGCTCGTTTTTACATAAGTCTCCTTCGTATCAGTCACCTGACATGATAAATATAACAAATTAAATAACAAAAAAAAAAAAAATGTGATTTTAATCGCCGCTGTAGGGTCAGGCATAATTTTTTTTGATATTCTATCAGCTGTATTCGATTCAGCGGTCAATTTTACATGGGAATTGGCCATATAAATAAATTTCCGGCCGATTGAAATACCTTTTAAAAACTTTATTTAAATATATGAATGGAACTTGATCAAAATATGGAGTTTCGCCTAGGGACAAGCCAGTTTTGACGATATCGGGCGACTGATTTCGGTTTTATGGGTTTTTTGACATCTTCTTTCATATTTACTACGTCGTGCACGGATCGGAAAACATGATCCATTTTCATACAAATTTGGATGTATCTAATATACACACATTTGATGCGAAACTTGTTGTTGTTTATTTTCAGATAATTGATGTATATTTGGTTCATACTTGGAATTCATTACTCTTACACATGCGGCAGTCATTTCATTACCAAGTCCATTTCTTTGCGTGGATTTTATAAAATTCACTAGCTGTTTTTACCCGGTCTTGCCCCGGATAAAAAGGCCTTTGACTTGAAAAATGGTTCACTATGCTTACCAGGCGCTGAGTACTTAAAAATTTGTATGGGCAGTAAATTAATTTTTTTATTTCAATTCAAAATTTTTTGATTTTTTAATTTAGAAGTTTTTTAAGATGCTGCAGCAAAAATGCTTCAAAAATAAGTTGCGAATCCGCTTTAAGTATTTTTTAAGTTTATTTATAGACATCAAATATAACGGAATCGTTTGCAAATTAAAGGAATCAGAACTTTTAAAAATTGAATTACTTCATTCAATAAGTGATCATCATTGAGCAGAAACGTCAAATTCAAGTTTCAGAAATGAAAGACTAATGCGACGTTTAATATTGTGTCGCAAGGTTTCTTTAAGCAACTGCTTATAGTATATGTGTGTCCTATTTTGATCAACAGGTAATTATTTCACATACGTAGATAAAATTTATCATATGACATTTCACTAAGCTGTGTTCCGCGAGCGAGTCGCGCCCGATTCCTCGCGTTTGGCAGCCAGACCCGTGCTGCCGCGCAGTTGTTGTCAACTTATTTTAATCGCCAAAATATATTTTTCAGATCATTGCGATATTTTTGCTGAGCTGTGTTCCGCGAGCGCGTCGCGTCCGCGTCCGCATCCGCACGCCTCGCGCCGCTTCTTCGCAGCTACTACCCGTTCTGCCGCTTAGTTTTCGTTAACTTATTTTAATTCCTAAAACATATTTTTTGGAGCATTGCGATATTTTAGCTGGGCTCTGTTCCGAGAGTGCGTCGCGTCCGCATCCGTCGCGTCCGAGTCCGCGGTGGCGCACTGCGCGCCGCTTCCGCGCGTTTGGTTACCTTTCCTGGAGTATGGACATCGTATGTAGCAAAATTCAGAGAAGTCCGTTGAAAAATAATAATTTGTATAGCGAACAAATATACCAAAAAGCAGAAAATGAATTGTATATAAAATGTGGGCGTAAAAGTAGGCTTGGTCGATAAAAAGTATATGGTGACCTTTCCTGGGGTATAGAGATCGTGTGTACAAAATTTCAGGAAAATCCGTTGAAAAATAAAAATTTGTATAGCGGTCAAACAAACAAACAAACAAACAGAAAATGAATTTTATATACATACTAGCTGTTTTTACCCGGTCTTGCCCGGGATACAAAGGCCTTTGACTTGAAAAATGGTTCACTATACTTACCTGGCGCTGAGTACTTAGTCCCCAATTAACAAATTCTTCAATAAAATGAACTTTCTCCCCAAAAATTTGTATGGGCAGTAAATACATTTTTTATTTCAATTAAAAATTTTTTGATTTTTTAATTTAGAAGTTTTTTAAGATGCTGCAGCAAAAATGCTTCAAAAATAAGTTGCGAAACCACTTTAAGTTTTTTTTTTTCAGTTTATTTATAAACATCAAATATAACGGAATGCTTCACAAATTAAAGGAATCACAACTTTTAAAAATTGAATTACTTCATTCAATAAGTGATCATCATTGAGCAGAGACGTCAAATTCAAATTTCAGAAATGAAAGACTAATGCGACGTTTAATATTGTGTCGCAAGGTTTCTTTAAGCAACTGCTTGTAGTATTTTGATCAACAGGTAATTATTTCACATACGCAGATAAAATTTATCATACGACATTTCACTAAACTGTGTTCCGCGAACGAGTCGGGCACGATTCCGCGCATTTTGCAGCCAGACCCATGCTGCCGTGCAGTTGTTTTCAAATTATTTTAATCGCCAAAATATATTTTTCAGATCATTGCGATATTTTTGCTGAGCTGTGTTCCGCGAGCGCGTCACGTCCGCATCCGTCGCCTCCGCGGTCGCGCACCGCGCGCCGCTTCCACGCGTTTGGCAGCCACATCCGTGCTGCCGCGCAGTTGTTTTCAACTTATTTTAATCGCCAAAATATATTTTTCAGATCGTTGCGATATTTTAGCTGAGCTGTGTTCCGCGAGCGTGTCGCGTCCGCATCCGTCGCGTCCGCGTCCGCGCGCCGTTTCCTCGCAGCTACTACCCGTTCTGCCGCTTACTTCTCGTTAACATATTTTAATTCCGCGCGCCGCTTCCGCGCATTTGGCAGTGCTGCCGCGCAGCTGTTTCCAACTTATTTTAATTGTCAAAATATAATTTTCAGATCATTCCGATATTCTAGCTAAGCTGTATTCCCCGTGCGCGTAGCTTCCGCGCAACGAAATGATGCTATTGAAAAGAAAACTCATTTTAAATGCATTTATTGTAGGACATATATTGAGAGCAGTATGCAAATGTTTACTAAAATAAATATTTAACAAAATTCATTAAATAAAAATATGTAAAAATTTAAGAATGAATTTGGGGAGTAAGTTCATTTTTTCTTTCGATTAAAAAATGGGGAATTTGTTCATTTCTTTTGGGTGCCTTTTTTTAAGTTTGGGAAATTTGTTCACCGTGTAGTTATTTCCGTGTAAACCAAATTTCAGAGAAATCCGATGAAAAGTACAAATTTGTATAGGAAAGAAATATACCACACAACAAAATGTGAATTTTATATGAAAATTGGGCGCAAAAGTAAGCGTGGTCGGTAAAATTCATATGGCGGCCTTCCCTGGAATATGTACTATATTTCGGAGAAAGCCATTGAAAAATAAAAGTTTGTATAGCAATCAAATAAAGAAACAAATAAAAGGAAAAAAATAAGTTTTATATACATAGAAGTTGGCGCAAAGTAGGCGTGGCCTGTAAGAAGCGTATGGTGACCTTCCCTGTAGTATAGAGATCGTGTGACCAAATTTTAGACATCCCTTGAAAAATAAAAATTTCTATAGTGAACAAATATACCAAAAAACAGAAAATTAATTTTGTATAAAAAGTGGGCGTAGAAGTAGGCGTGGCCGGCAAGAATCATATGGCTATCTCTCTGGAGTACAGAGATCGTGTGTAGAAAATTTAAGAGAAATCGGTTGAAAAATAAAAATTTGTATAGCGAACAAATATACCAAAAAACAAATTGAATTGTGTACAAAAAGTGGGCGTTAAAGTAGGCGTGGCCAGTACGAAGCATATCGCGACATTTCCTGGAGTACAGAGATCCTGTGTACCAAATTTCAGAGAATTCCGTTGAAAAATAAAAATTTGTGTAGCGAACAAATATACCAAAAAACTGGAAACGAATTGTATACAAAAAGTGGGCGCAGAAGTAGGCGTGGCCAGTAAGAATCATATGGCGACCTTTCGTGGAGTATGGAGATCGTGTGTAGCAAAATTCAGAGAAATCCGTTGAAAAATAATAATTTGTATAGCGAACAAATATACCAAAAAGCAGAAAATGAATTGTATATAAAATGTGGGCGTAAAAGTAGGCGTGGTCGATAAAAAGTATATGGTGACCTTAGCTGGAGTACAGGGATCGTGTGTACCTAATTTCAGAGAAATCTGTTAACAAATAAAAATTTGTATAGTGAACAAATATGAATAAAACAGAAAATGAATTTTACATAAAAAGTGGGCGTACGAGTAGGCGTGGCCGGTAAGAAGTATATGGCGACCTTTCCTGGGGTATAGAGATCTTGTATACTAAATTTCAGGAAAATTCGTTGAAAAATAAAAATTTGTATAGCGGTCAAACAAACAAACAAACAAACAAACAGAAAATGAATTTTATATATATAGATAGCGAAGTTTCATCGCGATATGCGGGTGGCCCCCACTAGTTACTGCACAAATTCAAATTAAAATTTGACATTGGTACGTTCAACAGTCTAAATTATTTACTGAAAACGGCATCTCTTAGAGTAATCACTTGTTTTGCTGGGAACAGTGTGTACAATGTACACATGGAAAACTTATTTGCAATACATTGTCAATTTCGAAAGTTTGTTTTATTTTGTACACCTAAGATTATTATTTTTAGATGTAGATGACTGTGTGTTTGTATAAGAAAAACAAACTTTGTTGAGCGAAATTTATATGTGAGTGTTTTGTATAACCGGATACTGTCATTTTGTTGTCAAAAACTTTTGCAAATACAATAGCTTCAAGGTAAATGTCCAGAAAACATGGTGAAATAATAGTTGAAATTGACAGAAAAGTAAATCGAAGAAAATTAGCCTTATCGGAATAAATTTAGTTTAATCAAATGAAAATTGCGTTAATAATTGCAATCATTTAGTTATTGTTGTTCGCTCTACATCAATTCCAATTAGAAGCATTTGTGAAAGATTAGAAATAGGTAAAAAAAAGTGAAATCCTGACAATAATTAAGGGAGGCCACACCTAGAAACCGATCAGCTTTGTAAGTAAAAAACTAAAATTATTTCGTACAAGCCGGCATGAATTTTGTATTGCGAATCATGACTTGGAAGCACTGTTTTATATGAATAAATAGTTAGTGATAAGCGAAAGATCGTATAATCTGTTTTTGTTTGGGTTATTAGTTGCATAATTATTAGGTTTATGTTAAACTTCGTGGAATATTTTAATATTAACCCATATGGAAGTTATGCACTTATTTAAATGCTTTTCCTACTTTTTTTACTGAATATGTAAATTCAACTTCATTTGAGGACATGTTGAAAACTCCTTTCAAGAAAATAGAAAACGACATACAAAACACTGTACCCACAAACTTGCGGCTAAATAAAATCGACTTCTATTCCTTTGCGTAAAAGTCCACTGCTTTGACTGTTATATAATCTCTGGTGTAGCGTAATGAATAGATTTACACTCATTAGAAAAAGTATACAATAAAAACTGTCGTACTACCTGCTACACGACCATGGTAGTCAGATGTTTTTAATATTTTGCGAACGGTTTCTTCATGGATGCCTTTTTCGCAGAATACTTGAATCAGTAATTTCGGGATTCTGTTCCAGTGGCTCCAAAATAGTTTACCATACGCTCTCAGTTAGGAGAGCTGCCCAGAAAGAGGTTTTGACAAAATTAACTAGCAGAATTTGCAGTTTTGAACGAGGAATGGCCTCTGCTTATAATCCGAGCTACTTCACGAAACCATTTACCCATATTTCTAAGCTTTAAGACAATTTTTCTATCGCCAGCACCGATTTCTTTGATTTAGTGAGTCTCCAAAATATATTTTCAAAAAAAATATCATTAAGTCACAACAACTTGATACAAGCAACTGATCTATGCGTTGTTGTATATTAGTGGGATTTACATAATGGTAAATATACGAATAGCTTTTTTTGGTGCACGTACATCAAAATTCCCAATGTTTCAATTGTAAAATGTTCGTAATTCAAATATGCAAAATATTAAACTTTTTTTAATATCTAAGCTTTGCATCTTCAAGTATAGTATACTTTTTCTAGTATATATAAGCAGGCATAAGTATACTAAGCAACATTATAGAATAAAGTTGTTTTTGCGGTCCCATAAAAATAAGTCTTGATATAATATTAATAATATCGTGTTCTAACCTTCGAAAAACAGTAAATTACCTCATCGCCAAATCCGAATAAAGATTAAAATATCTAAATTTAATACAAAAATTCTGAACTTCTTCCTAAAAAACCCAAAAATTAAAATATTTTATTGGATAAGTCTAACACGAGGATACAATTGAACATCTCCAGCTTTTATGCAGTTTCATATAATAGTCACTTTTATATGATTTCTTTACAAGAAATATGATAAATTAAAAAACAAATAAAATATTGTTTTTTAAAAACGGTCCAGCTCACTAACGGCTATCGCTAGAACCAAGGGTTTGGGGACAAATTATCGATATTTTCCCATATAGCACAAGTTGCTCTAATAAACTTATACTATTCTCTTAAAAGGTGACTTTTGTTACAAAATCAAAAATCTTTATTTACACTTCTGCCAACGTTTTTCTTAATCTTCGAAATAGATTACTATTCAGAATTACTAAAAGCGCACAGCTTTTATCTCCTCGAAAATCGATCTCATCACGGGAAGTGATTCTGAGTCGATCGGTTTTATTAAGGACGGGTCTTGGTCAAAGTCATTATACCTTGATCACATAGTGGTATAGGGTATAAAAAAATCATGTGAGTTCGATCAAAGGGGAGATGTGTAAACATCTAGTAATTAAAGATTTTTTTATGGCACTTTTTTAAAATAAAACAGAAAGCGCCATCTATGTATCACTTACAGCAATCAACTGCAGAGGCTCTGGTAATATAAAAATAATTATTATTATTTATTATTTCAACCGGTTAATTTTAATTTGAATTTTTTATTTTTCATTTTTTATTTTTCAATTTTCATTTTTTATTTTTCATTTTCCATTTTTCATTTCTCAATTTTATATTTCTTTTCTCATTTTTTAATTTTCATTTTTTATTTTCTATTCTCATTTTTCATTTTTCGTTTTTTATTTTTTATTTTCTTTTTTTATTTTTTATTTTTCATTTTAATTTTTAATTTTTTCTTTTTCTTTTTTATTTTTCATTTTTCGTTTTTCATTTTTATACCTTATACCACTATGTGGTTTGGGTATAATGACTTTGTGCTGCTGTTTGTAACAACCAAAAATATTTGACCTAGACCCATCTTTAATTATACCGATCGAATCAGAATCACTTTCTGAGTTGATTTAACAATGTCCGTCCGTCCGTCCGTCCGTCCGTCTGTGGGTCCATATAAACCTTTTAATCAAACTGCAGGTCGCAAATATGCATATATTTTGATGGAATTTGGTACGTAAGCTTTTATCGGCCATATAATGATCGCTGTTGAAACTGGTGAGAATCGGTCCATGTTCAGACCTAGCCCCCATACAAATTACCCCCATGAAATCGACATAAATTGCCATAAGATCCAAATTGCATATAGATCTTACTCAAATTGGGTTTGTCTGCGTTCATTACATCCATTAATGAGTAGTCCAAAAATGATACCTTTGGCCCCATTTAGAGCTGCTTCCCGATCTTCCTTAAATCTATTAAAAACAAAAATATTGCACTGATTCTTCGCAAATTTTGTTTGTATATATTTTTGCAAAATAAAAGAGACTTTACCAAACATGATCAGGATCGGTCCATTTTTGGACCTAGTCCCCATATAGATATATCATCCGATATGAACTTTTTCATATCTGCAGCCAAAAAAAATTAATAAAAATCCCACTCAAATTTGGTTTTTGCTTATTTTCTATGTCCAGTTAGTTGGGCCTAAGAGATAGAGTTTCTAAACGCATGGTATAGGGTATCGTATAGTCGATCTAGACCAACTATAATTTTCTTACTTGTTTATTTTTCATTTTTCGTTTTTCATTTTTCATCTTTTATTCGTCATTTTTCATTGTTTTTTTTTTTAATTTCTCATCTTTTATTCGTCATTTTTCATTGTTTTTTTTTATTTTTAATTTTTTTTTTCATTTTTTATTTTTAATTTTTCGTTTCGCCAATGCAATCATAAGTCACACCGATTTTGTCTTACGCTCACATGTTACGCTGTTTTTGTGATTGTATTGTGAAATAGAAATTTACCCCCTACGCGTATAGATGTTTACACATAAAAAAAAAACAAAAATAGAACTTTCAAAAATTTTCTTGTATTTGGTTTTCAGTAAAATAAGTGACTTTACTAAATATGGTAATGGTTGGTCCTTATTTTACGTAGTCCCCATTAAAAATAATATCAATTATGAACTTTTTCATATCTGTAGGGCACAAATTAATAACAATACTAGGTGTATAATTATTTTCTATATCCAATTATAACCTTAGCAAAGTTGAATCGAATATCATTTCTCTAAACTCATGGTATAGGGTACCGTCTATAATTATCTTACTTGTTTTTCTATTAAATTGTTTAACCCCCTACAACTAGTATTTTATTTACTTAAATTGTTTTTTCGACTATCCCTTTTTTTGTGTAACAACAATAATTCACTGCGTCTACATGGAAGCCCTAATTTATACTTACCTTAAGACCAAAATTTATATATTATATCACTAAAAGTATTCTGCTAAATATGGACATTAATCTCAATTTAAATTATAATCAAATGTTTATTCTAAATACGAGTATAAAGAAAATTTTATGTGCTCTTAAATATTCGAAATAAGGGATAAGGGACAGAGATAATTTGTTGGAAGATTTTCAATCCACAGAATAAGGTGACAATACATAACTAGAACAAATATAAAGCGAACACATTTACTACTACTTTTTATTACTCTGTAGAACAATAGGTAGTGATCCCTCGCTTAACGGCATTTACGGTTCATAAAAATTTCTGTTGACAAAATGTTAATAAATCGTTAACAATAGAACTTATCTGTTCTCCACTCCAAGATGTTCTAACCAAAAATAAATTTTAGAAATTTATAGACAATAATTGCATATTCTGATTAAAATATTATCGGTGTAATTATATTAAAAGTATGCGTATTACTTACTGTAAGTATGTGGGTATATTAGGGTAAGTGTTTTATTTTCTTCTTTGCATATACATACATATTTCGCTTCTAATCCCTTTAAACTTACCAGAAAATTGAAAAAAAGAAACAAACAAAAAATAAGTATAATATTAGAGAAATTTTACAACACAATAGACATTTTAAGATCATCTCATATTGGTGGAATTTTTGAGTTTTTGATTAGCTACATTTTGAAATGTATACCTCGAAAAATTAACAATTTAATCCAGCAAAAAACTGTGAACGACTTCAAAGAAAATGGATTGATTTGATTTGGGCTGATGTTTGAAATATACATATATATTATTACACAGATCGACTTAGAATCATTTTCTGAGTCGATTTAGCGACGTACATCTATCTGACCTTGTGTAAGTAACGTTTAAATTTTATAATCTTACTACAGGTCGCAAAAAATATATTTTGATGATATTTGTTACATAAGCTTTTGTCGGCCATAGGACAAACGCTATTGAATTATATATTTTTTCAAAATATATGTGACTTTATGAATTCAAATGATGAATAAAGCAGAAAAATAACCGTTAAATGTTTTATTGGAAAAAATTAAAAACTGAATAGTTTTTTTTTTTAATTGTCATTAGTTAGACTTAAAAATGTTTTGTTTGTTTTATATGGATTATAAAAATAAAGTTTATTTTCAAAATAAAAGTTTTTTTCAATTTGAAAATTTTTTAATCAATTATTTATTTGATTTGATTTAGGATCTTTATTTAAAAAATAATAAAGAATAATCAATATTTTCATACGAGGCTATGAAAAACATGCTGCAGAAAAAACATCTAAGGACATGGTATTGACCACAACAACGTACAACAGCTTAACTAAGTTGCAATAACATGCTAAGACAGTATGTTTGAGTTGGCATGACATGGCATAACACCTTGTTTGAGTTGACATGACATAGCAATGCATGAAATTTTTGAGAATGACATTTTTACAGAAAATGTTGAATTGTGCAGTACTTTAGTCTTTATACACAACAAAAATTTCAGATCATCGCTAATCCAAGAGTATTGATTAAAAGAAATGTATACATATAAGTTTTATTACATGATAATTACTGTACAAAAACAAAAACTTCATTTATCTAAAAAAAAAATAACGAAATATATATGGGTGGTTTCATGTCAAGTGCAACAACTTTTGAAAGCGATGTCTTCCGATTGGGATGAAATTTGCACCCAGGTTAGTCCTATTGGATAGTAGTTTAGACACAATATTTCAACAAGATCGGTCAAGATCTCTCTGAGTTAGAAGGGATCAAAATTTGACATTTTGGCCAAACAGAAATTTTTTAGAAAATTTTCTCCCAAATAGCTTAGATAGCTATTACCTCCTTTAAAAAATTTTTTTTTTTACTTTTTTTTTGCTAAATCAAAGCATTTTTTGCCTTTTTTTTCAAAAAGGGCATTTTTTTTATAAGAAAGCTTAGGATTTTTTCTTTAAAAGCTTTTTGGTCGCTTAGTGGGATGGGAGTGGGATATCTATCAAAGTAAATGTTTTGTAACTCAAGACAACGGTTTTTCAATTTTTCTCAAATGCACTATTTTGAATTTTTTCCTATTTGCGTGAAAAATCTTACAAATAAAACTTATACTGAGAAACTAGACAAATTAACCTTTCCGAAGGTATGTAACATACCTTCATAACATTACAGAAGAGAATGGTTCTCTGTAACCTGAAAGAGTTATTTGCAACATTTCAATCTGAACACGAGGATGTCAAAATTGGCTTCACAAAATTTACCCAAATGAGGCCAAAACTTTGCGTTTTGGCAGGAAGCAGCGGAACTCAAACAGCATGCGTCTGCATTTACCATGAAAATGTTAAACTGATGTTGAAGGAAATCAACTTAAAGTATTTAACAAATGATTCGGCAGAAGATTTACACGATTACCGCGATTGCCTTAAATTGACTATGTGTCCTAATGCAACAACTTCTTGCCACTTAGGTGAATGTACCAATTGCCCGGAAACCACATTCAACAAAGAAAATTTAATCAACACTTTAGATCGAGAATATATAGAGGAGGTCAAATTTGATTCTTGGATTCAGACTGACAGATGCACTTTGAAAACAATCATTTTAAATGTGGATGATTTTGTGGAAGAAATGAAGTCTGGTGAATTCGTTATTTCATATGATTTCGCAGAAAACTATAAATATGTTCTTCAGGATGCCATACAAGTATTCCACTTCAATAACGACCAAGCAACTATATACACAGTAGTCAAAATTTATAGTCGGTCTAGACGATACCCTATACCATGCGTTAAAAGGCCCTATCTCTCAGGCCCAACTAACTGGATATAGAAAATAAGCATAAATCAAATTTGAGTGGGATTTTTATTAATTTTTTTGGCTGCAGATATGAAAAAGTTCATATCGGATACTATATTTATATGGGGACTAGGTTCAAAAATTGACCGATCCTGACCATGGTTGGTAAAGTCTCTTATATTTTGCGAAAATATATACAAACAAAATTTGAGATGAATCAGTGCAATATTTTTGTTTTTTATATATTTAAGTGAAGATCGGGAAGCAGCTCTATATGGGACCTATGACCAAGAGTTGTCCTATAGGGACCGTTTTTGGACTATTCATTAACGGATGTAATAAACACATACAAACCCAATTTGACTAAGATCTATACTACAATTTGGATCTTATGGCAATTTATGTCGATTTTATAGGGGTCATTTGTATGGGGGCTAGGTCTGAACATGGGCTGATTCTCACCAATTTCAATAGCGTCCATCCCATGGCCGAAGCTTATATACCAAATTTCGTCAAAATATATTCATATTTGCGACTTGCAGTTTGATTACAAGTTTTACATTAACACACAGACGGACGGACGGACGGATGGACATAGTTAAATCGATTCAAAAAGTGATTCTGATTCTATCGGTGTAATAAAAGATGGGTCTAAGTCAAATATTTTTGGTTGTTACAAACAGCAGCACAAAGTCATTATACCCAAACCACATAGTGGTATAGGATATAAATATAACAAAAACGGTAAACCAGTGATGTTCAAAAATAAAAATGTAGTTGTGTTGGTGAGAAACTGAGAATTGCACTGTAAGAAATGTTCAATGGGTTAACACCAATGTAAGTACGAATCTGTTTTGTCTAAAATTGTTTTAAATAAAAACGAATTAAACAAAAATTAAATTTTTGAAAGAAAACAAATAAATACATACATATATGTACATTAGGCTTTTGTTCATTGTTTAAAAAATTAAATTGTATATTTTATCAACCAATATTAATGATTTCATTGTATTTACATATTAAAAATATATCTTTAATATGTTAAAAAAAAATAAATTTTTGGAAGGAAAAAATGCATTCGATCGAACTCGAAATTTTGAAAACATTTCAAATTTTATATTAAATAAATGGGTTTTTTTTATAATTCTATTAAAGATTTTTATAGAGCTTGTATTATAAATTTTTCAATATTTATGTTTTCATGACATTTGCGTATTAGTAAAACATTTGATTACACATCTTAATAAATTGCGTTGTCTAGAACAAATAAATTTTAACTCAGTAAACGGTCTACCTTGTTTAACTATATCCAAGCTTATTAAGCTTGATATATCCTTTTCTACATTTTTATTTGTCGATTTTGATTTATTGGTTTCCAAATTGATCAACCATCCTTTTAATTTTTCAGCAAAAATTTGTTATTTTGAATCAAACAGCTTTTCTTTTTCTTTTAATTTATTAACGTCATTATGAAAATAACGAAAATGTCGTTCACAAACGAAATGAACATGCCTGCTGTAAACGCACTTTCACTTAATTCAGAAAACTTCCATAAGAGCGTTATTATTTTTTAAAACTTTGTAACTTTATTTTTTACTAATAAAACTGAAAACTTAAAAAGCAAAAGTTTACTTTCGTTGGTGGGTAAGAATTGAGCTACTGAAAGTCGGAAAAATTTTTGACGTCGGATTAAAAAATTACACTGTCCAACAGCATTTTTGGAACAGAATAGCGACCCTATAATTCTGAAATGGTATGTTGAGTAGATCATTTTTGTAGAACAAACTTATGGTCCAGCACGTCTGAGTATTTTTTTACAGTGGGTCAAAGTTTTCATTTTTTGGTCGAAGGGAGCATTATACTTTATGAAAAAAATGCTGTAAGTTAATGTCTGAGAGAATTCTTATGGTCAGGGTTGTATTGTGGAATTGTATGAGGATTATTTTTGTGGAAGATCTTAACCCTCTAACTGGTCTCTTTATGGGTCAATTTGACCCTTTTTTTCGAGAAAATCAAAAAAATATCCTTTAAAAAAGGACATTTAAGGATTAAAATATTCTACGAAAATATTTGCCGAAAAATTTCAGTGGGGGTCACCAAAGACACCATTGTTGTAAATAAAGCTCTTTATGCTTAATTAGTAAAATTATACACCAACATATACAAAACAGGTAAAAACGGCGTCAATTTCGGCCGGGCCAAACACTGAGTTCTCGCGTCTAGTCAGCTGTGACTTACAAATCGGGTGTGGTATTTATTAAAATTAATAATAAAAAATAAAAGAAAAAATTCAAGCATAATTGAGCTACTGAGCAGTACATATCGGTTGTGATTTTTGCTAAAATTAATATAAAAAAAAGAAAAATTAAAGCTTAAATAAGCATGGCGGATTCTGTTTGCAAATTAAGAGATTGGTTTTGTTTTATTTGTGGACATTTTACGCACCATCAAAGCAGAAGAAAGATATTGCCTACAATTGAAGAACCATATTTTCTTTTCTTTGGAATACGATTTTTATCTGAAGCTTGGATACCAAAAACCGTATGTACTACTTGCGAAAGTGGTCTTTTGACCTGGTACAAAGGCGGTACTAGGGCGCTGCCATTTTCTGCGCCTATTACATGCATTGAACCTGAAGATCACAAATCAGATACATGCTATTTCTGCGTAAATTACAAATTTGGTAGAAGCCAAAGGCACTACGCGACAATGACATACGAAGCAACAAATAATCTCATTTTACCAGAAGTGCGCTGTGAAGGTGTTCCGGTGCCTCAACCGCCTACACATACATTTTCGGCCAATATGACAGTCGCCAATACAGAAATAACAGCGGCGGTTGAAAACATATCCAGATACAAGTTACTTGCCTCTTAATGGTTTAAACATATGTCCTAATTTGGTAGACCAAGCTTATTTTGAAGATCTTGTAAGAGATTTAGGACTAACAAAAGAGAAAACTGAAATATTATGTTCGAGATTGAAAAACAGGAATTTGATAAAAGCCGATGTAAAAGTTACATTTCCAAGAAAAAGACACGCCGATCTGGAAAGTTATTTAAAAAAATCAGAAGAACTTGTATACTGTTGCAGTATTGAAGAGGTTCTAAAATATCTAAAGCTTCCACTGGACTCTTCCGCTTGGCGACTATTTATAGATAGTTCAAAACACAGCTTAAAAGCAGTTTTTCAGCACAATGGAAATAAGCATCCATCAATACCGGTTGCGTATTCCACAAAAAAGGAGGAAACATACGCAAATATTTCAAATCTCTTAAATAAAATTGAATACTATAAATATAAATGGGAAGTATGCGCAGACTTCAAAATGATTGCAATATTGACTGGAATGCAAACGGGATACACAAAATATATGTGCTTTCTTTGTATATGGGATTCACGTGCTACCAGCAGCCATTATCATATTAAATATTTCGAAGAACGTAAAGAAAATATTATTGGTGACTTAAATTTAATCCATGAATCCCTTGTCCCAAAAGATAAGGTCATACTTCCACCGCTGAATATTAAGTTGGGCGTGGTGAAAAATTGTATTAAAAGCCTAAATACACAAGGAAATGCTTTCAAACGCATTCAAACAATTTTCCCCAGATTATCTGCAGCAAAATTAAAAGAAGGTAACATACGGTTTTAAGAAATAATTTATTTCATTCAATGTAAATTACCTTTTCTAGGAATGCTCGTTGGACCCGATATAAGAAAATTATTACAAGATGAAGAATTTATGGTCATCTGTCGGATATGCAGAAGACAGCATTTGACTTTATGCAGCTGGTTATATCAGAATTCCTTTTAAACTCAAAAGCACAAAACTATGCAGAAAATATTGAAAGCATGCTAATCGGTTCTAACAATATTGGCGTTAAGATGTCACTAGAGCTGCATTTTCTGCACTCTCATCTCAATTTTTTTAAAGAAAACCTTGGAGCGGTTTCAGATGAACACGGTGAAAGGTTTCATCAGGATATAAAGGTATTGGAAGAAAGATTCCAAGGGAAATCCCATGTAATGCTTGCTGAATACGTATGGGGCTTGTACAGAAACCTTGACCCATCGGAACATTCACATCAAGCTAAATACAGGAAAGCGTATTAAGTTTAATCTTTAATCCATTGTCATACTACTACTATTTCCCAATTCCCTTTTACTCGAAAATTTGAAGCAAAAAAATATATATGTACATACTATAATAAACCAGTATTAAAACAAAATTATAATTTTTTTATAGAAGTTGGCGTGTAATTTTGCCAATTAATCGTAAAGAGCTTTATTTACAACAATGGTGTAGAATATTTTAATCCTTAAATGTCCTTTTTAAAGGATATTTTTAGATTTTCTCGAAAAAAAGGGTCAAATTGACCCATAAAGAGACCAGTTAGAGGGTTAAGATCTTCCACAAAAATAATCCTCGTAGAATTCCACCATACAACTCTGACCAGAAGAATTCTCTCAGACTTTAACTTACAGCATTTTTTTCACAAAGTATAATGCTCCCTTCGACCAAAAAATGAAAACTTTGACCCACTGTAAAAAAAATACCCAGACGTGCTGGACCATAAGTTTGTTGTACAAAAATGATCTACTCAACATACCCTTTCAGAATTATGGGGTCGCTATTCTGTTCCATTTAAAAAGTCTTAATTTGTTGGACAGTGTTATTAGAGAAACAAATGTAGTCATAACGAAACCACGCACAACGATATGCATTATTTTACGATAGGACTAAAAATGGCGATGCAGTGATCAAAAAACTATAAGGGCGACATGTAAGGGTGTGGCAAAGAAGGAAAAACTTCCGAATAGTCGGTAACTAATCTTCAATCTTAGGGTAGGACAAGCACAACTTTTTTTTTATGGAGACCGAACTACCTAGTACCTGTTCTTTAGATGTATATATATCTACAGTACAGTCTACCTAGTCAGTAAATCATATGAAATTTGATTTGCATGACCTGTATGTATGAGCTGTTAGATTTGTATTTGTTGAAGTAACGATCTTTAGTCTTATATATTTCATCGCCATTAGTATTTCCTTCTGAATTTACGTGTTTTCTTAAGCCCTTCAAAAATGCAAATCCTTTATATTCCCTTTAAGAAAGAGTACTAATCCGCAAATTACGTCTAAGTGTTTTTGGACTGAGAAGCTTTTCTGAAATCCATATTAATGAATAAGATATCAGCCGTACAGACTGACTAAAACTTTATTAGTTATTCAATAAATTGTTTCAATAGCAGTGAAATGATACTACATTTCTTGAAGGTTTTTGTACAGTCATGTGAGTGCACGATAATTTGTTAATTGGGATAGCCAAAAACAACAGAAATCGGGTTGACCATGAACCTTTTAAATCTATTTCCTTTCTTATTTACAATGAGATTTTCTGTTAACTACCTACACAAATACATAATCACATTCATACTACAGTTCAAGTTATATATATGCTTGAATTGGTTAAAAGTAGATAAATAACGTAACGAGTGTCTAAAAATCAATCCAAAACACAAATAAAATACAAAAGAACATCCGGTAACAAGTTTTTTGTTGGTACTGGTACACAATTTTACATTCGAACCTTTCTGTAGTACTCGTATTGGTTTAGCAACATCAATATATACTCGTACGTATGTAATCGTTTGTATGTTTTCATGTCTAAAAATACAAGACCCACATAGTTGCGTTTTATAACTCTTCGAAGGATATAAAGATAACATAGCATAACTGATTGACAATGATGAAGGTTTTCCTTTTCTGTTGTCAGTATTTTCCTTTTTTTTTTTTTTTTTTTGTTTGATTTTAAGGATTGGTTATTTGGTTGACTAAGAACAGTCAGCAGGCAGTATTAACAAATGATATATATGGGTTTGTATTAATTTAACTAATCCTTAATTTTTAATATTTATTCGAATGGAGCAACCGTTTTTATTTTTATTGACAGAAATATTCGTCGTATATCTGAGAGTTGTCAATAACAGAAAATTTTGAAAATTTCACAAAAAAACCAAATTTACAAAACAAAGGTTACTCAGGTTTTATGACTTTTTATCTAGACGTCAAAATACTCAAAATCAGAATTGCAAATGCATATGCAGATAAACTGAGAAATCACTGTATTAAACTAAATTATTCCACAACAGTTTTAAAATACAAATATATACTAAATTGAAAATTAATCACCTTATTATACAATTTACTAACGTTCTAAGCCAAAAGAGTGGTTTAGGAAATAAGAAGGAATCAACGGAGCTCATTAAATTGAAACCACGAAAACCAAAATGGATGAAGAAACCCAAAAATTATTACACCACCGTGTCTCGCACAGAGCAAAAGTTTGTGACCTTAAAGTTTAAAAATATTAAACTATTAGTAAATTGAGTGAATAACAACAGTAATAACACTGTCCAACAGCATTTTTAGAAGAGAATAGCATCCTATATTTCTGAAAGGACATAATGAGCATATAATTTCTGTAGAATAAATTTAGCTGGTTTTGTTTTTGTTTTATAGTGGGTCAAAGTTTTCATTTATTGGTCGAAGGGAGCAATACACAAAATGAGAAAATATTATAAGGTAATGCCTGAGAAAATTCTTATGTGGAAGATCCAAATCATCTAGCTTTTCTCTTTATGGGACAATTTGACCCTTTTTTCGAGAATAACAAAAAAAAGTCATTAAAAAAATTACATTTAAGGAAATTTTTGCCGGAAAATTTCAGTGGTGGTCACCAACGGCGTCAAAGACACTATAATTGTAAATAAAGCTCTTTACGCGTAATTAGCAAAATTGCACGCC
Organism: Cordilura impudica; assembly: GCA_963682025.1. Taxonomy (NCBI): domain Eukaryota; kingdom Metazoa; phylum Arthropoda; class Insecta; order Diptera; family Scathophagidae; genus Cordilura; species Cordilura impudica. The sequence continues at coordinate 103,501,621 of OY821517.1, forward strand.
AACTTAAAAAAAATACTATAATATAAATATAATTTTTTTCCAAAATAATCAACAAATATGGTGACTAAGTGTAAACGAGGCATTGGAAAAAACGTTCTCGGAATGATGAGTAACTGTAAAAAAGTTGGAATTTTATTATGCTCAACTAAAATATCTGTAGCTTGCACACTGAGTTCTCGCGTCTAGTCATCTCTGACGTACATATCGAGTGTGATTTTTTCTAAAATTAAAATTAAATAAATAGAAAAAATAAGGCATAATTTGTTTGTGGACATTCAAAGTACCATCAAAGCACAACAAAGATATTCCTTATAATTGAAGAACCCTAATATTCTTTCTTTGGAATACGATTTTCATCTGAAACTTGAATACCAAAAACTGTATGTACTACTTGCGAAACTGCTCCATTTACCTGGTGCAAAGGCGGTACTAAAGCGCTGTCATTTTCTACGGCTATGACATAGATTGAACCTTAAGATCACAAATCAGATACATGCTATTTTTGCGTTAATTACAAATTTCGTACATGCCAAAGGCACTACGCGATAATGGCATATAAAGCAACATATAATGCCATTTTACCAGAAGTGTGCTGCGAATGTGTTCCGGCGCCTCTACCGCCTACATATACATTTTCGGCCAATATGATACACGCCAATACAGAAATAACAACGGGGGAGAAAAATTATCAGATATAAGTTACTTGCCTCTTGATGATTTAAAAATTGATAGACCAAGCTTTTTTTGAAGATCTTGTAAGGGATTTAGGAATAACATATTAAAAAAACAGGCATTTGACAAAAGCCGATGTAAAAGTTACATTTCCAGGAAAAAGAAACGGTGATTTGGAAAGTTATTTTAAAAATCGAAAGACCTTGTATACTGTGTAGTATTTATTTATCATCCTTACAGATTACTTAAAGTATACAGTTATATTATAATTGATATATATCAGGCATGGGCAAATTCGGCCCCACGGGCCGCATGCGGCCCACGAACGAATTTTATGCGGCCCCGTAAAAATTTAAAAAAAATTACAAAATTTAATTTAGATTTAATTTAAAAAAAAAAATTAAAACATTAATACCAAAATTTCAAAGTATTGTTCAAAAATAGCATTAATACGAGTACAAATTTTCAATAGGGCCACAAAAATAATACAAATTATTTGAATGTAACGTCTGTTAGCATGCTTAATTTTTTCTATTAGAAACAATGTAGCATGTACAAAAAAAAATGCATTTTAAAAATTGTATATTTGCAAAACACACCCATGATTTGAAATGCAAACGACAGAGCATAATAATTTTTCTCTCTCGTTTTTTTAGTTCATTATTTTCAAGGTTGTCAACTTTAAAATATCAAAAAGCACTAAACCGACAAAAATCGCATAATTTGAAAAAAAACACTATATTTTCCATTTTTTATTTTTGCTTTTTTTCAGTAAAGCCCCTGTTGTCCAGAATGCTTGGGGATGAGAGCAGTCCCGATAATTAAATGTTTCATTAAAACTAGAATTTTTTTGTCTTTTGGAACAGAAACCATTAAATTTTTTATACATATTGTACCAACCACTTCATAAAAATTTTTTCATAAAAGCATGTTTTGAAAAATAATTCAATTGAACTTTAAAATTTTGTTTAAAAAATTTCTAAAATTGGCAAATTGGACGATTTTTTAATTATATCTCATGTTCATTTTATTGAAATTAACTGGTAATACTCAACATATATCGGCCCCGCTTTTTACTTTTACGGAATTAAAATGGCATCAACGAGCAATAAAAAACGTAAGATAGGTGATGAAAACAGAAAATTCCAGTCCTCATTTGCAAAATTACTGTAACACATAACAAACTTTACAATTTAAATAGACATCATGAACAATTTCACTCACAATTTGCCAAAGATTATCCCCTTAATACTAATCTTAGAGAGACTAAACTGAAGGCATTGCAGTCAAATATTGCAAAAGAACAGAACATTATTTCGTCTTTTAGCCAAGGAAATGACAGATCACTTGAAGCAAGTTACATAATAGCTTGGGATATTGCCCGTGATAAACGTCCTTATGGGGAAGCAGAGTTAAGAAAACACACTATGAAGAAGGTTATGAGCATTTTCGAGCCTGCTAACAAAAAGCTGCATAAAGCGATAGATCAGCTTTCTTTATCACGGCGCACAACCGAGAGTGGGATTGGAATATCAGCACTTTTATTGAAACAAGTTTAAAAACGAACTAAAAAATTCAGCTCTTGATGAATCCACAGATGTTAGCGACGTTCCTCAATTGGCGATCTTCATTAGGTCTGTATCAGTTGAATTTAATATCACTGAAGAAATGTTAGACCTTGTAGCTCTTTCTGAAACAACGCGAGGCATTGATGTAAAAAATGCGCTTTTCGAATAATTAACAAATTTCAATTGCCACGACATAAAAGACCTCGAATCTAAAAAATTTAAATTTTTTCCTCTTTTAAAATTGAACGTAAATAATATACAAGACGATAAGCTGGAAGAATACATAAATAATTTAAAACAATTTCATGAAAATTTTAAATGTAGATTTGAGGATCTCAAACAACTTCAAGGAACATTCTCAGTTTTTGTTAACCCGTTTTTGTGTGATGTCTTAAATGATGAATTTTTATTATCCGATATAATTCTTGGAAAACCAGATATTGGAAAATTGGAGTTGTTAGAAATGAAGGATGATATTGTATTGAAAATGCATCACAAATCAACTTCTCTAGTTGGATTTTGGAAACTTGTTAACGAAACCTAATATCCACAATTGAAAAAAGGTGTTGCTCGTTTATTTTCAATGTTTGGCACAACGTATTGTTGTGAATCTCTATACTCCACCATGAAAAATGTTAAAAACAAAAATCGTTCACGTTTAACAAATCAACTTCTTACGGAACTCATTCGGACAACTTTGACAAACTACACACCTGATTTTAAAGAAATAGTCAAAAATTCTTCCTAATTTCTTTTTTATTTTTTTTTTTGCCTATATTTTTATTTTATTTTTATATAATTCCTTTTTTTTATTTTATTTAAAATGAAATTCTTTGATCTCAAAAAATTTTAAAATATAACATTATTTTTATAAATACTAATATTGCAGTATAAAATTTATTTGTAATGTGTATGAAATGAATTAATAAATTTTATGTTTGTTTAAAAATTGTTTTTTTGCTTTTTTGTTGGAAAATGAATATTTGTACAGAAATAAACTAGTGCGGCCCACCGTTAGTAGGTGAAATTCCAAATTTGGCCCAACAAGCCATATACGTGCCCATCCCTGATATATATAATTAAACATTTAACAAAATTGATATATAACATTTATTTAATTCAGTTAATTTAATGCATTTAAGTGTAATATAATATCTTTTCTCACAATATCCAAACTTTTATTAAAATCAATAAACTGATACAGCATATTAAACTCATCAGAAATTCTACGAAGTGGATTAAAATTAGCATAGTTTGTGCAATAATATTTGATAGTTAGGAAGTTATAATTTCTTGATGATCGAAAAGGAATATTTATATATATTTTGTTGATAAGAAATTCAAATTTAAGACTACCATTTAACAGTTTTAACAGGAAAGTAACATTTAGCACATGTCTGCGACTTTTCAATGTAAGAAGCTTAATTAGAGCCAGACGATTTTCATAAGATGGCAACCTCATATTAGGATCCCAGCTCAAACCACGAAGACTAAATAACAAAAATTTTTTTTGAACTGATTCAATTTTATTCGACTGTATATGATACTGCGAATCCCAGACTACAGACCCATATTCGAGTATTGGTCTTGCCTAGGTACTAAACAATTGTTTTGTCGTATACGGATCCGAAAACTCTTTAGCCCACCGTTTAATGAATCCAAGTACACCAGTAGCTTTATTTATTGTTAGCGAAATATGACTCCTAAAGTCTAATTTTTTTATCCAGAAGTACGCCAACGTCATTGGATGAATCCACTAAATCAAGCACAGCATTATTCATGATATACCGACCATTAATTGGAATAGATCTTGTAAAAATCATATATTTGCAGTTTTTGACATTTAGGTCCATTAGATTAATATAACACCAAGTAGTTAAACGATCAATATCATTCTGTAAAAGTGATTGTTGATCAAGATTGTTGAGGGTAAAAATTAACTTTACATCGTCTGCATACATTAATGTAGTTGAGTGTTTAATTACAGAAGGAAGATCATTTATAAATAGCGTAAGTAAAAGAGGTTCCAAGTGACTACCTTGAGGTACACCAGATAATACTTTTATGTTGTTGGAATACGAGTTACGAAACTTAATACATTGTGTTCTGTCTTTTAAATATGATCCAATCCATTTTATCAGCAATATACCAAAGCCCATACGGTCAAGCTTAAAAATCATTATAAATAACATCTGTTTGTTTCATATTAATAAAACCATCATTTACCAAAGTTGTAAGCTCCAAAAAATTTGTTATTGTAGAGCGTGATTTGCATAATACATGTTGCGTTGAAGATATGATAGAGGACACATGATGTGACAATGTGTCATACATAAGTTTTTCAAATAGTTTTGGAATAACACTTAATTTAGCAATACCTCTATAATTCGAAATACCAGTTTTAGATCCAGAATTAAAGAAGGGAATAAAAAAATGATTCTTTCCAAATGGGAGGAAAGTAACCCAATTTAAAAGATTTGTTAAACATATAAGTCAAAGGAATATACAATAGATGTGCGAAGCGCTTTAAAATGCAACTAGGAACACCGTCAGGACCAGCAGCATACGACAATTTCAATTTTGTCAGGGCATTCAGAACTGTATGTTGATTGATGGATGGTATATTAATAATTGAAGATTCCGATATTATGTATGGATACAGATTATTAAATACTGTCGAAGAATAAGTTGATGCAAAAAAGTCTGCAAATATATTACTTATGGAGTTATCATCTGAAGATTCTAAATCACCGTCCTTCATAACCGAAGGAAAGTCCGCAGTACGTCTTTTAGAATTAATCTTATATATTAAAAGAATTTATGAATAAACTTTGCATTCATGATTTTTTTCAATATTTTTCTCCTCTCAAACCTCTATAACTAGAGTTCTAATTAACGTAGACTATTGACATAGGTCTAGGAACACTCAGTGGATCAAGCTCCTTCTTTTGAGCTATTAACTGTTTAAATTCGTTGGGTTTGAGGAAAGTTATGCGTGGAGAATCGACTTTACTTTTACTGTACGTTAACTTATCTTGGCATATTTTGGCATTACTCTACGTTAACTTCTTTTGGCAAATTCATTGCGTTTGAGGAAAGTTATGCGTGGACAACTTTACTTTTACTGTACGTTAACTTCTCTTGGCACATTTTGGCATTACTGTACGTTAACTTCTCTTGGCAAATTTTGGTATTGTATTATAAAAATTAATATAATATAATAAAATGCTGCGGAGCAGCCGGGGTCCTCTAGTAAATTTATAAAATGATTTTGGATTATTTTTTAGATTATTCCTTAATTTAATTAAATAGCTATTACAGGCCAATTGATTAGCAATAATAAATTCCGATCTTGATAACGAGTATTTCATATAATCTGTCAATGTTCCATATTTTCTATAATTTTTGTACATTTTGTTCTTCGTATTTTTGAGTTGAGATAGATGTTTTGTTTTCCAAGGAGGACCATTCGATTTAGGTGGTAACATTTTAGCTACAGATGCCGAGAAACATTCATTTAAGCTTCCACTTGACTCTTCCGCTTGGAGACTATTTGCAAAAGTATAAGCCATATGGTCTTATTTCACCTTTCATTGGAAGATAAACCCATATGGCTTTCGTTTTTATACCCTATACCACTATGTGGTTTGGGTATAATGACTTTGTGCTGCTGTTTGTAACAACCAAAAATATTTGACCTACACCCATCTTTAATTATACCGATCGAATCAGAATCACTATCTGATTCGATATAACGATGTCCGTCCATCCGTCCGTCCGTCTGTGTGACCATGTAAAGCTTGTAATCAAACTGCAGGTCGCAAATATGAATATACTAGCTATTTTTACCCGGTCTTGCACGGGATAAAAAGGCCTTTGACTTGAAAAATGGTTCACTATGCTTACCAGGCGCTGAGTACTTAAAAATTTGTATGGGCAGTAAATTAATTTTTTTATTTCAATTCAAAATTTTTTGATTTTTTAATTTAGAAGTTTTTTAAGATGCTGCAGCAAAAATGCTTCAAAAATAAGTTGCGAAACCGCTTTAAGTATTTTTTAAGTTTATTTATAAACATCAAATATAACGGAATCGTTTGCAAATTAAAGGAATCAGAACTTTTAAAAATTGAATTACTTCATTCAATAAGTGATCATCATTGAGCAGAGACGTCAAATTCAAGTTTCAGAAATGAAATACTAATGCGACGTTTAATATTGTGTCGCAAGGTTTCTTTAAGCAACTGCTTATAGTATATGTGTGTCCTATTTTGATCAACAGGTAATTATTTCACATACGTAGATAAAATTTATCATATGACATTTCACTAAGCTGTGTTCCGCGAGCGAGTCGCGCCCGATTCCTCGCGTTTGGCAGCCAGACCCGTGCTGCCGCGCAGTTGTTGTCAACTTATTTTAATCGCCAAAATATATTTTTCAGATTATTGCGATATTTTTGCTGAGCTGTGTTCCGCGAGCGCGTCGCGTTCGCGCGCCTCGCTCCGCTTCCTCGCAGCTACTACCCGTTCTGCCGCTTAGTTCTCGTTAACTTATTTTAATTCCTAAAACATATTTTTTGGAGCATTGCGATATTTTAGCTGGGCTGTGTTCCGAGAGTGCGTCGCGTCCGAGTCCGCGGTGGCGCACTGCGCGCCGCTTCCGCGCGTTTGGCAGCTACACCTGAGCTTCCGCGCAGTTGTTGTCAACTTATATATTTTTCAGATCATTGCGATATTTTAGCTGAGCTGTGTTCCGCGAGCGCGTCGCGTTCGCGCGCCTCGCTCCGCTTCCTCGCAGCTACTACCCGTGCTGCCGCTTAGTTCTCGTTAACTTATTTTAATTCCTAAAACATATTTTTTAGAGCATTGCGATATTTTAGCTGAGCTGTGTTCCGAGAGCGCGTCACGTCCGCATCCGTCGCGTCCGAGTCCGAGTCCGCGGTCGCGCGCCGCTTCCGCGCATTTGGCAACCACACCTGTGCTGCCGCGCAGCTGTTGCCAACTTATTTTAATTGTTAAAATATATTTTTCAGATCATTCCGATATTCCAGCTAAGCTATATTCCCCGTGCTATTGAAAAGAAAACTCATTTTAAATGCATTTATTGTAGGACATATATTGAGAGCAGTATGCAAATGTTTACTAAAATAAATAATTAACAAAATTCATTAAATAAAAATATGTAAAAATTTAAGAATGAATTTGGGGATAAGTTCATTTTTTCTTTCGATTAAAAAAAATGGGGAATTTGTTCATTTCTTTTGGGTGCCTTTTTTTAAGTTTGGGGAATTTGTTCACCGTGTAGTTATTTCAGTGTAAACCAAATTTCAGAGAAATCCGTTGAAAAGTACAAATTTGTATAGGGAAGAAATATCCACACAACAAAATGTGAATTTTATATGAAAATTGGGCGTAAAAGTAAGCGTGATCGGTAAAATTCATATGGCGGCCTTCCCTGGAATATGTACAATATTTCGGAGAAAGCCATTGAAAAATAAAAGTTTGTATAGCAATCAAATAAAGAAACAAATAAAAGGAAAAAAATAAGTTTTATATACATAGAAGTTGGCGCAATGTAGGCGTGGCCTGTAAGAAGCGTATGGTGACCTTCCCTGTAGTATAGAGATCGTGTAACCAAATTTTAGACATCCCTCGAAAAATAAAAATTTCTATAGTGAACAAATATACCAAAAAACAGAATATTAATTTTATATAAAAAGTGGGCGTAGAAGTAGGCGTGGCCGGTACGGAGCATATGGCGACCTTTCCTGGAGTACAGAGATCGTGTGTAGCAAAATTCAGAGAAATCCGTTGAAAAATAATAATTTGTATAGCGAATAAATATACCAAAAAGCAGAAAATGAATTGTATATAAAATGTGGGCGTAAAAGTAGGCGTGGTCGACAGAAAGGATATGGTGACCTTAGCTGGAGTACAGGGATCGTATGTACCGAATTTCAGAGAAATCTGTTAACAAATAAAAATTTGTATAGTGAACAAATATGAATAAAACAGAAAATGAATTTTACATAAAAAGTGGGCGTAAAAGTAGGCGTGGCCGGTAAAAAGTATATGGCGACCTTTCCTGGGGTATAGAGATCGTGTGTACAAAATTTCAGGAAAATCCGTTGAAAAATAAAAATTTGTATAGCGGTCAAACAAACAAACAAACAAACAAACAAACCGAAAATGAATTTTATATATATAGATTTTGATGAAATTTGGTATTTAATCTTTTATCGGCCATGGGATGAACGCTGTTGAAATTGGTGAGACCTAGTCCCCATACAAATGACCCCTATGAAATCAACATATATTGCCATAAGATCCAAATTATCATACAAATCTTAGTCAAATCGGGTTTGTATGTATATATTACATCCATTAATCAGAAGTCCAAAAATGATCCCTATTGGACAACTCTTAGTCATAGGCCCCATATAGAGCTGCTTCCCGATCTTCACTTAAATCTATCAAAAAACAAAAATATTGCACTGATTCTTCTCAAATTTTGTTTGTATATATTTTTGCAAAATACAAGAGACTTTACCAAACATGGTCAGGATCGGTCCATTTTTGGGCCTAGTCCCCATATAGATATAGCATCCGATATGAACTTTTTCATATCTGCAGCCAAAAAAAATTAATACAAATCCCACTCAAATTGGGTTTATGCTTATTTTCTATATCCAGTTAGTTGGGCCTGAGAGATAGGGTCTCTAAACGCATGGTATAGGGAGGGTATCGTATCTTACTTGTTTTTTTTTTTTTTTTTGACAATTTGTTTTATTCGTATTATAGTCTCAACAAGGCGAGAAGTGATTTTATAAAATTAAAAATTAATAATAAATTAAATATAATAAGTTTTCATGTAATTAAAAAACAAATGAAAAATGAAACTGTTGATAGAATAAAAGTAAAAAAAATCAAGAGTAGTTGCAACCAAAAACGCACAATATAAATGCCCTGGTATTTACGTAGCATCTGCAATAGAGATTTGAAGAAAAAGCCTAGAAGCCCACGTCTTAATTCCCTCTATGTAGTGTTTTGATTATTCTGCTCTCAAAATAAATCTTTTCATTATGGCATAATTTTAGGCGTTACAAAAACAAATAATTTATTCAGTTTAATTTAACTTGGCAACGATGTGTCTATTATAAAAGTAAATTCACAACATTAATAAATGCCTTAAATGATGCATTAATTATTTATTATCCCAGCAGGTTGTTTTCATTAACATAAGTCACATAGTCGTAGTCACATTCAAACTAAATATTGCCCAACGAATACTGAATACATAAGTTTGCCCTAGGAAGAAGTAGTGAACTATGATTACTAAAATAATATATGAGGCATTACACACTTAGTATCCGAAGCACATAACTTTAAAGAATGAATTCCTAATTGAAAATAATTCTATAAATTTATTTCTTAATTTTAGCAGAAAATTCATCCAAATATATGAAAACAAAAATTTGTTAAGGTTTCAATAAAGAGTTTTATGAATTTACTTACTAATGAATATTATTAATGAATATGTTAAATGCGAGCTATTTAATATTTTTAATATTATGCTGTGAATTTAGTAATCAAATTCTATATATGTGTAGTGTAGTTATAAGAGCAATTTTAGAAATATTTTGTATACATCATCTAAACAATTTGTCAAATCAATAAATGGATGCCTTTATTTATCGCCTTTTATTTTTTGAGCCTTGTTATAAAATTTGGAATAATTATACTACCTACTAATGTTTCACTTATGAACCACGACAAGCGGTTTACCTCACATACATTAAGAAAAAATGGATGAAATGCAGAAAAGCAGGGGATATAACTATTGTGCTAAGAGAACAAGATGTTAATTGTAAACAGGAAAAACAAAAACAAAATCTTACAATGATACTCACAGTTTTAACAATAAAGGCAGCCTATATGTTAAAAATATCGGGATTATTTGAATTAAAATTATAACATAAAACTTTATATATCCTCGTGCATAATTTCTTCAAAGGCAATAATACATATGGTAGGCCATAAAACTGTGGACACAGCAACCTTTTTTCGGCTTTATTTATTTGTACTTGTTTTTTTGCAGAAATGTTAATATAAAACATATAGACAGAAAAAAAAAATCAATTAAAACAAGGTTGATTGAACTATTTTTAAAAAATGATTTCGATTCATAAGCTTTGCATGTTAACATAACATGATTTTACAATAATACAAAGATAACATTTTCCACTTTAAACTGACTATAAATCACATAAAATTAGCACTGTGATTCCAGTTGAATCAAAGGGGTTTTCATGTTAACATAATATTGAATTAACATTATGAAAAATTTAAATAACATGAATTTCATATTAAAGTAATAAGAATTTTATGTTGAATCACTCAGACTTAATATTACGACCATCTTCAAATAACTTGAAAACTTATTGAAATAACACGAAATTTCATGTCAATTTGAAATGATTCCTATATTGAAATAACTTCTAAGCAATGGTGTTTTTGTAAAACGCAATGTATTTTTTGATGTGTAAACATCTATGCATCCAGGGGGGTAAAATCCAATTTCTCATTATAATCACAAAAATAGCGTATGGGAAAATCGGTGTGAGGTATATGTAAGATTATTGCTGTATTTAGTAAGCCGAGTTCGCTGCCTTTTAGCAAAATCACAAATCTTTTGCGATAATTATATATATTCAAGTGTATATTTACTATTGACCGCTAGGTGTGCTGTGAGTTTAACATGTTTACAAACTCACAGCGCTGTTTTTTTTTTTTTAATATTCAAGTATATATTTGCTATTGACAGAACTAGTTTCAGAACATCTAAATTTTTATTAACAAACCAAAAGCTTAACTTAACGCTCAAGGGGGTAAAAATCTATTTCACAATAAAATCAGAAAAACAGAGTAAGACAAAAACGGTGTGAGTTGTGAGTATATTGGTGCAACGATACGAAAAATTTTCTTCATTTCTGACTTGTGTTTCACTATATTATCTGCACTTAAAACATGCAAAAACTCCTTAATTTCATATTTTCTTTATAATTTTATTAAACGCGCTTAAATTTCTTGAAGAAAAAGAAAAATTAACCTTTCTCGTCAACTTTTCCTCTTTCCACGTATTTTTGATCTGTAAGCATCTATACGCGCAGAGGGGTAAATTTCAAAAACAGCGTAACATATAAGCGTAACATGTGAGCGTCACATGAGTCGTAAGACAAAATGTGATTGTATTGGTGAAAAAATTATGATATTATGATAACCTGTTTGAAAATTTAAAATGAAAAATAAAAAATTAAAGATGAAAAATTAAAAAAAAATAAAAATCAAAAATGAAAACGAAACATTAAAAATGAAAAATAAAAAATGAAAAGTGAAAAATGAAAAATAGAGAATTAAAAATGAATCAAAAATAAAAAATGAAAACCGAAAAATCAAAAATGAATAATAAGAAATGAAAAATAAAAAAATGAAAAACAAAAAAGCGAAAAATTAAAAATAAAAAAATAAAAAAATAAAAAAATGAAAAATAAAAAATGAAAAATGAAAAACGAAAAATCCAAAATGAAAAATTAAAAATAAAAAATGGGAAATCAGAAACAAAAATGAAAAATTAAAAATGAAAAAAAAAATTAAGAATTAAAAATGAAAAATAAAAAACTACGAATAAAAATGAATAATTAAAAATGAAAAATAAAAAATAAAAAATTAAAAATAAAAAATTAAAATTAAAAAATTAAAAATTTTTAATTTTAATAAACAACAAGTAAGAAAATTTTAGTCGGTCTAGCCCGACTATACGATATCCTATACCATGTTTAAGAGACCCTATCTCTTTGGTCCAAATAATTGGGTATAGCAAATAAGCATAAACCAAATTTGAGTGGCATTTTTATTAATTTTTTTCGCTGCAGATATGAAAAAGTTCATATCGGATACTATATTTATATGGGGACTAGGTCGAAAAATGGACCGATCCTGACCATATTTGGTATAGTCACTTATACTTTGAAAAAATATATACAAACCAAATTTGCGAAAAATCTGTGCAATATTTTTGTTTTTTGATAGATTTAAGTGAAGACCGGGGCCTATGACTAAGAATTTTCCTATAGGGAGTAATTTTGAAATACTGATTAATGGATGTAATAAACACAAACAAACCCAATTTGACTAAGATTTATATGATAGTCTGGATCTTATCGCAATTTATGTTGATTTCATAGGGGTCATTTGTATGGGGGCTAGGTCTGAACATGGACCGATTTCAACAGCGTTTATCCCATGGCCGATGGAAGCTTATATATCAAATTTCATCAAAATATATTCATATTTGCGACCTGTAGTTTGATTACAAGCTTTACATGGACACACAGACGAACGGACGGATGGACATGGCTATTTCGACTTAAAAGTGAGACGATAGGTATAATTAAAGATGGGTCAAGGACGAATATTTTTGGTTGTTACAAACAGCAGCACAAAGTCATTATACCCAAACCACATAGTGGTATAAGGTATAAAAATTATAGTCGGTCTAGACCGACTATACGAACCTTATACCATGCGTTTAGAGACCCTATCTCTCAGGCCCAACTAACTGGATATAGAAAATAAGCATAAACCCAATTTGAGTGGGATTTGTATTAATTTTTTTGGCTGCAGATATGAAAAAGTTCATATCGGATGCTATATCTATATGGGGACTAGGCGCAAAAATGGACCGATCTTGACCATGTTTGGTAAAGTCACTTGTATTTTGTAAAAATATATACAAACAAAATTTGAAAGGAATCCGTGCAATATTTTTGTTTTTTGATAGATTTAAGTGAAGATCGGGAAGCACCTCTATATGGGGCCTATGACTAAGAGTTGTCCCATTGGGATCATTTTTAGACTACAGATTAATGGATGCAATATACACATACAAACGCAATTTGACTAAGATTCATATGATAATTTGGATCCTATGGCAATTTATGTTGATTTCATAGGGGTCATTTGTATGGGGGCTAGGTCAGAACATGGACCGATTCTCACCAGTTTCAACAGCGTTCATCCCATGGTCGACGAAAGCTTATATACCAAATTTCATCAAAATATATTCATATTTCCGACCTGCAGTTTGATTACAAGCTTTACATGGACACACAGACGGACGGACGGACGGGCGGATATCGTTAATAATATCGGTATAATAAAAGATGGGTCTAGGTCAAATATTTTTGGTAGTTACAAACAGCAGCACAAAGTCATTATATCCAAACCACATCAAAAAATATCAATTGTATTTTAGTAAACATAAATTGATTTTCAGAAAGTATCATTTGTATTTCAGAAAATATCAATTTAATTTCAGCAAATAACATTTGAGTTTCAGAAATTATCAAATGTATTTCAAAAAATATCAAATGTATTTCAAAAAATATCAAATGTATTTCCGAAATTATCAAACGTATTTCAGCAATTATCAAATCAATTGATTGATATTTTCTGAAATAAAATTGATACTTTCTGAAATTCAAATGATATTTTCTGAAAATCAATTGACGCTTTCTTAAATACAATTGATTATTTCTGAAAATCAATTGATGTTTTCTGAAATTCATTTGATACTTTCTGAAAGTCAATTGATGTTTTCGGAAATACAATTGATATTTTCTGGTGGTAGGTCCACAGTGGGCTTCAGTATATCCTATCAAAGTTCAATATAATTCTGGTGCTAATATTACATGATGCAAATACAAAGATAAAGTGCTCAAATTTCATCCAAAGTCCCAAATATGAACCCTTTTTAAATTTGTTGGAATCTGTACATGTTTGGATCTAGTCCCCATACAAATTTTCCTTCAAAATTGGTTTTAATGCCATTGAATGTAGCAAATGTTATTCTATTGCGATGAAATTTTATTCATAAGGGTTTATTAGGTCAGTGAAGAGACCTTTAAATTCTTTGAAATCGGTCCACGTTTGGACCTAGTCCCTAGTCCCTAGTACCTGGACATACAATGATGCCAGTGGACTTCATTCATAGCACTATTGAGTCGTTTATCCGCGACAGAAATGCTTGGGCTCCAAGTGAATGGCATACTGTGATCTCCAATGCAAGGACTCGTCCAGCTGATTACGAATGTGTTTTGATAAATAATGGAAAGCATTTTCGCAAGTACTGTTTCCTGGTTTAATACAAAATTCATTTTAAATTCTACGTTCTGCCATATTTGAAAAAGAGAGTTCCATTATCGTACGCTCAAAACGCAAATTACCCATAACAAAAAACGAACCAATTCCTGCATATAAAAGTTTGATAAAAATTGCATCTGATACAATGATAAAAACGCTTTGTTATAAAAATACAATTCATCTGAAACTCCACAACGAATATTTAAGCCGAAAAGACGCAGATACTGTTAAAGATGGATTACCAGAAACAGATGAAGAAGGCACTAAAGAATAAACCTTGTATCAGCATGAATTTCATTTTGAGTTGTCGACATATCTAAAACAAATTTAAAAAAAATATGCTGGTGCAAATTTCTGTGGAATTGTGTTTTTTAACTTAAATGACACAAACACATCGCTTCAGCTTGATACGATGACAGCGAAAAAAAAACTTAAGTCACAAAAAACCTACTTATCTAAAAAAAGACCAATGCGACGACTAATGTCTGTTGATTACTCAAAAAAAAAAAAAAAAAGAGCGTAAGTTGAAAGGTTCATGTTAATATCTGCACTGAATACAGAGAAAACTAAAAAAAAACTTCTGCTGAAAAATTTGCTCTTTGTCGCTTAAGTTTTTTTTTTTTTTGGAGTTCGATATAATAAAGGTGGTGTCATCTAGGTGTCAGCTTCAAAATAAGCATTAGGATGTCCATCCGAACTTGAAAGTAAATATATTTATGTAAAATCAACCTTTTACAAACAAGTTTGGCTTCTGTTAGAACAAAATCTAAATAACAGGCCTATACGTCACACATTGGGTTCAAATGGTCCAGAAGTGGCGTTTAATTGAAATTTTGATATCGAGTTTAGTAGATTCTGCATCACAATTTGTCAAAATCATTCAATTAGGTTGTTTGCTTTTTTTGCAAGGAGCTGTCAAATTTAGTAAATTGTTGCTGTTTTTGGGAAAAGTGGATAAATTGAAATTCTTTACGATTCAAGTGCTTATTTTTTTCATTAAATCTTTCAAAAGTAAAACTTTTATGATGGAACTTTCAACATCAGGTATTTTGGTATATAGTAAATACTTTTTTGTTTATAAATATTGTGTGTAAACATTTTTCAATTTTTTTTAAGGTCCAAAATTGGGTCAGTTTCCATTTTTAGTGGGCAACAATTTATTAAATTAGTTAGAGTTTAAATTAGTTGTGTAGATTTTAACCGTAGTCCTACCTTGGTGTAAAAACTAGATTTTGTTTTTAAATCTCTAAAAATGTTAAAGTTTGGTAACCCATATTTACTGACTTTTTCTTTATCATGTATATGAACCGAAATGGATTACTTTTAAGTTTTATATATTTGTTTTATAATTTTTGGGGTTCCAGGTTCCATGTAAAAGTTCATCTTCAGTGGAGTCCAAAGCTACGTAAGGCTATAAAAAAAATAAATAAAATTAAAATTTTTAAGGCCAGGTAGAAAATAATAAAAAACTGAAAATTAAGAGTTATTTAAAAACAGTCAGGAGGAACCGGAAAGTATTCGCCACCGTAGTATTTTAAGTTTAAATGTTTAATAGATGTATATTTTAATAAGTTGTAATTTTAAACAAAATGTTGTGTTAGTTTGTATTTTCAGGAAGGAAAAGAAGGGACAATGGGTCGTGTAAGTCGTATGTGTGTATGTTAATGTAAGTTGGTGTGTCGCTTAAAGGGGTCATTGTTTTAAATTTAGTATATAGGTGACCAGGTTGGGTGGATGAAGAATGGGAGTAAGAATACCCTGTCTCCAAATAGTCTTCGTTTTTAGTGTGAGTTATTGTCTGTTGAAATTAAGTCCATCAGTTTCATAGTTTATTGTTGCGCCCTGATAGGTGTTGATGGGTTGAGAACGCACGCCCTTAAATCAAATAGCCGGGATGACAACACGGGAAAGGGTTTTCGTAACAGTAATTTATTGAGACTAAGGCCAGGTGCTACTAATAATACTTCATCTTGCGTGAATGGTATCAAGGATGCTTTATTGGTATTTTTTTCCAACCGCATGTTGAGAAAATCACTTTGGAAAAAGTATGCATTTAGCGGGCTAAAGAATGAAAACCATTAGGAATTCGATGCTTCATGCATACTTGGCTGTTTTGAATGTTATTGAATATATGTGAATAATGAGCTATTCGATATCACTTTCAGTCCGCCTATTTTCAGAAAAATTATGTCGAAAAAGTTTGTGTACTTGACCAAAATTATTCGCTTCGGTAATAAAATAAGTCGTCGAAAAACAGATCTGCGGATAAATTTGCTCAAATTCGTCATCTGTGGGAAATGTGATCTGAAATGCTTTCCAACCCTTACGTTACTGTAGACGAACAGCTATCTGGTTTCCATGGCAGTTGTTTATTTATGCAAAGCAAATCAGAGAGATATAGTTTGAAATTTTGAGTACTCGTATGTGCAAAAACCTTCTATATCTGAAAAATACAGCCATACCTTGGGAGAGCTTCTGAAGCTGCTCCAGAAAAAATCAAGGCCAACGAGTTTTATTGCATCTGGTCGAGGGCCTAAAAGGTTATAATGTTACAATGAACAATTATTTCACATCTTATGAGTTGGATCAAAACTTACTACAAAACAAATTAACCATGATTGGAACAATGCGCAAGAGCAAGCGCTCGATTCTAACAAAGGAAAAAAGGCTCCACTCTTTTAGTGTACATTCCAATTTACCAAAGATATTACATTTGTTTTCTAGGTTGGAAAAAAAATGTAAATGCACAGCGTTGCAGAGTACTCTTGAAAAAAAGCCACCAGAAATAATATCATATTACAACCGAACTAAGGATGAAGTTGACACAGTTGACAAAATGATTTCTGGATATATGTGTAAACGAAAAACCAACAGGCGGCCGGTCAATGGGTGTATTTAGTAAAATGATTGACATATCAACCTTGAACTATTTATTGAACTTAGTACAATACTTTCATACACTTTTATAATTAACCCTAATTAGCCAAAAAAAAAAAAAAATAATAACAAAAACATGCAAAGCATCGTTCGCCTTTATGTGATCTGGGACTTGCCCTTCCCCAACCGTAAGTGTCGCAGAGAAACCGAGGTATATATGCTACTTCTGTGTGGTGGAATATACCTGAACTCTGCCTCGCGCGTTCCATTATGGAAAAAAAAGAAGCAGATTCGTATATTACATGCCAGAAAGGAACGAGAAAGCAAATTATAACTATGACATAGCTTGTTGTCTTTGTGAAAAAACCGTTTGCAAGGTTCACCAAAACCAAATTTATTGCGTTCCTTGTATAGAAAATATTTAGAACTAAACTTCATTCCTCACCTTATATGCAAAGACATACGTAAAACTGAATTTTCTTTAAATAAAATAATTTTTGTTTACAAATTAAACCTATTTCCATATAAAACATAGAAAAAGTAGAAAACTACACAAAGATAGGATTATGAAGATTTTTTCGAGGTAGGAGTACGGTTAACAAAGTATAGAATTTCAGTTTATATTTACAAGAAAAAAAGTTGAGACAACGCGTAGGCATTTTTATTTTATTTGCGTTTTTTTATAAAAAGTCCGCTTGTCAAATTCTGCCACAATTAAAATGTTCAATTCGGTTGACAGCATGATTACGAGAGAAGTAAAAACACATTCTTTGGAGTTTGGGTTGTCTATACTTCATTTCTGGATCCGATATTTCAATGCCTTCTTCACATATCATATAAAATTCCTATTAAAAAATTGAAAATGAAGACATAAAAAATTGTTGCTGATACAAAGTTACGTATCCAAAGAGAGTTTCGAAATAGAACTGACGAGAATACCGCTAGACGTTTTTGTCCAGAATGCGAAAATTTCTGCTGAAATTACGAAAGTGGACTTAACTATGATAAAAAAAAATTGCATACAATACTGACTGTTGTTTCTTGTGTTCGTGAGATTCATTTGGAAAGTTTTTGTACATTTGCTCACAACACAACTACAATTGACGAATTGTCGGAACTAGCTCAAGAAGCAAGAAACAAAAATTTTAAAAATTATAGAGAGAACTTTGCTGGTAAGTGCAGCCGGGAGAAGTCCAATGCAGTTATTTTCAATAGGTTTTTCATAAGATCTGATCCATTTATATCAAGAATGAGCAAGAAATATGAGAATTAGAGTTATTATTACTAGAGGACCCTTGCTGCTCCGCAGCATTATATTATATTATATTATATTATATTATATTATATTATATTATATTATATTATATTATATTATATTATATTATATTATATTATATTATATTATATTATATTATATTATATTATATTATATTATATTATATTATATTATATTATATTATATTATATTATATTATATTATATTATATTATATTATATTATATTATATTATATTATATTATATTATATTATATTATATTATATTATATTATATTATATTATATTATATTATATTATATTATATTATATTATATTATATTATATTATATTATATTATATTATATTATATTATATTATATTATATTATATTATATTATATTATATTATATTATATTATATTATATTATATTATATTATATTATATTATATTATATTATACTAGCTTAACCCGGTGTACTTCGCTACCCCTCATCGTTATAAAATAAAACAAAATAAAAAAAAAATATTTATACATTAACAAAATATTATTTATTTAATTTAGAATTAATTTTTGCAATGCTTTAGGATGTACAATATTTTTAGTTTGTCCATCTGGAGCATAAACATATAAGTCGGTGGGTTTCCCTACACGTGAGCATGCAACATAAAGCTGTCCATGCGAGAAACATGGATTTGCTAAATTTAAGCCGCAAACTTGAAGAGATTGACCTTGAGCTTTGTTAACAGTCATCGCAAACGCTAATCGAACAGGAAACTGTAATCGTTTGAAGTCGAATGGTAAATCAGTTGGGATCATTGGAAAGCGTGGCAAAAGTACATCTGTTCCTTTATATTTTCCTGTTATAATGGTCGCTTCTATTAAATTATTTAGCATTTTTTTACTGCAAGTCGAGTGCCATTGCAAAGCCGTGGTGAATCGATATTGCGCAGTAAAATAATGGGCACTCCAATTTTGAGTTGTAGCACATGTGGTGGAAAGCCTGGCATATCAATAATCGAATATAAAAAATTGGGTGTAGTGAGTGAAAGTTTCACACTGCGAAAGTTTAAGGAAGAATGGTGTACAGGTCTGGCTTCCTACAAATCGGAAACAAAGGGACGTGGCCCGCCGACTTTCGCATGGAATGTGTACCTATTTAAGAAAACACCTTATTAAGAAAGCACCTTATTAAACACCTTATATGCCAAATATTGAGTGGGCGGGGCCTCGCCCCTTTGTCCACTAACAACTTCATATAGTCAAGGGCTTAATAGAAGTTATTATGGATTTTAATTTTTCTAAAAAGGGCGTGGTCCCGCCCAGTTTTCTTGTAGTACTATTTCTATTAATTTCAATACGATATATACGAAATATCATCGCCGTAGGTTAAAAATGGCCGAGATATGACGATTTTAAATTTTGGGTTATATGGGCCGGACCACGTCTCTTTGCGCACTAACAACTTTATATAGTTAAGGACTTAGTATTTCGCAAAGATATCCTTTTGTGAAAATTTCATGACGATCCTTCCAGTGGTTTAGAAGATATTACGATTTTTTATTTTTCTAAAAAGGGGCGTGGTCCCGCCTACTTTTCTCCTGGTATGTATTTCTATTCATACCAATACCATATGTACCAAATATGACCGCTGTAGGTCAAAAAATTCCCGAGATATGACGATTTAAAGTTTTGGGTTATGTGAGCGTGGCACCGCCCCTTTGTCCAATCAAAAATTTATATAGCCTATTATTCCTCCTAGAGTCACAGTAAAACGCTGTGAAAATTTCAGGAAGATCGGTTCAGGGGTTTGGCCTCCTATGAAGCCCAAACAAACACACATTCATGTTATATATATAGATTTAAAGCAGATTAATTATAATTTAAGGTAAAATGGGGCGAAAAAGGGGGATTTGGTAATAAAAAAATGTATGGCTACCTCACCTGTAAATAAAAAGTGTATAAAACTTTAGGTAAATACATATTACAAAAAAAGTATTTTGTATAGCAAACATTTTTAGTGGTATAAGTAAGTATCTGAATTAAAAAAAAGGGGGCGGTGAAGTGGGCGTGGTTCATAGTTATATGGCGACTTTAACAGTATTAAGAGCACTATACTACCAAGTAAAAAAAAAATCCGTTGGAAGGAACAAATTTGTACAGAGAACAAAAAGTTTAAAACTTTCAAACATAATTGGCGTGAAAAGGGGCGTGAGAGGGGGCGTGGCGTAAGAAATGTTTATTTCTACCTCGCCTGGAGTATAATGTGTATACAATTTGAAGTAAATCTGTTAAAAACTATATGGGAGCAATTACATAATTTTAAAAAAGTGGGCGTAAAAGTGGGCGTGGTCAAAAAAAAAGTACCCTATTAATCATGCCAGAGTCCCAGTTAAATGCTGTGAAAATTTCAGGAAGATCGGTCCAGAGGTTTGGTCTCCTATAAGGTACACACAAACAAACAAACAAACAAATAAACAAACACACATTCAATTTTATATATATAGATTATATTATATTATATTATATTATATTATATTATATTATATTATATTATATTATATTATATTATATTATATTATATTATATTATATTATATTATATTATATTATATTATATTATATTATATTATATTATATTATATTATATTATATTATATTATATTATATTATATTATATTATATTATATTATATTATATTATATTATATTATATTATATTATATTATATTATATTATATTATATTATATTATATTATATTATATTATATTATATTATATTATATTATATTATATTATATTATATTATATTATATTATATTATATTATATTATATTATATTATATTATATTATATTATATTATATTATATTATATTATATTATATTATATTATATTATATTATATTATATTATATTATATTATATTATATTATATTATATTATATTATATTATATTATATTATATTATATTATATTATATTATATTATATTATATTATATTATATTATATTATATTATATTATATTATATTATATTATATTATATTATATTATATTATATTATATTATATTATATTATATTATATTATATTATATTATATTATATTATATTATATTATATTATATTATATTATATTATATTATATTATATTATATTATATTATATTATATTATATTATATTATATTATATTATATTATATTATATTATATTATATTATATTATATTATATTATATTATATTATATTATATTATATTATATTATATTATATTATATTATATTATATTATATTATATTATATTATATTATATTATATTATATTATATTATATTATATTATATTATATTATATTATATTATATTATATTATATTATATTATATTATATTATATTATATTATATTATATTATATTATATTATATTATATTATATTATATTATATTATATTATATTATATTATATTATATTATATTATATTATATTATATTATATTATATTATATTATATTATATTATATTATATTATATTATATTATATTATATTATATTATATTATATTATATTATATTATATTATATTATATTATATTATATTATATTATATTATATTATATTATATTATATTATATTATATTATATTATATTATATTATATTATATTATATTATATTATATTATATTATATTATATTATATTATATTATATTATATTATATTATATTATATTATATTATATTATATTATATTATATTATATTAATTTTTATATTATAATACCAAAATTTGCCAAGAGAAGTTAACGTACAGTAATTCCAAAATATGGCAAGAGAAGTTAACGTACATTAAAAGTAAAGTTGATTGTCCACGCATAACTTTCCTCAAACCCAACGAATTTGCCTAGAGAAGTTAACGTACAGTAATGCCAAAATATGCCAAGATAAGTTAACGTACAGTAAAAGTAAATTTCATTCTCCACCCATAACTTTCCTCAAGCCCAACGAATTTAAGCTGTTAATAGCTCAGAAGAAGGAGCTTGATCCACTGAATGTTCTTAGGCCTATGTCAACAGCCTACGTTAATTAGAACTCTAGAGGTTTGAGTGAAGAAAAATATTGAAAAAAATCTTGAATGCAAAGTTTATTCATAAATTCTTTTAATATATAAGATTACATATATTTCTAATGAAAATTATGATAGAGATGATGGTAATGCAGATGGTGATAAAGAAGATTATGATAATAGCGATGAAGCAAGTGATGATGATAATGTTGCTGAAGATTATGATAATAACGACGAAGCAACTTATAATGATAATGGTGCTGATGATTATGATAATAGCGATGATGCAAGTGATGATGATAATGGTGCTGAAGATTATGATAACTATGATGAAGACAATATTGATAATAAAAATTATGATAATTGGGATATTTATGATGAGTTTGATAATGCAGAATTTAATTAATATTTTGTTGGAAAAAAAATAAATAAAATTTTGTTTTAAATATTTCTAAATTTAGGCATTTATTTAAATATATATGGAGTATTAAATGGGAACATGCTAAAATTTGGTAAGAATCTAAATTTTTTATTAAACTGCAGTATGTAGGATTCATCAATAATATGTTAGCTTCGGTTCCTTATTCTTCCCACAATGAAAATGATAATGGCGACTATGATGATGAAGATTATTATAATGAATTAATTGATGATTTTGAAGTAAGTGATGATTATAAAGTTAATGATGATTATAATTTTGACATGAATGATGATTAATATGATAAATTGTGATTTTCAAAAAAAGGCTTACCAATGAAAATTTTGTTTAAATATTTTTTTCTGAAATAGTTTTTTTTTATGTATTTATGTTTACTAGCAGATTCCAGCCCTCGAAATTCGAGTGCAAATTCTAGCAAATTTTATTTTTTCATTAAATAAAGACCCTAAAGTTATGCTAATCAATTATAGCCAATTCACAAAACAACACAAAAAACAAACTCATTTTTATTACAAACACATTAACAAATTTAATAAACACACACATAGTATTGTATAACTTTATGTATGTGTTGGTAGCAATTTTGAATGCAATTTACTCAAAATAAAGGAAAAAAAATTAGAAATCTGTAAATCTGCATAAGGGCTAAAGGAAATTCCTTTCAAATAATATAAAGGGTGATTTTTAAAGAGCTATAGGAAAGTTTTCCAAAAAAAAAAACACATAAAATTCAGAAAAATGCATGAAATCTTTATTTGTATCGATAGTACGGTCCATATAATTTAATGTTTGAAGATTATTTCATGCAAATGTTGACCGTGACTGCGCCTCAAATGGTCCATCCGCTTAGTCCAATTTTGGCATACTCTTACCAACATTTCGGCCGGTATCTCACGAATAAATGCTTCAATGTTGTTTTCCAATGCGTCAATTGAAGCGGGATTGTCTGTATAGACATGAGCTTTAATATAGCCCTACAAAAAATAGTCTAGAGGCGTTAAATCGCAGGATCTAGGCGGCCAATAAACCGGTCACGTACGTGAAATAAAATGTTCACCGAACTCGCCTCTCAATAAGTCCATTGTTGCACGTGCTGTGTGGCACGTGGCAACGTCTTGTTGAATCCGCATGTCATGCAAGTCAAGCTCTGGCATTTTGGGCAAAAAAAAGTTGGATATCATCTCTCGGTAGCGCTCACCATTCACAGTTACGTTACGATTCGCATCATCTTTGAAGAAGTACGGTCCAATGATGCCACCAGCCCATAAACCGCACCAAACTGTGACTTTTTCTGGATGCATTGGTAGCTCTTCCAATGCTTCTGGCTGATATTCACTCCAAAATCGACAATTCTGCTTATTTACGTACCCATTGAGCCAAAAATGAGCTTCGTCGCTGAACACAATTTTTGGTAAAAAAGTGGATCTTCGGCCAACTTTCCAAGAGCCCATTCACCAAAAATTCTACGTTGCGGTAGGTCGTTCGGCTTCAATTCTTGCACCAGCTGTATTTTGAAAGGCTTCACACCTAAATCCTTTCGCAAAATTTTCCACGTTGTTGAGTAACAGAGGCCCGTTGCTGCGAACGGCGACGAATCGATAATTGATGGTCATCATTAACACTGGCCGATACAGCTGCGATATTTTCTTCAGTTCGCACTCTACGTAAGCGTGTTGGTGGTTTAATGTTCAACAATGTAAATTTGGTGCGAAATTTAGTCACAATAGCCCGAATAGCCGCTTCAGTGGGTCGATTAAACTGACCATAAAATGGAAGAAGCGCGTGATGAACTTTCTTAACAGAGCACGCACTTTTGATAATAAAATTCAATAACTTGCACCCTTTACGTGTGGTCAAAATCGGGTTTAAAATGGTAGAGCAAAACATCTGTCACAAGAAATCGCCTAGCGTATTAATATTATAGATCTATCAACAAAAAAAAAAAAAACATAATATTCCTAATGTGACTTTTTTAGAAAATTTTAATTTAAAATTTTACTAATATAAATACATATTAAATATTTCTTTCTTTCTTATTTTTTTAAAGCGTGTCTTTTTCTAAAAACACATTAAATGTGCTCTAATATGGCAACCTAATTTGCTAGTATATCGCTTTACAGCTTAAAAACAATTTGTTTGTGCACCTTTTTTTTTAGTGCTGGTTTTTGTGTATTTATGAATATCCATCAATAAAAGATAACAATATTTTAAAACTACAGCTTCCCTGAATTAATCGCCACTTTGGGCCACTGTGCTTCATTGCATAATAGTAATTATAAATGTACGAATACTTCTTCTGGCACTTATAGTTGGCATACTGCGTTTTTTGCGTTGAGACAAAAATAAGTAAAATGTTCCAAATGTTCGAAAAAACTAAAAGATCTTATTGTTAAAAATATTTCATTAGTTTACCAAAATGTTCGTGGTCTGAGAACTAAACTTTGAACTTTATATATTGAAAGTTTCAACATGAGTCATCATATTAACGTATTTACTGAAACTTGGCTTAATCATACCTTTTTAAATACTGAAATATTTTGCAATAAACATAATATTTTTAGACGTGACCGTTGCATTACGATGAATGGCGGTGGTGTTCTTATTGCTGTCTCAAGTATCTTATCATCTGGGGTTTTATATTATTCCTCTTTAAACATCGAATTCGTTGCAATTTTAAATAAATACAATCATATAAAAATATTTGTTATTTGCTCATACATCCCTACAGCGTCTCTGCAGTCTTTAGAATATAAATTATGTCAAACATGGAGAAGCAATTAAATCTGTTCTACGTACTGCGCATCCGGATGACTCTGTTACTGTTCTTGGAGATTTCAATTTGCCATAAATTTCGTGGAAGTTCTTACCTGAAGAAAAACACTTTGTTCCGATTAAATCAAATGATAAAATTGATTAGCTTTTTAATATTTTTTTTTTTTTTTTGATTTACATCTTTTTCAATCAAATGGAATTCTTAATGATCATTCAAAATTATTGGATTTAATATTTGTTAATGAAGTTTCTGAATGTTATACGAAGCGCTCAAACCCTTTTTCGAATCCTGAAGATGGATATCACCCTACTATTGAAGTAAATATATCCATTCCATCTGGACTTGTAGACATACCTAAAAAATGTGTTAAAGTTTTTTGTTTTGCTCAAACGAATTACACTATGTTTAATGAACTTATAAATAATATAAACTGACTGAAGCTTTCAAGATGTATTCTTTTATTGATGTTTTGAAAAACCTTTCTGGACCTCTTTGGAATACTAGGAAACTGGCTAGTGTCAAGAATAAACAAGTAAGAAAATTATAGTCGGTCTGGACCGACTATACGATACCCTATACCATGCGTTTAGAAACCCTATCTCTTAGGCCCAACTAACTGGACATAGAAAATAAGCAAAAACCAAATTTGAGTGAGATTTTTATTAATTTTTTTGGCTGCAGATATGAAAAAGTTCATATCGGATGCTATATCTATATAGGGACTAATTCCACAAATGGACCGATCGTGATCATGTTTGATAAAGTATCTTGCATTTTGCAAAAATATATACAAACAAACTTTGAGAAGAATCAGTGCAATATTTTTGTTTTTTAATAGATTTAAGTGGAGATCGGGAAGCAGCTCTATATGGAGTCAAAGGTATCATTTTTAGACTACTCATTAATGGATGTAATGAACGCATATAAACCCGATTTGAGTAAGATCTATATGACAATTTGGATTTTATGGCAATTTATGTCGATTTCATATGGGTAATTTGTATGGGGGCTATGTATGAACATGGACCGATTCTCACCAATTTCAATAGCGATAATCGCATGGCCGGTAAAAGCCTATACACCAAATTTCATCGAAATATGTTCATATTTGCGACCTGCAGTTTGATTACAAGGTTTACATGGACACACAGACGGACGGACGGACGGACGGATGGACGGACGGACGGACATTATTAAATCAACTCAGAAAGTGATTCTGATTCGATCGGTATATTTAAAGATGGGTCTAGGTCAAATATTTTTATTTACAAACAGCAGCACAAAGTCATTATACCCAAACCACATAGTGGTATAGGGTATAAAAATAAATGTTACTATTAAATTTGGCTGTGCCATGTTAATATATTCAAGGTTGTTAGGAATAAGAGACAAAAAAACTAGAATTCACATTATCATAACAAAGCCTTAGAAAATGGTGTTTAGAATTAATATGTTGTTTTAGGTATTTTCGTGCTTTTTAATTGAAAGCAATTAATAAATGCAATCAGCGTAAATGTAAACACATACAACTACATTCTTGTTTGTTTGTTTATTAGCGATGCATACACATTTTTTTGGTTGTTGTTTACATGTGAAAAAAACAACAACAGCAACAAGCAATCATTTATGTGTATGCATCGCTTATATGTACATATATATATCGATATGCCCATGTTCTGTTATACAGTAAAAAGTTTTGGTTTAATTTTAAAACTCAATAGTTTTCATTATACTATATTTTGGAATTAAATTTACAAAAAAAATTTTGCAATTTTTTTATTGATTACTTGGAATAAAAATAATACCAAAATTTTAATTTAATTTCGCCATTTAAAAAAACAATTCCTGGTTGTTTACATGTAATACCGAAATTAACATTGAAAGTAAGTCTGTCTTTATTTTATTACTTTAACTTTTATTGTAATGCCTAAAAAGCATTAAAATTCTCTCTTATAATAATTTTGTTCCTTCAAGTTTAAAAACAACAGTTAAGAAGGAATTGAAAACATCTGTTTATAAAATAAAAACAAAAATAACATGAGCGTGCTTTTTTGGTATAGGAACAACATCTGATTAGAATTAAAACTCTCTCTTTTTCTTACAATTAATACCGATAACGGTATTAAGGTAATACATTTTACAACCATGTGGTTAATTGGTACTAAAATAGCTTAGCAAACATAGAGTACAGGAAAAGTGTGAAAATGTATGTGAAAGTTAAGTGTGGTGGACAATTTGTGGCGGACAATTGTCAAGTGGAATAATAATTTCAAGTAAGTACAAGCAAAGGGTAACAAAAGTCAATCTTGTGTCTGTTAATATATTAAAGTTATTTTTTAGGGTGACGCTAGAGACCGCATTGCCCATATGCGTATGTTTAAATCCATTTAAGCCTAAATTAAATATTTTTCTATTAAGCTTCAGTTACAAACAAGGTCTGTTTAAATATAGAAGGAAAAGAGCGGAAATTTAAAGATCGTGACGGTGCAAAATTGAATTTGATGAGCTGCCAGGAATTATTTTACAATATAACGGGTGATTTTTTAAGAGCTTGATAACTTTTTTTTAAAAAAAAACGCATAAAATTTGCAAAATCTCATCGGTTCTTTATTTGAAACGTTAGATTGGTCCATGACATTTACTTTTTGAAGATAATTTCATTTAAATGTTGACCGCGGCTGCGTCTTAGGTGGTCCATTCGGAAAGTCCAATTTTGGGCAACTTTTTCGAGCATTTCGGCCGGAATAGCCCGAATTTCTTCGGAAATGTTGTCTTCCAAAGCTGGAATAGTTGCTGGCTTATTTCTGTAGACTTTAGACTTGACGTAGCCCCACAAAAAATAGTCTAAAGGCGTCAAATCGCATGATCTTGGTGGCCAACTTACCGGTCCATTTCTTGAGATGAATTGTTCTCCGAAGTTTTCCCTCAAAATGGCCATAGAATCGCGAGCTGTGTGGCATGTAGCGCCATCTTGTTGAAACCACATGTCAACCAAGTTCAGTTCTTCCATTTTTGGCAACAAAAAGTTTGTTAGCATCGAACGATAGCGATCGCCATTCACCGTAACGTTGCGTCCAACAGCATCTTTGAAAAAATACGGTCCAATGATTCCACCAGCGTACAAACCACACCAAACAGTGCATTTTTCGGGATGCATGGGCAGTTCTTGAACGGCTTCTGGTTGCTCTTCACTCCAAATACGGCAATTTTGCTTATTTACGAAGCCATTCAACCAGAAATGAGCCTCATCGCTGAACAAAATTTGTCGATAAAAAAGCGGATTTTCTGCCAACTTTTCTAGGGCCCATTCACTGAAAATTAGACGTTGTGGCAGATCGTTCGGCTTCAGTTCTTGCACGAGCTGTATTTTATACGGTTTTACACCAAGATCTTTGCGTAAAATCTTCCATGTGGTCGAATAACACAAACCCAATTGCTGCGAACGGCGACGAATCGACATTTCACGGTCTTCAGTAACACTCTCAGAAACAGACGCAATATTCTCTTCTGTACGCACTGTACGCATTCGTGTGGTTGGTTTAATGTCCAATAAAGTAAACTGAGTGCGAAACTTGGTCACAATCGCATTAATTGTTTGCTCACTTGGTCGATTATGTAGACCATAAATCGGACGTAAAGCGCGAAACACATTTCGAACCGAACACTGATTTTGGTAATAAAATTCAATGATTTGCAAGCGTTGCTCGTTAGTAAGTCTATTCATGATGAAATGTCAAAGCATACTGAGCATCTTTCTCTTTGACACCATGTCTGAAATCCCACGTGATCTGTCAAATGCTAATGCATGAAAATCCTAACCTCAAAAAAATCACCCGTTAGATGTTGTAACAGTTTTTTATAGACGTTTTATACAGAACAACATCAGTCAACAGCATAAACATTAATAAGGAAAGTAAGTAGAAAAAATTTTCATATAGAAACAATCTATTCAATTAAAACATAGCAATTATCACAATGTTCAATAAATCGCTGATGAAGGCCGAAATGCCAGAAACCGGTCCGATTAAGAATACAGTGCAGTTATGAATTTTTGAAATATATGCTTTCTTCTTCTTTACCACGCACCATTTAAAAACAAAATTAAAATTGCATATTAATTACAGTAGTAATTGCAATATGTCTGAAAAATGACGATAAATCTAACAAACAAAAAATTTCTTCGCTTCAAAGCGTCATCTCAAATATATGTAAAAGTGCATATGTAGGTATGTACAAAAACCGTACATCACATATGACAACTCTTACGAAAACTGAGAATAGTGGAAATTAGAAGTATAAATGCAAAAAATATTCAAAATTCAAAAATAACGATTGTTTGTTTGGACAGAGTTTTATCTTCTGAAATTAATACAAAGTAAAGCGGTATGGTACGAAAACTGAACCTAACCACACTGCTCATAGGCCTGACTTTAGGTGAGTGCGTTAAAGCGCTGACCAAAAAGTGCAAGTACGAGTGTATGTGAAGGTTCATGGTTCAAAACCTCACGGCCGCCCTAAGTAGAAAAAATTTTCATATAGAAACAATCTATTCAATTAAAACATAACAATTATCACAATGTTCAATAAATAGCTGATGAAGGCTGAAATGCCAGAAACCGGTCCGATTAAGAATACAGTGCAGTTATGAATTTTTGAAATATATGCTTTCTTCTTCTTTACCACGCACCATTTAAAAAGCTTTTCATTCGAGTCTTCTTTTTTTATATAATAAATATTGCAGGAATTGGAATCTTATCTTAAAAATGGTGATTTTTCTGCAAAATTTAGTGAATAGCAATTAACTTTTTTTGCCAACGAAGTAGTAGTTATCTGAAACGCGAGGACAAGATTGCATTAGCGGAATCAATAGTACATCTGTTCACGGCACATAAAGTAGGAAACAGCAATTATGGTGGTATTGTAACAATTATATTGCATTCAAAGTTTCATTGAAGTTTTTTATATTTATAACCTTTAATTTGCCTTCCCATATTCGTGTTTGATTCTTCATTGGTAATAATTTTAAAAAAAGTTTAGAAAGCTAGTATTAAATTCACTGTCTTCATCCATATAGATTTTGTTCGATTTTAAGCTCCGTTATGGTGAAATAAAACCAAATAAATTATTCAATAATTGGCAGAAGTACAAAAATTTTGCAGATGAAGTAGCAAATAAGGCAGACGCACAATACTTGGAAGCTCTAGCTGACTGGGCTGCTGACGTCTTAACATTTTTCTTCAGGTATTCGATATGTAGCTTCAGCGTTTTTTATGCGTTTTGTGACTAACTCAAGTCAATACTTATTAACACCCAATTTTTAATTTAAAATATATTTAAAAATAAATGAAAAATTACAAAATGCAATGAAATTTATTTATTTATTTTCAGAACTGAAATTTTACAAAAAGGGTGTTCCTTGAATAGGTTAAAAGCAACACCCGCATAGCATACGATTAATATTTATGAGGGAATTAAAAATTACACTTATTCAAGAAAACAATCCATTCCGGATGGTATTAATCCAATATTTTTTATATTTAAAATAATACCATGTTTGGTTCAGAAATAATTCAATAAGGTATTACATTAACAAGAATACAACGTAATAAATATTAGTATTATTTTAATGCCCTAAAAAATATAGTAAAAATCAAATCTCTCTCACTATCTCTCTTTTTAATAATACTATACTGAAGTAAATTTAATTCTTTTTTGGATTTGTTATATATACACACCGGCTCGGTATTAAAATTAATCTTAAACTTTTTACTGTGTATAAACATTTTTCACTATCTAGCTTTTTATATGAAATCTTATTGGAGTTCCTTTACATCTTCCAACGTCATTCCTCGGCTATTGGGCCTAAAGGCACCAAATGTAACATTAAATTGCTGAAAATTATGGTGAACATTTTAAACTGCAGTAGTACGACTACTGGACCTATTGCGGACAGGATAATGTTTTCTACAGACACACAGGTGCATCAACCAGATCACTTTCTTCTTTTACAAGCATCATTTACAAATGGATAGACAAACTGATATATACCTTCTGCTCAGCGGTGTGGGGGTACAAAAATTAATTTGAATCATTTTTGAAAAACAAGTAAAATTCCCAATGTGCCAATGGGTAAAAAGTTCGTAATTCAAAGTATTTTATTACAATTTTTATTAATATCAAAAATTTTCAACTTCAAGTGTACGGTTAGTTTTTCTAGCAAATGTACATTTAAATTTAAGACGCTGTTTTCTATGTATTAACTAATTCTTAATATGTCTTTTGTACGTATTAAATTTGGCATCGATTCTAAAATTCTGACTAAGGTATAATAAATTTGACAATAGACAAGTAGTTTCCTTCTAGAATAATCTATTTATTAACGTCTTATGTAAACAAATACTTTTAAATAGTTGCCCTAAAATGTGCTCTATGCCAAGATTTTCCGGGTATGTTTGTATTTGTGTTATGTCCTGCTAATCATTTATTTACACACACTTGTCCATATTATCTATCTACCATGTTAAAAAGAAAGTACCCTTTTCATAAACGAATGGCAACCTTTACTAAAAATAACACAAACATAATATCTTAAAAGGTGGTAAAAGAAGTTTTTCCGAGTAGTTTATACCATTTAATTTATATTGCATACCCTACACAAACAAAGTATGTATAAAGTGGTAGAAGCCGCAAAATGTTAAAGTTTTTACTTTTGTTTCATTTTAAAATGATTTAATCCAAGAATTAAGACTCAGTTAATCATATGATTTATAGTGCTCTAGAGAAAATGAAAAATTTTCTCGTCTTTAAATCACAGACAATGATCAAATTAGACATTATGACAAATTAGATATTTGTTTGGAGAAAGATTTCATTCGGCTTTAACTAAGTAGCAAAGTATTTTTTTTTTAAGCAAGCTGAATTAATTCCCCTTCATGGGGTAGTTTCTTCATCGAAAATTTAAAAGGTCGAATATTAAATAAAAATTTAAAGTTTGTTTTGTTCATAACCTACAAATTAATAACAATGATAATCCATACCAAACCGCAGAGCAGCTGGATATTTAGGCTTTGATTTGAATCAAATTTACTATTAAACAATTGCCAGAACTCTTCGAATCAATATCCTTTCGATTTACAACAAAAACGTCTTGAAAATACATCAAAAACATTAAAAAATTTCAAAAAATGTGTCCATAAAGAAAAAAATATTGACTTAATTATAATATGCCTATCGATTTTAAAAATTAAAAGGTCAAAATTATCTTTGGGGCACTTAAGATCAAAGCCAAAGTTTCGATAATAGGTACGAAGTTATGGTACAACACCTGTAGCTCGATTCAGTAACTTCTTTTAACGATAATCGAATCGTTAAAAAAAGAAAACAACAAAATTATCGATTTTGGTATTCAGTAAAATTTTTAAACGATATTCGCTATTGTTAAAATCAGCTGTTGTTGTTATCTAAACGACAACCATTTTTGTGTTGTTTATTCAATCGATAAAAAGTTAAATTTTTAGGTTGAAATGTCGTCATACATAAATAAAAATCATAAAATAGTGGAAATATTTTGCTTTGATTATAAAACTTTTTATAAACGTAATTAAAACAAAAAAATAAATAGCATATTCACAGTGCCGTTGAAGCAAGCGAAGATTTGACAAAAATGGGGACGAAAACGGCCAACGAGATCTTATTCGGGACACTACATACATTTGAAAAATCGCGGAGCGGAAATCGGAACTGATTATATATAGTAAATTCAGCGGAAATTTCAATTAATTCTTTTAGTTATAAGAGTAATTTTAGAATTACGCTGCACCCTCACTCTTCCACCTGTATATACCTATATATACACCTAAACAACGAAATCGGCGACTCTGTTCCTCCGCTATGTAAATACCTACATATATACTCTCTCATTATTTCACTAACCTACTTATATACACACACATAGACGCGCCCGCGCCTATATATACGAATATATATATATATATATATATGTCCGTATAAAAATGTTTATATTATTATACACAGATATGCGCTCAACGTTTCTAGTGACGAAATTTGCGATTCCGTTTCTCTCCTTGATCCACTAACTTATACTACGGAGACTCGATATTCCCAAAATTGTCTAGCGTTCGTAGATTAATTATGTTGTGTGCAGTACCCCAAATTAAAGAAAGTTACGATAACTTGAAGCTTCTTTTCGATCTGATTAAGATTAATGAAATCCCCTTCAAGTTTTCTTCAGATATCAAAGTTCTATTACTTATAAATGGGCAACAAACGGCGACTGCCTCAATCCCTTGTTCATATTGCTTCATTTTAAAAGCCTAAAGTCAGGAACGTTCTCGTCGACTGAAAATATATGGCGATCTAACAGAAGATTATGAACACTTTTGTACTTTGGGAATGAATATATTCAATTCATTATTTCATTTTCAAACTAGATGTATCCCGGTGTGCTACGCTACACCCCCCCCCTGCCCCCCTACGAATCGTTATGAGAGGGCTCATGCAGAGTCCCAAGGCTGTCACTAATACAGTAGTTCAGATATATCACATTTAACATTAAGTTTGTGTAGGGGTGCCACGCGCATTTGTCCAATCCCGCCCATTTTTTTGTCTGACTACTCACGTTAAGAACAGATGACCTGAGACAAATTTGGAAGGCTTTCTCTATCATATGAATATATATATTTAAAGTTTACTTTGTATCGGAGGTGGCACGCCCGCTAAAAATATTTAAAAAAAATTACAGCCTGTAGCACTCCCATATCCGCTGTAAGACCCTATGAAAATTTCAGGAAGGTCAGACGGGTAGTTACGGAGATTACCTCCTACAAACAAACAAACAAACAAACACACATTACCTCTTTATAATATTAGTATAGATATGAAGTACTACGAAAGCAACAATCTTTTGACAAGTGCATTAGTTATCTATGTGATTTGTCGTGGAAAATATATCGCCAAAAAAAAAATCGTCCAAAAAATCTTCAAAATCAAAAATGGGCAAAATCAAAAATCGCTAAAAAGAAAAATTGCCAAATGATATTCTAAGTTCAAGGCCAATAGTTAAGTGTTGCCAGATCTAATTTTGATAATCCATCTTCTTCTCATGGGAGCTACATGTACCTTGCTCCAGGGTAGGAACGCCGAAAAATCTGATAATTGTTGTACCATTGTATATCAGCAAGTATTTGAATAAAAAAATCTATGCTAATAATCTGTACTAACATAATAAAGAGGTAATATGTGTTCGTTTGTTTGTTCGTTTGTTTGTTTGTAGGAGGTAATCTCCGTAACTACCCATCTGACCTTAATGAAATTTTCATAGCATCTTACAGCGGATATGGGAGTGCTACTGGCTGTAATTTTTTTAAATATTTTTAGCGGGCGTGGCACCTCCCATACAAAGTAAACTTTAAATATCATATATATTCATATGATAGAGAAAGCTTTGCAAATTTGTCTCAGGTCACCTGTTCTTAACGTGAGTAGTCAGACAAAAAAATGGGCGGGATTGGACAAATGCGTGTGGTATCCCTACACAAACTTAATGTTAAATGTGATATATCTGAACTACTGTATTAGTGAGAGCCTTAGGACTTTGCGTGAGCCCTCTCATAACGATTCGAAGGGGGGGGGGGGGTGCACGGGGAGGGTGTAGCGAAGCACACCGGGTTACATCTAGTTATTTATATAGGAGGTGACACGTCCATTAATCCCATCCCGCCCAATTTTTATTGGACTACTCACATTAATATCTGATGGACTCGTGCAAAATGTCGAGTCTTTCCCTTTTATAGTACACCAGTTATATGATATTAGATATCTACTTTGCATGGGCAGTGCTATGACCACAGCTACGATCACGTCCATTTTTTTGTTCGACTAATCATATGAAGAACCTATGGGCTCATGCAAAGCCACAAAGCCCTCTCTTTTACAGTACTCCAGATATATGACATTAAATAATTACTTTGCATGGGGAGTGCAATGCCAATTTTTTATCCGACTACTCATACTAAGATCTGATGGTGTCGTGCAAAGTGTCAAAACTTCCTTTTTTTAGTACACCAGTTATATGATATCATATATTTACTTTGTAGGGCGGTGCCATTTCCACTGCTCCGATCACGCCCATTTTTTGTCCAACTAATCACATGAATAACTTTTGGGCTTACACAAAGTCCCAAGACTATCACTATAACAGTACTCCAGATATATGGCATTTTATATTTAATTTGTATGGCAGGTACAACGCTTATTGGTCCGATACTGCCCATTTTTTTCCGACTACTCACATTAATAATAGGTGACACCAGACAAATTTGAAAAGCTCTCTCTATCACAGTACTCGAGATATATATTATATTGAATTATTACTTGTATGGGAGGTACCACGCCCACTTCTCTGATCCCGCCCATTTCCGGCGTAGCTACTAATATTGACAATAGGTGACGTCACGCAAATTTGCAAAACTCTCCTTATCATAGTACTCAATATATGTATATGATATTAAAAATTTACTTTGTGTGGGAGGTGCCACGCCCACTAAAAATATTTAAAAAATTATAGCCTATAGCACTTTCCGTATCCGCAGTAAGACTCTGTGAAAATTTCAGGAATATCAGATGGGTAGTTACGGAGATTCTCCTACAAAAAAACAAACAAACAAACAAACACACATTACCTCTTTATAATATTAAGTATAGATAAATAAACAAAAATATTAATAAAACAAGTAAGAAAATTATAGTCGGTCTAGACCGACTATACGATACCCTATACCATGCGTTTAGAAACTCTATCTCTTAGGCCCAACCAACTGGACATAGAAAATAAGCAAAAACCAAATTTGAGTGGGATTTTTATTAATTTTTTTGGCTGCAGATATGAAAAAGTTCATATCGGATGATATATCTATATGGGGACTAGGTCCAAAAATGGACCGATCCTGATCATGTTTGGTAAAGTCTCTTGTATTTTGCACAAATATATACAAACAAAATTTGAGAAGAATCAGTGCAATATTTTTGTTTTTTAATAGATTTAAGTGAAGATCGGGAACCAGCTCTATATGGGACCAAAGGGATCAATTTTGGACTACACATTAATGGATGTAATGAACGCATACAAACCCAATTTGAGTAAGATCTATATGACAATTTGGATCTTATGGTAATTTATGTCGATTTCATAGGGGTAATTTGTATGGGGCCTAGGTCTGAACATGGACCGATTCTCACCAATTTCAATAGCGTTCATCCCATGGCTGGTAAAAGCTTACATACCAAATTTCATCAAAATATATTCATATTTGCGACCTGCAGTTTGATTGCAAGGTTTACATGGACACACAGACGGACGGAAGGACGGACGGACGGGCATTGTTAAATCAACTCAGAAAGTGATTCTGATTCGATCGGTATAATTAAAGATGGGTCTGGGTCAAATATTTTTGGTTATTACAAACAGCAGCACAAAGTCATTATACCCAAACCACATAGTGGTATAGGGTATAAAAAACAAAAAAATTAAACATAAACATTAAATCATCCTCTCAAACACGAAGTGATTTATTAGATTTAGTGATTTTTCAGACATATTGCAATTACTGCAAATTATAATTTTGTTTAAATGGTGCGTGGTAAAGAAGAAGAAAGCATATATTTCAAAAATTCATAACTGCACTGTATTCTTAATCGGACCGGTTTGTGGCATTTCAGCCTTCATCAGCGATTTATTGAACATTGTGATAATTGTTATGTTTTAATTGAATAGATTGTTTCTATATGAAAATTTTTTCAACTTAGGGTGGTCGTGAGGTTTTGAACTATGAACTTTCACATACACTCGTACTTGCACTTTTTGGTCAGCGCTTTAACACACTCACCTAAAGTCAGGCCTACGAGCAGTGTGGTTAGATTCAGTTTTCGTACCATACAGCTTTACTTTGTATTAATTTCAGAAGATACAACTCTGTCCAAACAAACAATCGTTATTTTTGAATTTTGAATATTTTTTGCATTTATACTTCTAATTTCCACTATTCTCAGTTTTCGTAAGAGTTGTCATATGTGATGTACGGTTTTGTACATACCTACATATGCACCATTACATATATTTGAGATGACGCTTGTGAAGCGAAGAAATTTTTTGTTTGTTAGATTTAGTGATTTGTTTTCTTCTATTCTTCTTTGTGTTTTCGCTTATTTTGACAGAGATGCCACACGTATACAATTTAAATAATTTGAAAAATAGATTGGTCTACTATCGTTAAAGTGTACTTAGTGAATCACTTAATCGTTAGTGCAAACAACAATAACTCTCGATATATTTTGCGATTGTAGGATCGTTAAAATTTACAGAACCGCACTACTGGTCATTAGAATATTATTCATTATGACTTTAAATGAACAAGCTGGCCAGACTTAAGCACTCTTTTCGCCTACATCCGTTTTCTCGGATTTGTTCCGACGATTCATAAAACTTCTTACGATGATCAAGAAAAACATTATTTTTTTGGTCAGCCCTGGTTCCCGAAGGTTGGTATTTCAAATTCCAAATACTTTCCCTTTCCGTTTCCGGTAAATTACAATTCCTCCTCAGTGGTTTAGTTAATTTATATCTCAAAGATAGCTAATACAAGTACTTTTCCAATTATATATATTTTTTTTATTCGACCCTATAATTTGTTCAACATTGTTTTATAATATTATCGCTCTCTTGTTTACCCTTTCGTCTTATCCATCACTTCTATTTTGCACTTTTCTAACTTCTTCATCGATTTTGTTATCATTTTCTTTTCCTTTTATCAAGTTCTTCACAAAGAAAGTATATTTATTGTGGCAACTGAATTTATAGCCCACCGAATTACAATGATGTTACCAACCAAAATTTGGGCTGGCACCGAATACAATTATGTGTCTTAAGGTGCTACTACACGACGTGTTGTTTACATCTGCACTGTCACTTTTTTATCCATATGTAATTCCGTATGTCTGTCAAAATTATCGTTTTATATACGATTCCTAATTTTTGCCATCACACTTGCATATATATTTTCGTATGATATAACTTCTAAATGTAAACAACAGCTGATTTTTTAATTTTTGAATTTACAAAATTAATTGTTAAAAATAATGTTATATACATTAAATATTTTTTAATTGTTAATTAATGTTAAAAAATTTATTTTTCTTTTAATATTAACCTTAATTTTTTACTTTGTTTTTCTTTGTTTTTGTTTGTCATGTCAAAATAGAACCTGTTCTAATTGAAAAATTCACATGTGACTACCCACGTGTATTGTGCATATGCAATGTATCATACATATCTTTCACACGATGGTACGACTTTTGTAGTGGAGAAATTTGACAGTATATATGTAAAAAACACGTCGTGTAACATCATCTTTAATAGCGAATATTTTATCGCAATATAAAATAAAATGTTGAACAAATCGGTTGGCAAATTTTATTCTGTATGTTCATTGTGATTGTCGATTTTATAACTGCATCTGATCTAGTTCTATGTCACTATTTGTAAATGTTTCATAATTTATGTTTCTTTTTTGTTTTTTTTTTTTTTTTTGTCAAATTTCTCGAGAAAATGTTGAGCTTTTATATTTTGTAGTAAATGGACTATTATACCCTATACTATCACGGTATAATCACTACGTGCTAATGTTGATCTAGATCCATTTTTTATTATACCGATCCATATAGAAGTAGATTATGTGATGTGCGTCTTTCTGTCTGTGTTTGTGTTCACTTAAAACCTGTAATCAAATGCGGATAAAACTGGAATATAAGGAATTGAACAAAAACGGTGCATTTTCAGGGCTAGTCTAATGTCACCCATAAGTTTGAATTAATTTAACATAAAATCCAGATTATAATAGAAACGAGTATATCGGCAATATCTGGTTTTTGTCTGTTCATTACATAGGACCGCTTGGACCGCTTTTAGTCGGAGGTCACGTGTTACGTACTGGCAAACCCTTATTCAAATAATTGGGCATGGTATTATGAGCAGTAACTTTGAAGGTATCCAGCGCCCATTAAAAGGCATCAACGATTAGACCAATACATTTTACATTCCTAAGGGTGTCAATGTATCCGCTCTGTTGCAATCCAGTTGGGAATTTATCGCAGGTGATTTGTATGTTCTTGTCCATGAAAACACTTTGCTTAAACCTAAAATGATTGTTGATCCCCGTGCCCAGAGTACAGTGTGTTATATTGCCCCTTCCGGTAGTTAAAACGTTGAAGCTGTTTTAGAAACTGAATACTATAGTGCAATCAAACATACTACGCTGCAATTGTGGCCCGTACATCAAACTCGTCCCGTAACTGAAAAAGTGCCTGCCAATCTTCCGTGAACTGGTCAACGTGTTTTTTACTCTTTGTGCCAATGTGCATTCGGTTGTAGGAAAACTGCTCTTTCTCAAGCTTTGTCCAAATACCCCAACTCTGATGACATAATAAATGGCAGTTATGGTGAGCTAGTGAAATATTTGAAGTATTAAGAGATTTCCCAAAATGTCAGTGTTACGAAATCAGTTCTGAAACATACCGCTTGGTTACAAATACCTCTAACATGCCTGTAGCTGCTCATAAAGCTCCCATTTATGCTTTTATTGCCTTGTCTGAATACCTCCGTGATATGGGTTATGATGTTTCCATGATGCCTGAATCTACTTCTCGTTGGAATTAATGATGAGCCATATAGTCGCTATGTTGATAATTGTCTAGAAATCGTCCTTAAGCAATATGGTAATCTTGTCAGTCTCAGCCAAAGAAAATTTACTGATTAGTTGTACAATTTTGGACAACTCTTCTTTTTCTTACAAGATTTCCTCAAACTTTGTATGCAATTGCACGAAGTCAGGGAAGTTCTTGTCATAGGAATCGCAAAAAGCATTCATGCATTTCGAATAGGAAAGCTACCAATTGGCAGAGGGGAAACGTCTGCGTTGGGCCAATTTCTTATCCAAGCTCCAGAACTCTTGTACAATATTGAAAGTGACGGAAGTAACGGGATCAGAGAAATTGCCACAAGGGTTTATACAGCACTGACAATAGAAACGGAACCTTCACGTTTAGAATTTCCCAAACATTTGACAACGCCAGCACGTTCGTAGAAAGAGGCCAAACGGGTAACAAAGTAGGATGGATAACCAAAATCGGCAGGCATTTTAGCCCAACGACCACCAATTTCATATGATATCATCATGGCTAAAGTAGTGGACGTATCGAAACCATATTCAGAACATATATTCATTTTTTTTTTTTGAACCATTAGACAGCGTCGGGGCCGAAAAATTAGAAAACCTTTTTTTCGAACCATCAGATAACAAAATACGGACTGTATTTATCTATGTGTATCTTAATATTTGATTCAAATAATTATTTAATTTCTTATTCGTTAAAGAAAAATTATCTATGGAACGCCAATAATGTTTTAAAGACCACACATACTTTTTTAAACCTGGAGTTGTCAATAATCCTTTATTAAACCTAAAAAAAACACATATAAAAAGAAAAGCGATCAACAATGTTTTAATGTTTTATTTATAAAATTCACTAACAATTTCAAAATGTCTATCACGAGATTCTAGATAAATGAAAAATTATAAAATATAAAATAAACAATAGCAGCAGCAACAACATCAAATGTATAATTCATGTGAAGTATGATTAAATTGTTTTGTGTGAAACAGATTAGGGGAGTTCGGCATGAAGTAAAAGTTAATTCACAAAACTCGATCAAAAAAAAAATATATATTATCATAGAACAAACTCTTCTGATGTTGGTGATGAAAAAAATACTGACCAATATCGGTACTATTACAAAATTCGCAAATCTAAAGCGAGAGAGCTACGAATGTGGAAAAATAGAGACTCATGAAGGACATTGTATACTAATTATTTGGTAAGACGAAATAATTTTTAACCGAACCCAATAGTTTAACGTGTTAATTTTTTGATATACAATATTTGAATGATAAATACATAATTTGATAAATTTTAAAAGTAGAATCTTTTTTAAAGTTATCAACTACTAAACTTTGTACAAACTTGAAATCACATTTTTTTTATTATTTAGCGACAATTATTACATTTGTAGTCGACAATCCAAATAATTGATTGCTATACAATGCATCATCATGTTGGTGTTATAAAAGGTAATTAGTTTAACTAAAAATATTAATATTCATTATCGTCTAATTTTTTGTGAGATAAATGGAGAACATTTTTTTTAAGTTATATGTAGATTTTTTTATCTACATATAGCTGAACCAGAAAGTTGTACTTATCAAATAATATTTATATCAAATAAACACGTGTATACTCCTCACTCTTCTAACAAAAAAACATGCTTAAAACTAAACCATATACCTTAATACATATATGTATGTATGTATAATAATATGACTTTAAAGTTTCGGTTTCTAGCAGTGGAATTTATGAATTTTTTTTCAGTGTACTGCAGTCAACTTAATGATATTGTCATTTATACACCTATACCTCGCTTTTTTTTATTCAATGCAGGGAGTACGACGACATTACTCGAGTTTTTCCATCAAAATTTTAATTAAAAATCGATTTTGAATTACTGTACCATATACAATTTACAATAAATTTTAATAATTTATACTTGTCAATACTAAACAACTATTTGTATATACATTCATACACACAA
Source organism: Cordilura impudica (assembly GCA_963682025.1). Classification (NCBI taxonomy): domain Eukaryota; kingdom Metazoa; phylum Arthropoda; class Insecta; order Diptera; family Scathophagidae; genus Cordilura; species Cordilura impudica. The sequence continues at coordinate 103,544,170 of OY821517.1, forward strand.
GTACATGTGTATGACGAATAAAAAAAATTTGGAAAAACAGTAGAAATAGTTTGTAAAAAACAAAGATTAACTTACTTTTATTGTTTATTAAGTTTTTGACCAAACATGGACAATTCTATTGAAATCTATTACTTTCTGAAATTTGTTTGTTCGTTCTTTTTAAGCCAAACCTAAATGCGAGAAAAATCAGGAATTATGAGTAACGTGAAAAAAATATCCTTGAACAATATAACTCTTTTTGTATTGTTAATTAATCATCTAGTAGTCCTTAAATATTTTTCGCCTTTTTAGAAATACAATTATTTTTTTATTAAAGTTATTGTCTGTATATGTATATATTTTCTGCCTTTTCTGATTTATTTTTTATTTTTATATATTTTTTTATTTTTTGATATTCTCTTCTTATTCTTACAGTTCGGTAGTTGCTGCTTTTTTTTGTTAATTTGCTTTTAATCCATTCTTTTTTTTAATACTATTGGAAATTATTACTACTATGCCAAACCGTATAAAGAATTTGTATAGTAAAAAAAACACACAAAACACACGCGCAAAAATATAAAAAAAAGAGCTAGTGTGTAAAAAATTGTATTAAGACAGACCCGACTTTTACGGTTATGACGAAGTAGTCTTAACAATTTGCAGTCTTCAGAAAATGTCATATATTAAAGAAATCTTTTAATATTTCTGTAGATTTTGATTACAAATCTTGAAGTCTCTTAATCCTGTTTGTAATACATATTTAATTGTTTTTTATCGGGGGTTCATTCCCATTTTATAAATATTTTCTCATAATGAGAAACAATTTTTTTCCACTATCGCTGCTCGTGTACTTTTCCTTTTCTTTTAACTTAAAACTGTCATATTAAATGCATATTTGGCTCATATTTGAAGTATATGTTAATTACTTGGAAATAAGAACTGTTCCAAAGCTCAGATATATATGCTTCCGATATGTGGCTTTAGAGCTCTCACAATACTATTTGTATACATGCATATCATACTATATCCAAAAATGGAGTTTTATATGTTTGTCTGCACGTTTGTTTGTGGTTTGTAGGAGACTGCACCACTGGACCGCTCATCTTGAAATTTCTACAGTAGGATACTTCCTATCCGCAAGGAAAGTTAGGTTAGATATTTATTTGATTTTTTGAGTAGGCATGGCAGCTCCCATACAAAGGAGAGGAGTTCTAAAACTATGTACCTAATTTGAATAGTCGGGAAATAAATGGGAGGGATCATATTAATGGGCGTGGCACCCACCACAAAAAGTAAATATTTAATATCATATATGTGGAGAACTGTAACGGCGAAAGACTTAGGACTTTGTCTAAATTTATGGGGCTTTTATAGCTAGAAGTCGGAGTGAAAATGGGCGGGATCATATCAGTGAGCGTGGAGCTCACATACAAAGTAAATTTTTAATGACATATATCTGGAGTAATGTAGTTCCAAAAGCCTTGGGACTTTCTATGAGTTCATAAGTTATTAATGTGAATAGTCGACAAATAATGGGCGGGATCGCAAACATGGGCGTGGCACCTCCTATTCAAAAAAGTATGAAGTAATATGAAAATGACAGTCTTGAGACTGAACCAGTACATTAATTACGGATGTGAGATCAAAAATCGCAAAAAATCAAAAACTCAAAAATTAAAAATCTCAAAAAACAAAAATCGCCAAAATCAAAAATCATCAAAATCTAAAATTGCAAAAACAAAAATCGACAAAATCAAAAATCGCCAAATATTAATAAAATAGTTTTCTACAAAATGTATTCCGTTTTGTTAGATTTGAGGTAATTTTTAGACATATTTCAATTAATACTGTAATTAATATGCAAATTTCAATTTTGTTTCAATGGTGCGTGGTAGAGAAGAAGAAAGATATATTTCAAAAATTCATAACTCCACTGTATTCTCAATCGGACCGGTTTCTGACATTTCAGCCATCATCAGCGATTTATTGAACATTATGATAATTGTTATGTTATAATTGAATAGATTGTCTCGGGCGGCAGTGAGGTTTGAACCTGAAACTTACATACACTCGTGCTTGCACTTTTTGGTCAGCGCTTCAACATAGTCACCTAAGGTCAAGCCTACGAGCAGTGTGGTTAGAACCAGTTTTCATACCATACAGCTCTTACTTCGTATTAATTTCAGAAGATACAACTCTGTCCAAACAAACAAACGTTATTTTTGAATTTTTTTAAAATATATTTGCATTTGTGCGTCTTATTTCCACTATTCTCAGTCTCGTAAGAGTTGCCATATGTGATGTACGGTTTGTCGATACTACATATTGCACTTTTTACATATATTAGAGATGAAGCTTTGAAGTGAAAATTTTTTTGTTTGTTAGATTTGATGTCGTTTTTTATTTCGTCACAATAAAAGAAAGCTGTATATATAGGAAATATTGCGGCATATGATGCCACAATCAGGACTACGACTTAAGATCGTACTCTAATATATAGCAAATTCATAACTACACTTCGTACACCTTTGAAAGATAATACAAATTACAATATGTGATATTTTTGGGGCCACTGTCTAGGGGATGAGCAATTCCAAGTCAGGAATTTGTGACCTTTTATATATTTTTTGCTTATCTTGATGGTTGTTTACTTAGTTCTTCAACTGTAACTTAACATACATTCTTCAGCAAAATTGTAGCTAAGGTTTATATAAATAAAACAGAATAAAATACTGATGTCTGTTTGATATAATATTAATAATATTACTCATACGTATACATCTTTTCCACTCTAATAAGAAATAATAATCACACGTCAAGAATATGTTATTCAAAAAATTGATTCAAAGGTGAAAAATACAAAATTTTGAAGATTTCATTCGACAAAATTAGTCCAGCTAGAAATGCTGAAGCTATTTGCTGAAGAAGGCAATAAGAAATCTTCAATGGCACATAAGTAATAGCTGAAGAACTTCACGATAAAGACAAAAATTTAAATGCCTTAAAAAAAGGTTTGGCCTGAGAATGCCAAGCCGTTCGTAATTTTACTGTACTGGCCCAGTAAAGGGTGTTTTTTCTTTTGGTTAGATAGAACTGACGGAAGGTTTAGTTGTCAAATGACCAATTATACTTTGCTCACTTTCTGACACTTGTGATCAATATACTCCGGCTAATTATCAAGAATATACAAATTTACTTCGAAAATCAGTTTTCAATTCGCGCAGATTATAGAAGCGTTTGTAATTTTTATGTCACACAAAATCGTCTATTTGTCATCGGTCGAAATGTAAAACAGATTCCATACCACATACTCCCTAAATGATACAGTAATACCATTACGTCGAATGAGTGTGCGTAATGAAGGGAATATTTATTGCCTTTCTAAAATAAAGTGTGGAAGAAGATACAAATTTAACAATTCGTCGTCGGTCCCAGGAATTGGGGCTCTGTCCGTTTACTGCGTGAAGTAAACAACTTGGCCTACACCCGTATAAGATACAGCTGGTGTAGGAACTAATTACACGATACCATCGTATGCGTCGTTCTTTCGCCGATTGAGCCTTTAGACAAAATTTTGTTCAGCGATCAGGATTATTTGGTTGTCATTAAACAAAATTTCCACATACGGAGACCTTGCCATATGGTGTGACTTACACGCTGGTGATACCGTCGGATCTTATTTTTTCAAAAATGAAGCCGCAGCTCGCATCATGGTCAATCGAATCCCTACCGCACCACGATGTATTATTGTTGTTTGAAAATATGGACAACATTGCTCCGGGCGAGATGTGGTTTTAACAGGATGGTGCTACGTGCCATATGGCGACCACAGCCATCGATTTATTGAAATTAAAGTTAGGCGATCAGTTGATTTAGAGAAATGGATCTGCCAATTGGCCTCCAAGGTCGATCGATTTTATACCTCTCGATTCTTTACTGTGGGCCACGTGAAGTCGCTAGTTTATGTTGATAAGTTAGCAACAAATGACGCCTTGAAGGCCAACATTTTTCGTATAATTTGTGACAAAAACCGGCAATGCAAGAAAAAGTGCCTCAAGATTGGACTCCAGAATGCGCTTCGTTTAGAACAGCTCGGCGGACATATGCCCGAAGTCATTTTCAAATGCTAATGCCATGTATTTATCTTTTTTGATTAAAATGTAATTTTTAGTGTTAATTTTTACAATTTCAATTTCTATAGGGCTCAAAAACACACTGCCTTGAAATTTCCCAATAGCCAGAACGACTGTTGCACTGTGTTATCATTTTCATTATAAAAGTAAATCGAGTTTCACTTTCGCGTTTATATTATGTAAACCTATAAATTTCAATAGAGGTCGTCAAAGAATAAAGTTCATACGAAAGATGTTAAATTGTGAACAAAAAAAGACAGGAGCACATTTTTCAATGAATTGGGATATCTTAAATATAGATGACATTTAAGAAATTTTATGAAAAATTAATTGAAGAAAATAATAGAAGAAAATACAAAAGAAAATTCCATGGGCATTTGTTTCCTCTGCATGATCAGTTGCAAATAGGGGTCGAACATAAAAGTAATTTTGAAATATATGTGAACTGGTATTTCAGAAAATATTTTGATATTTCACTTTTAATTTTTTCAAGCAGATATTCCAGTTGATTTTCTACTTTGATTTTTTCCAGCAGAAATAACAGTTATGTTCTATTTTTCTTTATTTTTTCGAGAAAATATGAAAATAAGATATGCGAGAAAAAACCAATTGCAAAAATCGTTGGCACTTAATGTCAACTAATGTCAATTAAACATTCCAACGAAGCTCACTTTTTGAAGGGCACTTATCAAATTTTTTTTTTTTTTTTGGTTTATAAAAAACAATAATGAAAAAATAACTGTTATTTTCTGTTCGACAAAATAGAGATCACAAATTTTGTGAATGTTGTGATGCAAGGTATAACTGTTATGGTCTTAAAATCTCGAAGTTTATTTAAGTGATGTAAAAGGTTAGCATTTTTCTGTTCTGTATAATATCAAATTTCAAGAAAAATTATCATATTGCGAAGTAGTTGGTAGTATTGCTTAACAGATTTATGTATTGCAGCCATTGTTGGCCTTAAAAATGTTAGGTATTCGTATTATATATGTATGTAAAACTATGTAAAGAGAGTGAAGAACTTTTCCAACAAAAGTACATTATTATTTGAAGGTAATGCACCTAGAATAATTTAGCATATCACAAAGTCGTTAAGGTCTTAAACTGTTTTTTTTTTTTCCTTTTTTCATATTTTTTGTTTGTTTTTTTCTTTTTGTTATTTTGGGTTATTTCCCATACAACATAGTTTGTTATTATTGTTGCTGCTTCTCTGATGCCAACAGTTTTGTTTTCAAAGAAACATGATGCCACCTGCATGTGTTGTTTTAGTTTCTGTTTTCATTATGAAAGAGACTAGTATTTCTGAGTGAGTCTGAATGTGTGTGTGTCAGTGTATGAGTTCGTTGATATGTATGACATATTTTTCATAAAGGAAACAGGAAACTAGCAAGCTTTTTCAGAAATATAATATCAACAACAAGACAGCAAACACCACTACTACTACACATTCTTGTATGTAAGTGCAAACATAAATTTCATTCACACAGTTGTTCCATAGAAAGTTGTCTATTTTGAAGTCTTATGTGAGTGTTATTTTGCTGGTGAGGTATTATTAAAATTCTATACCATAATATCTTGGTATATAATTTTTTTTGATTGTAGGTACGTATGTCTATACAGTTACTAAGGTGAGACACCTGCTGGCTATACAAACAATTTGTTAGCCATTGTTTTATGTTTTCTATTGTTCGACTTTGCTTCATATTTAAATTGTCGTATACAGTCATAGCAGGGACAGAATATTTTGTTTACTTTTTTCTTAGTTATATTTTCCAAGATAAATGCCATTTCGCTTAAGTATGTCACGCATCTCAAATCATTCCATGTATTTATCTCAACTAAGATTCACAATCAGTATTTGAAGAAGTTTAGTTTTTTTTTTTTAGCAAAAAGGTTAATACAGAGTACATGTGGTCTGAGAGTATTTCATAAAATATTGTGTTTCAAACTCGAAAAAAAAAATGGATTTAGATTTTGGGGATAATGTTAAAATTCTTGTGCTATGCTATTCACCATTGACCCAATATCCTTACTTGAAGATGGATATCATCCTATTCTCGGTATGATTATAGATGTTGGTTTAGAAGAGCCTACAAGGCGGCTGAATATTGTGATGTGTAAATCATTTTGCTTAAAACATACTGACTTTGACCAATTCAATGAACTGCTTTAACTTATTGACTGGTCATTTTAGGTTGATAATCGGCTCCTTAAGACTTGCACCATGAACTTTTTTTTTGGTAAAATTTTATGATATTTTGAACGAATGTTTTTCTAATTGTATTCCTCTTTCCCATCAGAACTTTGAGCATACTGGTCCTTCGTGGAATTCAAAGGGATTTTGGAGGCTAAAAAACAGAAAATCACGTCTTTATAAAAGATACTAAAAATCCTGTTGAACTTTAGATTATGCTAAATGTTCAACCGCTTGCGCTGAATATAATTTACTGAATAATAACACTGTGTTACAGAAAAAATACCTGGAAAGCGCTACTTTTTTCTACTAGGTCTTGTCGAATACAACAAGACTCTGTCCTTAAAATTTGCTAACACCTCCAAAATCTTGAGTTACGGGTAAAAAAATCGGGTTTTCGGACTTTTGCACGTATAAGCTTTGCTTAGTAACAATCGATTTTGAATTTTTCTGCTGGTTTTTAATGAAGAAACTGGAGCCTTTAGGAGATATTAGCATGTTATTTAAATAATATAATAATAAATAAATCTGTACGTATTACTCCAGCAAACTCTGTCTATTTTATGTCTATGTCTATTTTCCTTCCAACTTTGAAGATGTTTTTACACATCTTTTATTTAGGAACCATATAATGTATGAATTTATTATAAAAGCATGAAAAATGCAGTTTTGGTTTAAACAATTCGTTCAATATATCCTCATTTAATTTTTAATCAAAAAAATATTTTGGACTAAATGCATGTATATTATTTTCGTTTTCTTTTTATGAGCTTGCTGTTGAGTGAAGTTACTAGTATGGTGCAGGATATCGAATATCGTTCATATACGGGATTTTAAAAACAAGATATGTATATGTACAACAAACACTTCAATCACTCTCGTAGATTCAGTCGCTGGTATGAGCCAGAACTTGTTTTAACATTAAAAAAATGAAATGCATATACTAGGGTTGGTCAATTATTTTCACTCCATGGGTGGGTAATTCCATGTCAAATCAACCAATGGGTGTACACTACTTTCTCCAAATTGTATGATTTTTCGTACGAAGACAGATTATTACAGAACTAAAATAAGTGCAAAGATTGAGGGCACTGGCACTTCTGTATCCGGAAATATGTGGTCTTGAAAATCGTAAAAAAAGGTCAAAATTTACAAAGTTGTACTTACTTAATTATCATTTTCTTGAAAAGTATTATAGTTACGCAACTCATCAAGGTTGCATTTGAAAGGTTAATTAATTACATTTAATTTGATATACAACATGATTTTTTTTTTTTTGGAAAGGTCCAAGGTCACATCTCTTGACCTATAATTCGGGAGGCTATAGCTGTAAAAACGACCATTTTAAAAATCTGAAAAAAATATATGTTTAAGATTGGTTCCTTCCCTAAAGTTCCAAAAAATTTCAGACTGGGGGTATGCTTGGATCCAGAAATATTTATCATAGACTAAAGGTAGATATTTAAAAATTCGGTGCTGTTACTGTTACTGTTTATGAATGTGGTTGGTTGTGCTCGTGAGCGTCGGCGGGCTATGCACGCACGCCGCTATTTGTTTCTGGTTCTTTAGCTCTGTACTGTACTCAGTACAGACCTGTGTTAGGGTTGGTTTGACAGGTAATTATGTTAGAGCGAGACAACAGTATATATGTTGTCGGGTGTGGTTCGTAGTGTCAAATAACTTGGATATAGAGAAATTATTGAAAAACGAAAAGTCAAAGGAAGCACCACGAAAAAAAACCATTCTAAGCACGTTGCTTTAAAAAACCACATGTGTTGCTATAAAATCAATATTTTTAAATAAAACCAAAAGTGTTCAAAGTGATTGTTTTTTGCCTCTGTAAACAATATGTCATTTAATACAATATATTGTTGTAATCCATTTAAAAAAGCTGCTCATGTCCGGAATGCAAGAGGACTTCGAAAAGTTCAGCAATGGATGACTGGAATTAGTAATAACATTTCAATATCAAATAAAATATGTGATATATGCAGAAGAGAACTTTATAAATTAAAAGGAAGTGTAAACAATAATATTCAATCTATGAACGAGCCAGAAAACGAGACTTCAGACTCGGAAAGTGAAGCATCAGTTTCGGGAGATGTTCGAATTTCTAAGTTAAACGAAAGTTTAACATATTTACAAGAATCTCCAATATGTTCGAGAAAAATTCCATTAAAAGGGTATACAACTAGAAAGTTAGAAAAAATAACAACATCAATTAAAACCAACATTTTCCCAAATTCAACACCTTCAACCTCTCACGTATGCCCAGAATCGGAAATAATCGAACAACTAAAAGAAAAGTTTAAATCAATAACTAAAAACAGTGATAAAATTCAACTTTTAACTATTTTACCTAAAAGCTGGACATTGAAAAGAATGGAGGAGAAATTTCAAATAACAAATTTCATGGCACGAAAGGTAAAAAACTTGGTTGGGACAGAAGGCGTATTGAGTACACCGAATCCAAAACTTGGAAAACGATTGCCATTAGAAATTGTTGATGTGGTGAAAATCTTTTATGAAACTGATGATGTCAGCAGATGTCTACCAGGATGTAAAGACTACGTGTCAATAACAGAAAATGGTGTAAAAGTAAAAAAAAATAAAAGACTTTTACTCGGAAATCTTCGAGAAGTTTATGCTTTATTTAAAGAAAAACATGAAGGGATAACTACTGGAATTTCTAAATTTTGTGAACTTCGGCCAAAAAATGTGGTTCTAGCATATGCGTCAGGAAGCCATAATGTACGTGTTTGTAAAATACATCAAAATACAAAACTAATGCTCCACGCAATAAATCTGAAAAAATTGACAGAAAATGTGCAGGATTTTGTGCTGGAAACTTATAAAGATTGTTTAAAAAGACTTATATGCAATCCCCCATCACCAAATTGCTACCTTGGCAGATGTAGCATGTGTCCAGATATACAAAATTTTAAAGAGAAACTTGGTGAATTATTATTAGAAAATGAAATTGATGAAATCATATATAAACAGTGGATAAGTGTAGATAGAGACTCTTTGGAAACTATTATTAAAGAAACTGATTCTTTTCTGGATTCTTTATGCGAAAAACTGCAAACTCTTCTACCCCATTCATTCGTATCTAAAGGGTGCATTTATGGCTCACAAGGATTCTGTGCAAGGCTTTTTATGGAATAATAGCCAGGCCACACTATACCCAATAGCAATTTATTACAAATCAAATGGAAAATTGGAAACTACAAATTTTATAATAATATCAGACTATCTAATACATAATACCATAGCAGTTCATTTATTTCATCGCCTCCTAAATGAGTTTTTTAAAAAACAAGTTTTTGAAAATACCAAAGAATTTAAAAATAAAAAAAACTTTGCCAATTTATGCCATCATAGCGTAGATTTTAATTGTTCCGCTGAGTGGCATTTCTTTGCTACCAGTCACGGCAAAGGACCTAGTGATGGTCTTGGGGGAACGGTAAAGCGTGAAGCACGAAGAGCCAGCTTGCAACGTCCATTCGAAGATCAGATAACTACTCCTCTCCACTTGTATAATTGGTGTCAGCAAACTCTTCAGAACTGCAACTTTGCATATTTAACGGAAAAAGATTATGAAGAAGAAGAGAAATTGCTAACTGATAGATTTATAGGATTACGTACAATTCCGGGAACTCAAAAGTAGCACAGCTTCATACCAATTTCAAAAACACAATTACAAGCTAAAATGTATTCCGCTGATAGCAAATTTGTAATTGAAAACATTTATAATAAAACTAAACAACAACAACAGCATTCATCATAATAATGTCAACAACAACAACAACAACAACAGCATTCATCATAATAATGTCAACAACGCCAACAACAACAGCATTCATCATAATAATGTCAACAACGCCAACAACGCCAACAACAACAGCATTCATAATAATAATAATTCACTTGTTAAATATCTACCTTTACTCTATGATAAATATTTCTGGATCCAAGCATAACCCCAGTCTGAAATTTTTTGGAACTTTAGGGAAGGAACCAATCTTAAACATATATTTTTTTCAGATTTTTAAAATTGTCGTTTTTACAGCTATAGCCTCCCGAATTATAGGTCAAGAGATGTGACCTTTGACCTTTCCAAAAAAAAAAAATCATCTTGTATATCAAATTAAAGGTAATTAATTAACCTTTCAAATGCGACCTTGATAAGTTGCGTCACTATAATATTAAGCAAGAAAATGATAATTAAGTAAGTACAACTTTGTACATTTTTATAGTTTTTCCCGATATTCGATACCTCATATTTCCGGATCCAGATGCGTCAGTGAACTTAAATTTAGGATTTTTCTTATTTCTCGGATACACTTTAATCCTGCCAAAATTTAGCCAATTTGGAAACAGTGATGTAAAAAACAGCCATATTTTAAGTTGAGTTCAGATGGTTTAACCCGGGTTCATCGCAAATCTGGTACTATGGGCCAAAAAGCGTATATTTGCCCAAGGAACCATAACTCTAAAGTCATTTTCGGGCCTGCCAAAATTTCGATGAAGATATTTTCCTGATATTGTCTATAATACTCATTCAAATTTAAAAAAAAAATCTCTCATTTACTTTAATTTTTAACAACCACCAGAGGGTGTTTTCATGCATTTTTGGGATTTTTTTTCACCTTTTTGGGGAAATTTGACGAAATTATTGCACAAATTGACGAATCTTTGACTTTCGTATATTTAAAATAGCCCATCATATTTAACGCTGAAAATTATGTGGGGTATCCATATACGACCTGTATCGATTTCATTCAATTTAACCCTTCTGCATCCCTTGCATATGTGCCCTTCCTATGATCCTTTGGGTCAATATGACCCAATATTAAAATGTAGACGAAATTTCAAATTTAATATAGGAAATTTCTTTGTTTTGTGTATTTTTTATTTAGTATAATAAAAAATAATAAAAATTAAAATAAATAATCCTTTCCTTAGCAATTATTAAAAAAGAAAAATATATATAAAATAAAACTAATTTGAAATTCAGGCTTTTTTTTTGAAAAATAAAATAATAATTATATTTTTAATGCTAATGTTTAAAAATTTAAGGATTTGTGTGGCAATTTATGCACAATGTGACCATGTACTCTTTGCAAATAAATTTTTTACATTTAGTGGAATACTAATTTGAATTAGTTCCATGTTGACAAAGGAAACACCGCTATCAATTATTTGGTAAATTACTGGATAATGGTGTATTTGTACTATTTTGTTTAGAACATTGCGGGGCACCTGTGGGATTATTTTGTTCTGGAATATTTTTAACAAGATTTCTTGCTGATGGTCAATGCGGCAAGTTCTACTGGATACAGCCTGCATCTGTAGGCAGGATTCATATCAGTATAATATTTGAAAATAATGCAACAGGCATATCCTATTCATGCGCTTACATATGTAATTATCAACTAGTTGGTCAAGTGCATCAACTCCAGCTTTCGTTTGGTTGTAATGATGTATTATTTCAGGTTTTTTTCATCTTCTCTTACATCGGCTGAATGATGCAGAGAACTTAAGAGGAGAACGTATTTATTTTTTTGGAACATAGGATGCTATCGTTATATCATTTGAAAACAAAAAATCAGACGGGCTTTTTTCATACCCAAAATGGCAAAAAAGTTTTATTTTTACGGACATTGTCAACTAATGTAATATACCGACAAAGTAGTTGAATGGAGAGATTGAATCTAGTAAAAAAATTATCACATGTCGTTGTGCATCCCTTTGGGAGAGGGTCTGATAATCCTTGCACCACTCTCTCACCTAAATTAAATATATGGAAATATAACAAATATAATACGAAGTACAAAAGTCTAACCACGATTTTTTTTTGCCTGTGTATACTTCCATATTCCAGGCATATTTAGTTGTGGAATCGCATAGTGCCCAAATTTTTAAGCCATATCTGGCGGGCTTTGATGGAATATATTGCCTAAAACCGACCTCGAAATGGAACCAATTATTCATCTACAGTAACATTTTCGTGTGCATTGTAAAAAATTTTGAGCTGATTACTCCACTTATCCCAAACGTTTTTATCGTTGCAGTTTATCACGAAGTCTTCTTTCTTCTCTATCTTCAGAGATGTCAAACTGTAGGCATTTTGATATGCTCGCAAATCGCTTAAGACTCATTGTTGCTCGGAAAATATGTTTTCGTTTTTTTCATTCCACTAGCTAGTGAGATTTTCTCCATGAGATTTATAAACTCCTGCCATTATTTGTAATCCAAGATATGCATCAAGCTCTATCGTATCAATTATTTCCATATAATTCTACACCTTTTTAATTTGTCATTTGAATCACAATATTTTTTATATTTGGTGATATGAACAAATCGAACGAAGACTTTATATCTGTAAACATAGATGCTGCTCTTTTGGTAGGTCCAGGCTTATTCAACAAAATTTAGTTTTTTTGGTAACCTGACTATTTGAAGTGGAGGTTGTTCTTTCAAAACTGCACTTTTGTCCTTAAATAAATATGTAACTGAAGTGCTGTGATCAATTTCTGCTGCAACTTCGACATCCACGCTTTCACGCTATTATTTGATGATGCATATGAATCGTCTTCTGCATCGTTGTCGGGTGAAAAAATTTTGTCATCAAAAATGTTACATTTCTTTCGTCATTCATTATTTGATGGAAGATCACTAAGAATCTGAAGGAATTTCATTATGGTACAGTCATATGTTAGAAATTTTATTTTACAATACTTAGTTTTCTTCTTTGTGCCATTATGTAAAAATACTCAATAATGATGAATTACAAAAAAAAAAAAAATAAAAATAAATAAAAAAATATACATATCTGTATGCATGCTGATCACCAAAAATTAAACTGAACTCACATCATCATAAAACAAATTTCAAGAGATACCTTTACGGGATTCTCCAAATCCCACCCACAGTTTGAGAATAATGAGATTTTGAATGATAAAATATTCATTGAAAGCGATTTTATTGATTATTTGACTGAAAAAATGATTGATTGATGATTTTGAATGAAGATTAACTCAATTCAATTATATTCAATTGGAAAAAAGATGGTAAAGTGGAATTAAGCTTGCAATATCGCTTGTTAGGTCATATTCTCCCAAAGGATATTAAAAGTGTGTAAATCGTGTTTTGAAATGTGGAGGGGGGAGGAAAAATTTATATTTTATTATTTACTTTTAAAAGCCTAATTTTCGTCCCTGTAATGGATAAATTAAAGTTTCACGTTCATATCTTATAATTAAAGGAAAAAATTTTGCGTTTGAAAACCAAAATTGGGTCAAATTGACCCAAGGAGTGCGGAAGGGTTAAGCCAAAAAATTTGTTTTTTATATATGTTCAGTCAAAAAGTAAATAAAAAAATTTTTGATTTGATTTTAGAAGTATGGTTACTTGGGCAAATATACTTGTTACGGCCCATAGCACCAGAATCGCGATGAACACATGGAGATTTTTACGGCCCCCTACAATTTGGCCCACCTTAACATACATATATACATTAGGGTGTCCCAAAAAATAAAAAAAAATGGGTACCCAAGCATTTTTTGATTTTTTCAGATTTTCCGGAAGAGTTTTAGAGGTCGCTAAATTCGAATTTTTCCCAAAAATTGGGATTCCCGGATATTTTTGAGTTTTACTTTTACTTGGCCCATAACCACGATTTTCTTTGTAACAAAGTCAATATATTAAAAGAAGAATGTTCAAGCTTTACTTTTCTGTGTAGGAATCGAAGTTTCGGTAATTTTTTGCTCGTTTGGGTCCCCTTAATAACATTTTTTCGTGAATTTTTTATAAATTTTGAAAGTAATGTTTTGTAACTTTTAAAATTTCTATCAAAGTTAAAAAAAACTAATGACGCAGTTTAAATTGTGGATAAAAAAAAACTTATTGAATTTGATCTTACCGTTCCAAAGTTATACCCTTTTTACGCTTTGTACCCGTTTTGTGAAATTAAAAAAAATATTATAAGGTGTTTTTGCCAGTTATGCATCGGAAAAATATTGTGCAAGCATGCTTTGCGTAAAGTAGTTCTTTAAAATCGCAGGAATATTTATAAATCTATATATAAGTTAACAAACAAAACATTTTGTTTAGTTAATTCTAAATACTCCCTCCCATTCTCTTTAATTTCTCATGTTTGCTGTGTTCGCTTTGTTAATCAATTTGTTTAAGTTCAATAAATTATGTTGTGGCTCAAATTGCATTGTGTGTCGCAGCTATAGAATATTTTGTCACAAGCCAATCGATAATATGCTTTGTGGGCGAAAGAACAAAATTCAATGTAAACAATAATTGTTGCGTCTCATATTGCATTATGTGTCGCAACAGTACTCTGTTCTTTCGATTGGTAAACTAGGTCATTAATGCAGACGATAAAATGTTTAACTTATTATTTTTAACAAAAAGTCCCAAAAATTGTCAAGTGGGCAATAAACTATTGAGAAAGACCCAATGTTGTCAAATGGGCATTAATTATTGTATTCCATAGTTTTAAGTTTAAATAAGAAAAACAATTCAATAAAGAAAGCAGTTGATTAGTAACAATCACACAAAACACATCATGTTTCATTTATGAAATATAAAAAGGAAATAACTGGCGCCCAACAAAAAAAACTGACAGATTACCTAATCCTTAAAAAGCCCTAAAGTAGTGCATAGGATTATGGTAGTAAAAGTGTTTTTATAAAACTTAATCCTTTAAAAGCCCTAAAGTAGTGCATAGGATAAAAAGTGTTCTAATTAATTTAAAAACCCTAAAGAAGTGAAAAATTAATTTAATAAAATCTAAAAAGCCCTAAAGAAGTGCAGATTTAATTTAATAAAATTTAAAAGCCCTAAAGAAGTGCAGAATTAATTTAAAACCCTAAAGAAGTGCAGATTTAATTTAAATTAAAAGCCCTAAAGAAGTGCAGAATTAATTAAAAGCCCTAAAAGAAGTGCAGAATTAATTTAATAAAATTTAAAAGCCCTAAAGAAGTGCGGAATTAATTTAAAACCCTAAAGAAGTGCAGAATTAATTTAATAAAATTTAAAACCCTAAAGAAGTTCAAAATTAAAAAACTCTACAAAATTTTTTTAAAAACTTTAATTTATACGAAACTATCAAAACAAAAAAAAACTATAATTCCAATAAATTTTTAAATAAAAGAAGAACTCTAATTTACACGAAACTAATAAATTTTAAATAAAAACTCTAATTTATACGAGACTATCAAAAACTATAATTCCAATAAATTTTTAAATAAAAGAAGAACTCTAATTTACACGAAACTAATAAATTTTAAATAAAAACTCTAATTTATACGAGACTATCAAAAACTATAATTCCAATAAATTTTTAAATAAAAGAAGAACTCTAATTTACACGAAACTGTCAAATTATAATTACAATAATTTTTTTTTAAATAAAAGAAGAACCCCAATTTGTATACGAAATTGTCAAAACTAATAAATTATAATCCCAATAAATTGTTGAAAAATAATATTTCAATTAATTACAAACTCAACTTGAAGTGGAAAACAACATTGTCACCAGGCAACGATTTTGTCTGGGCAGCAAAGAGGATACAAATTACGAATCAACACCATCACCAACATCGACACAAAATTCAACAATGAAGTATTTATTGACTATTCTAAAGTAAGTCAAACAAATAGCTGTAAGCATCCAAAAATATATATTGCGCTCAATTTAAACATTTTAAGAAGCAAAAAAAAAGAAAAAAAAAAAAGAAGGATTTTCTATATTTAAATTTAAGAATAAATTTTGGATTCTTTTCAAAAATACATTTAAGAAAATAACAAAACAAATTTTTTTTTGGAATTAAAATATATTTTAAGAAGAATTTTTTTTTGACAATAAGACATTAAAAATTCTGTGTTTAAGTTTAAAAATAAAGTTTTTTTTTCAATACTTTTTCTTAAAAAGGAAAAAGAACATTAAATTTTTTTTTTATAAGCTAACAAAATTAAAGGGGAAATTAATACTTGGATATGGCCAACCCAAATAATCTGATTAGACCCCCAGTCCTAGTTCGCAATCCCGAAATAAATCCCCCTAACATAAATCCACAACTAGAAGCCACTGTAACAGACATAGTGACTAGGTTATGTAGAGAACAATGTGATAGCCTGGTTAGGGAACTCTTAAATCCCGGCGCATCTATGACAGGTATAGACCAAGTTATAGAAGATAGGTATATGGAGAATTTGACTGACCTAGACAAGGTACCGGATGTGGTACGATGTCTGAGGGAATTTTCAGGCAATCCTTCCGAATTTAGCTCGTGGAGGAAAAGTGTGGAACGTGTACTTAAATTGTACGAATCAAGCAGAGGGACACCAAAATACTACGGAATCCTCAACGTAGTAAGAAATAAGATCATAGGCCCAGCAGACGCCGCTTTAGAATCGTACAATACTCCCCTTAATTGGACTTGCATATCAAAATGCCTTACTCTGCATTACGCAGATAAACGAGACCTTGGAACATTGGAGTATCAAATGACAACCTTGATTCAGGGAAACACCACAATCCAAGAATTTTACCAACAGGTCTATACTCATCTTTCACTTATAATGAACAAACTCGCCTGTATGGACATTGGCAGAGAAGCTATGGACCTTTTAACCCAGACATACCGAGATAAAGCACTAGACACCTTCGTCCGTGGACTCAAAGGAGACCTGCCACGTTTGTTGGGAATTCGAGAACCAGCGGATCTTCCACAGGCATTGCACTTATGCCTCAAACTGGAAAACCAAAACTATAGAGCTCAACATGCCTATACCCATAAGGTTACCAAAATCCAACAACCTTTACCTCCGAAGAGTTACAAACCACTATTCCCACAATCAACCTTTACAAGACCTCAATTCTACCCACACCTCGCACACATGCCTTCAACATCCCAAAATTTCTACAGACAACCACAACAACAATATACTCCCAATCAAAATTTTAACAGACAGCAACGACAATTTATGCCATCAAATTCATTTAACCAACCCAGAAATTTCAGTTCTAATACTCCACCACAGAGACCAGTTGCCCCAAAACCATTACCAAGACCAGAACCTATGGACATAGACCGCTCAATGCAAACCCGAACGATCAATTACATGAATAGACCACGACCAAATAACGATTTCGCAGGAAAAAGGCCACCAGACAATACATACCAACAACCCCAAAAGTTTCAAAGAAACTTTCATATAAACACCGATAACTGGGAAACGGATGGTCAAAATGTTAACCTTTACAGCGAAGACGATTTCGAATCGTATAACAATCATGTACTAGCTAGCGGCACTGAAGAAGATCTTCAGGAAATGCAAGAATATCTTGACGGTCAGAACGACGAACATAATGAAAAAACCTTCATCGAGGACCATGACTTCACTGACATTCATTTTTTAGATTAGCGAACTCGTCTTTGCCATATTTCGAAGCTAAGACGAGCTCCGGAGAAATACTTAGAATACTTGTCGACACAGGATCGAACAAAAATTATGTACAAAATTCCTTAATAAAAAAAGCAATACCCAACGAGGTCAATTTCTATGCTAACTCCATTGGAGGCAAAACCTCCGTAACTCACCACACCTTTATAAATCTCTTCGGCTCAGATATTAAATTTTTCTTATTGCCTTCGTTGAAATCATTTCATGCGATATTGGGTAATAACAGCCTTAAAGAACTGTCAGCAATTATTCACGCAGCAGGAAGTTATATGATCGTTAAGGACCATATCAAAATAAAATTGAAACAGAAAATTTCCCAATCTGTTAATTCAATACAAATAAGGACACAACACATGACAATAGAACAAGAAACAAAAATCGGAAACATAATAGCAAAACATCCCAATTTATTCTCAGAACCAAACGAAAGTCTTACCTACACGACATCAGTAAAAGGTGAAATTAGAACCACCACCGATAACCCTATATATTCTAGATGTTATCCATATCCTATGAATTTGAAGGACGAAGTAGAAGCTCAGATTAAAGAATTGTTGGATCAGGGTGTTATAAGACCTTCAAAGTCACCTTACAATTCACCAGTATGGGTTGTCCCCAAAAAAATGGATGCTTCAGGTAGGAAAAAATACAGAGTAGTTATCGATTATAGGAAATTAAATGCGGTCACAATCGCCGACCGATACCCTATACCAGAAATAAATGAGGTGCTTTCTCAGCTAGGAGAAAATAGATATTTCTCCGTTCTGGATCTGAAAAGTGGGTTTCATCAGATTCCTCTGAGAGAAAAAGATATGGAAAAAACTGCATTCTCGATCAACAACGGCAAATACGAATTTACGAGGCTTCCGTTCGGATTGAGAAACGCACCCTCAATATTTCAGAGAGCCCTTGATGATATTCTGCGGGAACACATCGGCAAAATCTGCTATATTTATATAGACGATATCATAATATTCGGCAGAGATGAGAAATCACATCTGGAAAACATCGAGCAGGTATTCCACACCTTAGAGATAGCCAACATGAAGGTTCAGCTTGATAAATGTGAGTTTTTGAAGACGGAAGTAGAATTCTTAGGGTTCTTAATATCCACAACCGGAATACAGGCTAACCCTAAAAAAGTAGAAACGATAAACAACTTTCCGACCCCAAAAACGCTTAAGGACCTCCGATCATTCCTTGGCATGGCAGGCTTTTATCGCCGTTTCATCAAGGATTACGCCAAACTGGCAAAACCTCTAACGGCTCTTTTGAGAGGGGAAGAGGGACGAATGTCCAAAAATGTTTCAAAAAAGATAAATATATCACTAGATGACAACGCCATAGAGGCACTGAATAAAATCAAAAGAACATTGACATCAGCAGATGTTATGTTATCCTACCCTAATTTCGAAAAAGAATTCCGACTGACAACAGATGCTTCCAACTATGCGATCGGAGCTGTATTGGAACAAGATGGTAGGCCCATAACATTTATTTCAAGAACTCTCAACAAAGCCGAAGAACATTACGCTGCAAACGAAAAAGAAATGTTAGCGATTGTTTGGGCCCTTAAGAGTTTGAGAAACTACCTTTACGGAGCAGCAAAGATAAAAATTTTTACAGATCACCAACCGTTGACACACGCTCTGAGCAACGGAAATACTAATAGCAAACTTAGGCGATGGAAGGCAATACTGGAGGAGTATAATTACGAATTATCGTACAAACCTGGTAATACTAATGCTGTGGCGGACGCACTCTCTAGACCTCCACAGCAAATATTTGAGATCATCTCGACAGACGCCACGCAACATAGTGACCATAGCCTACCTCGAAACCTTATCCAACATACAAATGCTCCAATAAATGCTTTTAAAAATCAACTGTTTATAGAACAGAATGAAACTCAATCATATGAATTTCAAATTGTGTTTCCAACATACCACAGACATATCATATCAGAACCAGACCTCTCCAAGAAAAGACTAAACGAAATATTCACTAAATACCTAAACCCATCAGTAACGAATTGTGTGAAAACAACCGACGAGATATTGGGAAAAGCACAAGAAGTGTATTCCGATAATTTTTGCAAATACAAATTCCTTTACACAAGAAACATGGTAGCCGACATTCTTAACGAATCAGATCAGGAAATAGAAATTATAAATGAACATAACAGAGCTCACAGAAATGCCAATGAAAATAAAGCTCAATTACTCGAGAGATGTTATTTCCCACAGATGAATGCAAAAATAAAAAAAATAGTAACATCATGCAAGGTTTGTAAGGAGAACAAATATGAAAGACACCCTAACAATATTTCTCTGCAAGAAACCCCTATCCCACAATATCCTGGTCAAATAATACACATCGATATTTATATTACGGAAGGTACTTCTATTCTGACAGCAATCGATAAGTTGACAAAATATGCTCAGACAAAAAAACTTAATTCAAGAGCGACGGAAGACATCAAACAACCACTTAGAGAAATACTTTTGAACTTTGGTATGCCAGAAATTGTCGTGATGGATAATGAAAAGTCATTTAATTCAAAGGCCATCATATTCATGTTGGAAAATCAATTTAACGTAAAGGTTTTCCGAATTCCACCATACGCCAGTACGGTTAACGGACAGATAGAAAGGTTTCATTCTACTCTTTCCGAGATCATGCGATGTATAAAATCGAAAGGAATTCATAATAACTTGTCCGAACTTTTGGATAAATCTACTTACGAGTATAACAACACTGTTCATTCGACCTTAGGAAGAAAACCGTACGATGTATTTTTTGGTAAACGGTCATCAAGAGACCCTGAAGAACGGGAAAAAGACAGGATCAAGTTGATAGAAGATTTTAAGAACCGACAACTATCGGACTTGGAATATCATAATCGCGGTAGAAAAGTCGCCAGGGATTGTAAAATAGGAGAAGTGATTTTTGTCAAACAGAATAAAAGGTTGGGAACAAAGCTCAGTAAGAACTATAAGCAGGAGATAGTCAGGGAAAATCGACATACAACGGTGGTGACAGAAAACGGAAGAATTGTTCACAAAAACAACATTCGTAACTGAATGAATTCAAATTTTGGTTAAAGAACTTTTTCTTTTTATTTTTTTTTTAGTATAATTTTGTTGCCCTTAGTCCGACCTGAGGTAAAGATCTTGGACTATACTAATTCGCGAATTGTAGCAATTGATACAGGTGTAGCAAAACTCCAAATGGGGTCTGTAAGATTGATACATGATGTGGACTTAAACGATTACCAGATGTTTATTGACGATATGAAGGCAACAGTGATTTCAAAAGTGGTTACATCCCATCCCTTACATCCCTTTTTAATCCATGAAATATCCGAATTACAAGAGAAGCTAAACCAATTGAAACCAAGATCAAAACGATCCCTAAATTTCATAGGTTCGGCATGGAAATGGATAGCAGGTAATCCTGACCATGACGACTTTGAAATAATAACACAAAAAACAAATAATATATTAAAAAATAACAATAAACAGGTTATAATAAACAAATTATCTTTAGACAGAATCAACGAATTGACCTCAAAAATGAACCAGGTAATAAAAGTCGTGCAAGAAGATGTACAGACCTTCCGGAATTTAGATATTACCGAATTGAAATACAAACTGGAAATAATAAAGGAAGAAATAATTAATCTACAATATGCCATCCATTGGGCCAAAGTAGGTGTAATTAATTCGTTTATTCTGTCTCATGATGAAATAGAAACCATTAGGAAATTGTTCGAAAATAATAAAATTCCATACCTCAACATAGAAGAGATACTGGAATTTAGTGAAATAAAAATAGCTACTAACAATAGTTCCTTAATTTATATTGTCAGCATTCCTACAACAAATGATATATTGTGCAATAAGCTACTTATAAAACCTGTGAAAATTAATAGAACTGCTACTAAAATTATTTTTAATGAAATTTTGAATTGTAATGAAAGGATGTTTGGAATAAAAAATGATTGTAAGAACTACAACAAATTGACAATATGCAAAGAGGACAGTATTGAGGACATCAGCAGATCTGAATGCCTCCCCAATTTAATCCACAGCAAACCCTCTAATTGTACCTTGACAAGTAACTTCCATATACCCACAATACAGGAAATATTCCCTGGAACACTTTTACTGAACCAATTTAACGGTACGATTCTGATAAGTCAAGAGCCATATGATTTAAATGGCACTTTCATCATTAAATTCCATAATGAAACTGTATCAATCGGTGATAAAGCTTTTTCATATTCTGAAATTAATTTTTCTAACATTCTCCCAGCCGTGGTGCAACCAGTCATGGGAAACACACACGTGGAAGAAATTCTCACCTTGGAACTAATCAAAGAAATGCATGTGAACAATACTGAAGCAATAGAACTTCTGAATGTGGAAAGTAGATTGGGTGACACTATCACTTACGTACTAGTGGTTCTCATAATCATCTTAATGTTATCTGTCTGTCTGAAAAAAATGTGTAATAGAAGTGGCTCTAAATGCTCAGGAATAATTAATATCAATACTCCATTACCACCGCAGAATATTACCTTGAATGAAAACGAGCCGAGAGGGTACCCTATATCAAGGATCTCTCAAATACCCTATTTTTGATTGAGGACAATCAAAATTTTAGTGGGGAAGAGTTAACAAACAAAACATTTTGTTTAGTTAATTCTAAATACTCCCTCCCATTCTCTTTAATTTCTCATGTTTGCTGTGTTCGCTTTGTTAATCAATTTGTTTAAGTTCAATAAATTATGTTGTGGCTCAAATTGCATTGTGTGTCGCAGCTATAGAATATTTTGTCACAAGCCAATCGATAATATGCTTTGTGGGCGAAAGAACAAAATTCAATGTAAACAATAATTGTTGCGTCTCATATTGCATTATGTGTCGCAACAGTACTCTGTTCTTTCGATTGGTAAACTAGGTCATTAATGCAGACGATAAAATGTTTAACTTATTATTTTTAACAAAAAGTCCCAAAAATTGTCAAGTGGGCAATAAACTATTGAGAAAGACCCAATGTTGTCAAATGGGCATTAATTATTGTATTCCATAGTTTTAAGTTTAAATAAGAAAAACAATTCAATAAAGAAAGCAGTTGATTAGTAACAATCACACAAAACACATCATGTTTCATTTATGAAATATAAAAAGGAAATAACTTATATAAAATACAAAAAATGTTTCTTTGCCCTTTATAGACTCTGAAACAAAAAAAATTGTTTTAGCATTCCTCCTGGAAAAAAATAAGAAAGGTACACAAGTGAGCAATAAATTTTATGATATAGTTTTAGGTAACAATTCATGTTTAACTGGTACACTAAACAAAAAAAGAGGTTTTATTTTTTTTACTGTAGTAATCACATGCGGTTAAATTTACATCATTACAAAATTTAACAAGTCAAGGTATATAATGTTATTGGGATTTCCCACTTTAAGACTGAAGAAGGCAGTCTTAATGACACAGGTAGTTTTTTTTTATATTACTTTAAGAAAATCATTGTAAATTTTCCAATAATTTTATTGCTGCATCAGGCAAATTTTTTAAAAAAACGTATATATAAATTTGTTTTTTAACATTTATTTGTCATTGTTAGTTTTCAAGTGATAGTGAAAGTTATGAAGTGTGTAATTTTTAAAATAGTGAAAATAGCGTTTAATAATAGATATGGATTTGTTGAAGATAAGAATTGTGTGGCTTGTGGGCGAAATGATTGATGCCTTTGATCTTGCTGAACCGCCAACGAAAATGCAAATACTGCAACGATTTTTCAAACTACATTTGGTCGAAAAATACACGATATCAAAAAGCGCCAGAAAAATTGCAAACATTTTTAAGGATTTGTGGGAAACGAATCAAAAGGTTCAACACATTGCACGCGATGTAATAAAATTGCACTCAAAGTGGTTATCGTTACATAAGAATAAATCTTCGCAAAATAAATGAAAAATTGAAAAACAAAAAAACTTCATGCACAACTTAAGGTGCGTATTCAGCACAATAGTTCAACCTTTCACAAAATCTCCAAAGTAAAATTGGAATCTGTTGCAAAAATAGATAGCTGCAGCGTTAATAGCGATGATGATGAAGATGATAATGATTCAGAATATGAGCCAGCAATAAAACTATTATTTTGAGAATACACATCAAAACTTGGTACATATGCCAGTACCTCTCAATGATTTAAGAAGCTTTAACGAATCAATCGCACGCGCCACGTGCACCAGTGGTACTTATCCACGAAGTTGGCTGCCTTAGCGTTTTTTCATAAACGTATCGACACCAATACGTTGCGTTTAATGATCCGAAATCCACACGTACCAAGTAACGGCAAAGAATTAGTAAAATCAGTATTATCCGAAAACATTATTAACCCTGGACGGTTACTGTTCGTCGAATCGACGAAGCTCATTTACTCTTTATCATATAAACCAAAAAAAGGGGCCAAATTCGTATCAAATTTTAATGCCGGTTTTCTCAATGTATCGTCAAACTGGCTGTTACTTAACCAGGACATAAATTTATTGTACCGATAAACTGCCTTTTAATAATTTTGATTTTCTCAATGTACCGACAAAAACATTATTATCAGTTGGCAATGCCTCTCAAAATACGTATGAAAGTTGGGAGAATTATTTTCAGTTGGCAATGCCTCTCAAAATTGATATGAAAGTTGGGAGAATAATTTATCTGTACGATAAATAAATAATTGGCAGATGAGTGCCGGTTAGCTTTGCGACAAAATAAAAGCAAACCAGACATTGAGAAAACTAAATTTCTTTAATCGGCAGTTTCTCGTTGGGATAAAAGATAATCGCCTATTGAGAAAACGGGCATAAGACTGAAAAACAATTTTTAATTTTATATTTTATTTTTTTCTTTATTTTTTAATAAAATTTTTAACTAAAAAAAATTTTTGTTTATTTTTTACTTTAAAAATCGTTCAGCTAGAAATTTTTAAAAAAAATTGTTCGTCGATTCGAGTTCAAGAGTAACTTTAATATACTAAAATGAAGAGTAACCTTCCAGGGTTAAAAATAAACAAATTCAAGATTTAATATCCGAAGCCAGCCTAGCCTTTTTTGAAGCCTCCAACATATCCGTTGATTTTTTACAAACAGATCCGGAAAAATGACATAACAACGAATCCTTTAGTGAAGCAAAGAATAAAGTTCAGCAATTGCAAGTGGTGAATGATGTCGCAGAACGCGGCGTGGCCATGGCTCATTCTTATATAAATGTAGCAACTTCTGAAACAGATTTTCAGAATTTATTGCAGAGCATAGAACTACATCGCAAAAGCTCTAATAAATAATTTCAAAGCAAAAAAAAATAATTTTTTAATTTATTTTGGGTATGACAAGTCAGCTGCCTAGAGTTTGGAGGGAGTTGCAAAAAATTTCAAAATCAACCATATTGACTCTCGTTGCAACACAACCACCCATATTTAATATTTTAAAAGAAAAAATAAAAACTAACATTAAAACAAATCCGATGCATAACTGGCAAAAACATCTTCGAATTTTTAAATTTCACAAAATGGGTGCAAAGGGTAAAAAGGGTATAACTTTGGAACGGTAAGAGCAAATTCAATATTTTTTTTATAAATGACTCAGCCTTTATCCACACTTTAAACTGCGTCATTAGTTTTTTTAACTTTGATAGAAATTTTAAAAGTTACATAGCATTACTTTCAAAATTTATGCAAAATTTACGAAAAGTTGTCATTAAGGGGACCCAAATGAGCAAAGAAATTACCGAAACTTACGATTTCTATACATACAAGTAAAGTCCGAACATTCTTCTTTTAAAATATTGATTTTGTAACAAAGAAAATCGTGGTTATGGGCCAAGTAATAAATAAAACTTAGAAAATGTCCGGGAATCCCGATTTTTGGGTAAAATTCGACTTTAGCTACCGCTAAACCTCTTCCGAAAAATCTGAAAAAACCACAAAAATACTTTACCCTATAAGCTTTCAAAAAATGCTTGGGCCCCCATAAAAATCGAAAAATAATTTTTCTTTGGGACACCCTAATATACATATTTCATTGAAATCTCTAATATATACGAATAACAAAGAGAGGACTAGCTATACGAATGTTTTTACCTCAAATAAATTGATATATATTCTGCATAAAACGTTATACAGCTATTATGGGTGGAACACTTTCTGAGTCAATTTAGCTATGCCCGTTCGTCCGTTTGTCTGTGTGTCCATGTAAACCTTGTAATCAAACTGCAGGTCGCAAATATGAAAATATTTTGATGAAATTTGGTACATAAGCTTCTATCGGCCATGGCAAGAACCTTATTGAAACAAGTGAAAATCTGTACATATTCAGACCTAGCCCCATACAAATGACCCCTATGAAATCGACTTAAATTATCATAAAATCCACACTATTATATAGATCTCGGTCAAATTGGGTTTGTGTACGTTCATTACTCCAATTAATCATTTATCCCAAAATAAAGCCTATAAGACAATTCTTAGTCATAGCCCACATATAAAGCTGCTTCCCGATGCTGCTTTAAAATTTTTTTTTATTATTTTTTTTTTTATTTTATTTACAATATTTTAATTATAATTAAAATTATAACTAAAAAATTACTTTAAATAAAGCACAAACCATTGGCGCATTTGTTTCATTCGTTTTTGTTAATGAATTTTCAACTTAAAATGAGCACAATGACTTTTTTCATTTTACAAAGAATTAACTGACAACTGTATATGTATGCATTTATGTTTCTTTATTTTTCAATCTATTTTATATAAAATACGAAAAGCATTAAGCTGAATTTAATATAAATAATTAACAATAACTTATGCCTGGCTTTCACTATATCAATTTCAATGTCATGTATTGTCAGTTTTATGAAAACGGGTTTTCATATCTTGCCATTTGCAACCCCTGCCAACATTTGACACCTAAAATGAAATTGGCAACATGTTGGTAATTTGTTTTTGTTTGACAGCCAATTTTTTTTTTAGTTTATAAGATGTAACTTAAACGTAATGAATAGAAAATTACGAGATGTCACTTGAGGAAATTGTTTGTTGTCAGTTTATATGGCAAAGTGAAAACTATGCATTAGTGTATTTGTTTCCAAGGAATCCAATAAAAACCAAAACACAGGACCGTATTGTTGTTTACAAGTTTATTTACAAAATTTCTATATTGAAAAGGGAAGGAAAAGAACATGAATACTTTTTAGTCGTTATTGCTTAGTCTCTTAAAATAAATATCTTTCAAGGAAACTATTTATTTCAACTTTTATTGCAGCAATACCAAGGACATTGAGAGTAGCTTGTTATCAATCTTGCAGTTTCATGCTGGTACTTTTTGAAAATTTCAATATCTGAATTATTGAAAGTTCTCCAAAATTGCACACCATAAGTCTAAATTGGTCTAAGTACAGATTTATATAGTATAACTTCATTTTCTAAGTTAAGTTTAGAACTTCGTTAACCAGTACATCTTCCTGGTTTTTATGCTGAATTGTTTGCGTTTCATATTTATGCTCATATGTTCCTACCAAATTAGACTTATATCTATGTTAAATCCTAAATACTTAAATTTATTATTTTTTGGTATGCAAGTGGCATTTAAAAATATTGGAAAACAATATTCTCTTCTTATGTAAACGTAGCATAAAGTGACTTGTGTGTGTAAACTTTTATATTCCAGTTTTGTAGCCAGTTTAGTGTCAAATTTATTTCTTGTTGAAAAATCTTAAATGCTTGTGTTGGTAATTTGTTAAAAGCAAGTATACCAGTATCATATGTGTATGTCGAAATAGTCATCCCGTCCATATTTCGCATTTCATAAGTGAACATTTTATAAAGGACCGGGCCAAATATACTTTCTTGTGGAATGGCAGACTTAACATAGAAATGTCTATCAAGAAGAAACGCTTTTAAATGAAAACAAAAAGGGAGCTGGAAGCAGGATTTGATTTTATATAATAATCCCAGGTGACATCCTCTTCGAAAGCCTTCTGAACATTCAGAAATCAAATTTCCAAAATAAGCCGTGCTGATGTTTGAAACCAAATTGATGACCAGGAATTATATTTTTCTGTACGAGGTTACTTCATTTTCACATTTAGGTATTGGGTTTTGGTATCAGTATAATTTTGGCATATTTCCATTGCGCTGGAAAATGATAGAACCTTAAAACTTAATTCAACATTGTGAGCAACAATCTTAACACTGTAACTTTAATGCCATCATTTCCTGGAGACTTTGTAGCATTTTGTGTATTTAGAAACGTTTTTGACTAGATAAAGAAAATGTATTAACGTGGGTTCTAGATGATTTCGAAACGCATTGACTGATCTACACAGTTTAGATTAGTACGTTTATTTAAATGGCACGCTTGAGATAGTTTGTAGCTTTCCAAATGCTGTAATCTTGTAGCATCTAGAGTTCTTAGAAAGGTTTTGATATTTTCGTTTCAAATTCTTTTAATATTTTCTTTAGATTACTTGTTGCTCTATTCAGGTTAGATTTATCTGAAGGAATTCTAGTGTTTTTATGGATTTTTCTCAGCTCTGTCTTATTTTGTATTAGTTCTCATATTTCAGAACATACACTTACGTAGTTCCCAGTAATTGGTTGTTGCTGGTGTTGTGGTTTAGATAAATATACTGCCTCGTGTAATAGGTTTGTAAAAGATTCAATAGCATCTTCCAATTCACTTAATGGTTATTAAAATATATAAGTTAGGCCAGTTTTTTGATTAATAAGTTCGTGTTTTTTGGTGGTTGCAACATGTCTTATAGGTAATAATTGGTGCGCTGTGGTCAGAATTTAAATCATCATTTTCAGAAATATCCATCAAAGAATACCATTAAAAATAGCAAGACCCAAAAGATATGGTATTTTTCCTTGGTTACTTGGTCAATAATTTTTCTTACGGGTTTTTTTTTCCGGAAAACCAACGAACGAAATGCCTCGAACGTTCCCTAATAGGATGGAAACCTCACTCCAATAGAACCATTACTACCAGAGAGCGCGGCAAAGCCCGGAATATTATGTTAGTCCAATGTTACGCCCCCACTAAAACCTTTGAAAACTCCACAAAGGAATCCTTTTATAAACTTCTCGATAGCGTCCTCCAACAATGCGTGAAGGAGACATTGTCATTATGATGGATGATTTTAAAGCTCAGGTAGTCCCCGAAAAATTCAATGTGGAGAGCACAATGAAGGGGTATGGCCTAGGACCACTGACAGATAATGGAAAAAAGTTTCTGGGCACCTGCAGGACCAATAATCTTGTCATTAGCGGTACGTAATTGCCTCATCCAAGAGTACATAAAATCACCTGGATATCCCTTGACAGTCGCATGGAAACCTAAATAGACCAAATAACTGTCAGAAGAAAATGGCCCGGTTCGACTCTGGTTGCCACTGTGCGAATAAAAATCAGCGCCATCAGGATGAACAACAGTATATCACAGGGAAGACTCAAAGTGGCAAAGTGATAAACCGCCAACCTGTTCACTAATAAATTGGTAGAAATCGCCTCAAATGAAACCCGAACAGGGGCCGTATGCAAAGGAAATTTTACTAAGGCAGCGGAAAAACATCTGGGGTTTAAAAATACTACTAAGAAGGAATGTATTAGCGATGGAATTTAGTTTAGCAGAGGAAGGTCGCAAAAAGCGCTGTTAACACCAGCAGAACACGATAGAATAAAGCCAGCCAACAGCATCTATACAACCGCCTGAATTCTGAGGTAAAACGCAGTGCCCGGAGAGATAAACGCAATTGGATCAACAACCATCGTGTGAGCGACATGTATATGTTTATTAACAAGATGACAAGTAGAAAATTATTGACCGTAAAACTTTTAAAAAAACGATGTGGGAAAACTCATAACATCGAAAACTCAACACGTTACACTATGGGAGAGTTTCTACTCCGGCATGCTCAATATCCAATCATTTGCGGATGTGTTTACATACACCATTACCCTGAGATAAGTGAAATTAGCGAATCGACAAGAACTCTCAAGCCAAACAAATTTCCTGGTTTGGAAAATATCTCTCCACAACTGTTTACAGCCGGCCGAACAACCAGTACACGGTTGCTGGAACCCATTATTAGGACGTTTTGGGGCCATGAATCTTTACCTGACGAGCTGTCTAATGGATTCATTATAAATCTTCCCAAAAAAGTGGTTCGACCAACAGGAAGAATTGGAGAGGTATAACATTGTTATGCATGTTAAATAAGGTAATTGCACATATTATAAACAAAAGGCTCTTTACAACAATTTCCCCATCACTCAGAAACAAACCAAGTTAATAGTTTTAGGATTATCGTTGAGCAATCAGCAGAATGGAAATAACCATGATACCCCATTTTGATAGACTTTGAGAAAGCCTTCGACTCAATTAACCATAACGCCGTGTGTTACTTAAAAAATAACTGAGCTACAGGATCACGGTGAAAACTGGAGTTAGTTAACTCCGTCATCGATGCTGTGATGTAGCAGGCAACAAGCCGTTGTAAGAGAGGTATTGTTTGGGGCTTACAAGGGCTTTTGGGGTTTACTTAGCTACTTATTCTCAGTCGAAAATTTTCATCATCAGTGACATCGCAAAAGTGGTTAGGCTGAAGATCAATATACCCAAAACAAAACCGCTTCGCATAAATAGTAACACAGATCGCCATTTCTTCGTATGTGATCAAGATATTGAAGATCTTAAGTCCTTCTACTACATGGGTAGCACAATTGATACAAATGGTGGCAAAGCAGCATAAATAAGGCGCGGAGTGCATTTGCCCAGTTAAGCCCGGTTTGAAAATCATCTAATAATTAGAAGCAAACCAAAATCAAATTATTTAACTCCAACCTAAAATCCACTCTATTATAGGGATGCGAGACCTGGAACATGGCACCACGTGACATGCAATGCCTTCAGGTATTTCTCAACAAATGCCTCCGCAAATTATTACGGAGTTTCTGGCCTGTAACAATATCCAACAACCAACTCTGAATGGAGGCAAACCAGCAGCCTATTAGAGCAGAAATGGAGTTGGATAGGTCACACCCTCCGTAAGCCATACGATGATATTACCAAGAAATGCCTAAATTGGAACCCGCAGGGAAGCATACGAATCCAGAGACCAGCGCATTCCTGGAAGCGGTAACTGACAACAGAACTTTTGAGATTGCGTATGAAGTGGAACGAAGTCAAGCGTCAAGCCGAAGATCAAGATAATTGGAGCCACATATATACTGTGAGCGTCAAAATAAAGTAAACAGCAATTCTTAATCTTTAAATTGTCTTATAATGAAATTATTATTGTCTTACGATAAAAAGTAATATTGCAGAGTTTAGTACTATACCATTTAGAGATTGACTACCATAAAACATGACATCAAATCAATTGGGAATATTGCACAAATCGCTAAAAAGATGTAAAAGCAAATATTCTCACTATGGGAAAGCAACTATCGGTGTATACTCCGAATATATTTTAGATCAAAAAGAAAAATGTAAATCTTTGTGTGAAATTGGCGAAATTGTAGGTAGGAACCACAGCACAATGAAGATTTAACGACGTCTGGACGTCCGAAGCAGCTTAGTGGTACTGAAGTTAGAGCTGTAGTAAGAGAAGTGAAGACATATTCAGCCTAAAATGCAGTTAAATTATCAGAACACATAACGCAGACATCAGGCAAACCAGTAAGTTCGAGTACGGTAGGAAGATCGCTTCACAAAAATGGTCTACATGGAAGGATACCATGCAAGAAACTATACATATCCAAGGTGAATCAGAGCAAGCTAATGAATTTCGATAAAAAGTAGAAAAATTAGGTTCTATCTTTGTGGGAAAGTATATTTTATACAGATAAGAGGAAATTCGAAATTTTCGGCGCGAAAAAGCCTTCAAATATATGGCGTGCTAAGAATGAAACATGCAAAGAAAAGTGTGTTACCAAAACTGTTATATACAGTGGGGTTCAGTTATGTTTTGGGGCTATATGGCGGGAAGACGTGTTGGTAATTACGTTTTAATTTACTCCACTATGACCCAAATAGATTACTTAGCCATTTTGAAGGACAATGTTGGCCCTAGCGTCGAGAAATAAGGCATGGCTGGAAATAGGATCTCCCAACAGGACAACGATCTAAAGCTTACATCTAAAATTGTGAAAGAGTGGCTACTGTACCGGACTCCTAAGACACCTGATCAACCGTCGCTGTCCCCGGACCTTAAGCCAGTCGAGAACCTGTGGGAAAATCTTAACAGAAAAATAGGTCGAATGGCTTTTTCAAGCAAGGGAAACTCAAAGATGCCTCAAAAGAAAGAATGGAGCATAATCTCCCCCGATATAACAAAAAACAAGTAAGAAAATTATAGTCGGTCTAGACCGACTATACGATACCCTATACCATGCGTTTAGAGACCCTATCTTTCAGGTCCAAATAACTGGATAGAGTAAATAAGCATAAACCAAATTCGAGTGGGATTTTTATTAATTTTTTTGGCTGCAGATATGAAAAAGTTCATATCGGATGCTATATCGATATGGGGACTAGGCCCAAAAATGGACCGATCCTGACCACGTTTAGTAAAGTCTCTTGTATTTTGCAAAAATATATACAAGCAGAATTTGAGAAGAATCAGTGCAATATTTTTGTTTTTGATAGATTTAAGTGAAGATCGGGAAGCAGCTCTATATGGGGCCTATGACTAAGAGTTGTCCAATAGGGATCATTTTTGGACTACTGATTGATGGATAATTTATATACATACAAACCCAATTTGACTTAGATTTGTATGATAATTTGGATCTTATGGCAATATATGTTGATTTCATAAGGGTCATTTGTATGGGGGCTAGGTCTGAACATGGACCGATTCTCACCAATTTGAACAGCGTTCATTCTATGGCCATTATAAGATTAAATACCAAATTTCATCAAAATATATTCATATTTGCGACCTGCAGTTTGATTACAACCTTTACATGGACACACAGACGGACGGACGGACGGACATCGTTAAATCGAATCAGATGGTGATTCTGATTAGATCGGTATAATTAAAGATGGGTGTAGGTGAAATATTTTTGGTTGTTACAAACAGCAGCACCAAGTCATTATACCCAAACCACATAGTGGTATAGGGTATAAAAATTGTCGATTCGCTGCCTAGAAGACTACATAAGGGGCTTAAGGCCAAATGAATATAAACCAAATGTTAAAAAATTTTAAAAGTTTACTTTTTGTATTGAAGTTCTGTTGCCTTTTCTTTGCTGTTTACTTTTTTTTAACGCGTAAAATTTGGTAATTTTCTAAATAAAGTGCATTTATATCGGTTTTGTAATGCTTCTGTTTAATTTTTTTATTGAGTTCAGCTATAATTAAATAATTCTTGAATTCCCTATATTTATTTTAGATTTTGTGTTAATTACTTCATTTTAATAAAACTTTTATTATGAGGAACTAAGGTGTTTACTTTATTTTGACACTCACAGTATATACTTGGCCTATATGTTGGTCTATCAGTTGATAATGATGATGCATTTGTGCAGCTGTTGTCTTTATGGATTTGCTAATCGCGATAACCACCAGGGGTGTTTAGCATTGAAATCAGCCCCTACGATGAATTTTTGAACAAATGCATTCATATGTGTTTATTTTGTATATGAGTTAATTTAATACATATTTCAATATCAATGTTAGGTGACCGTACTACCTAAGTAATTTCTTTACTTAGCTTATTTCTTAATTGAAACACTAACACTTCTTTGAATTTAAATTATAACGTCTTTATTAGTCAAAGATCAAAATTTTACTAAAATAACATAAATGATAAGAATTTGGTTATTGACACAAAAGCTTAAAATTAGTTTTGTTATTGTACTATTTAGAGAATTGCAAATTAACAAGAGAATATTAAAAGAATGTAACTTGAGATAAATAGAAAATAGTGAAATGATAAAATATATCGTGCAATAGAAGGTACATATATTCGTAACTTACGTGAAAAAAATATTAACTAAACAAACAAAATGAATTTATTTAATTTAAAAAATATGTAAATGGGTAATTCCACGCAAAGGTCAACCTTAGGTGCAATTTTAAAATTTTTAGTTTAAATAATTTTTATTGATACCATTTCAAAGAAAAGGGTGTGAAAATATGACAATAGTTTATTCGATGTATTTTTGAATGCCCCTATTTTTGGAGCAAGAAAGGAAAAGTGTAATTAAGTAATTTGGAAAATCAAGCCAGTGTAATATCTGCAGGATTACAAAATACTTCTTTTTACTATAATTTGTTTTAGTATTCATGTTTTTTATATGTTTTATTAATAAACTAGCTCTTATATTAACTATAAACAACTGTTTCTTATTTGTAACACAAATAATTTCAGAACTTTTCTGTGTTTTACAAACATCCTATAAAATGATGTCTACTTGTTTTCATGTGTGTCATGACTGCTTTTCTGTTTCGATAGTCCTTTCATTACAATTCCATTATCATTGAACAATCCACAGTTGCCTGTGAAATTCCTTAATATAATTATTTGGTACTAGTATAGCCCAGCACTCGAAATTCGATTGCAAATTCTAGGAAATATTGTTTTTTATTCAATTTTTTCCAATGTTTTTTTAATCTATATATATCGCACCTTAAATACAGAACAGCATAGCTCAAAATTTTAAAATTTTCAGGACAGGCAAAAACCTGTTTATGTAAAAATGATTGTATTATTTCAAAAAAATGTAGTTTCATTATGAAAAAGGAAAGCTTAGCTATAATTTTTTTTAGTGGAAATAAAATATAATTTTGAGTTATAACTCTCTGACTGAAATTTTTCATTTGACTAGTGATATTATCTCAAGTTGTGCCGCAGATATAACAGCATTTTTCCTGTTAAAGAAGATAGTTATGATACAATAAATTGTTCCAGTAGATAAAAATGTGTACTGTGAATTAATTTATGGAAAAAGTCAATTTTGGAAAATTTTGAATTGTGGCTCTTTTGTATTTAAGTTGCGATATATATATCAAATATATGAATATCTAAACGAGCCTAAAGGTATGTTAATCGATTTTAGCAACTCACAATTCAACACAGAGCGTCTGACATATAATTTAAATCATTCGCATTAACAGGGTGTAAAGAATTATTTTAAATATTTCATTTAATTTAATTTAATATATTTTTAAGACAGGTTAAACATAAATTTTATCATTCTCAGCTTGTCTTCCATATCAAGTATAACTATGTCTATTTTCACACTCCTCCGTGTCCGCATATTGCTTAAAAAGGGAACTAAAATTTACCTTCACAAATGATAATGTTTCAAATGAGATTGTTAAACATTTAATTTGTTTATGCTTGTTACGTTATTTTTGTTTAGTTATAAGGATTAATTAATCCAAGCATCATTAAGGATAAACACACGCTTGAAATTATATGTTACATTTAATGTTAGTTGACTTCTTAGTATCGAAAACAACGAAAATAACAAGAAAAAGGAAAATCTTTTGAATAAAATAAATACATACTTACATTTCAACTTGATTGAGGTTAAAACTTTTTGTGGGTTAATTGGTTTAGTTTATGCCAAAAAAGGATTTATAGTCTTTTCTTCATATGATATGTACGAGAATAATACAGATTTTATAGAAACACAAACTAGTTAACAATGAAATAAAGAATTAAAACTTATAATGATAAAGCTAATTCACACGTATCCATCATTTGTAAACGGAAACGACATAATGAAGATGTTAAGTAACACTATGTAACAAAATTATATATATTTTATAGCACATGATAACCATTATATTTTTAACATATACCACTTGTCGTCAGGGTATAATGAGTTTGTGATTATGTAACTACCAAAAATTTTTGTTCTAGACCTATCTCTTCCCGAACTACTCAGAATCACTTTCTGATTCGTCCACGTAAATTTTGTAATCAAACTACAGGTCAAAAGTAAGACTATATCTTTATAAGATTTTGTATATAAGCTATTGAATTTGGTAGAAATTGTTGCATATTCAGCCTTAGTCCCCACACAAATGATACCCCATACAAATGACACCTATTCGAAATTAGGTAATTTTGTGTTTATTACACCCCTTAATCAGTAGTCCAAATATAAGTCCTGTAGGAGATTTCTTAGTATATCCCCCAATAAAGCTGCTTCCCGAGCTTTACTCAAAATCTATCAAAACAAACAAGTAAGAAAATTATAGTCGGTCTAGACCGACTATACGATACCTTATACCATGCGTTTAGAGACCCTATCTCTCAGGCCCAACTAACTGGATATAGAAAATAAGCATAAATCAAATTTGAGTAGGATTTTTATTAATTATACCCTATACCACTATGTGGTTTGGCTATAATGACTTTGTGCTGCTGTTTGTAACAACCAAAAATATTTGACCTAGACCCATCTTTAATTATACCGATCGAATCAGAATCACTTTCTGAGTTGATTTAACAATGTCCGTCCGTCCGTCCGTCCGTCCGTCCGTCCGTCCGTCTGTGTGTCCATGTAAACTTTGTAATCAAACTGCAGGTCGCAAATATGAATATATTTTGATGAAATTTGGTATGTAAGCTTTTATCGGCCATGGGATAAACGCTATTGAAATTGGTGAGAATCGGTCTATGTTCAGACCTAGCCCCCATACAAATTACCCCTATGAAATCGACATAAATTGCCATAAGATCCAAATTGTCATATAGATCTTACTCAAATTGGGTTTGTATGCGTTCATTACATCCATTAATGAGTAGTCCAAAAATGATCCATTTGGCCCCATATAGAGCTGCTTCCCGATCTTCACTTAAATCTATTAAAAACAAAAATATTGCACTGATTCTTCTCAAATTTTGTTTGTATATATTTTTGCAAAATAAAAGAGACTTTACCAAACATGATCAGGATCGGTCCATTTTTGGACCTAGTCCCCATATAGATATATCATCCGATATGAACTTTTTCATATCTGCAGCCAAAAAAAATTAATAAAAATCCCACTCAAATTTGGTTTTTGCTTATTTTCTATGTCCAGTTAGTTGGGCCTTAGAGATAGAGTTTCTAAACGCATGGTATAGGGTATCGTATAGTCGGTCTAGACCGACTATAATTTTCTTATTTGTTTTTTGGCTGCAAATATGAAAAAGTTCATATCAGATGATATATCTATATGGGGACTACGTCCAAAAATGTACCGATCCTGACCATGTTTGGTAAAGTCTCCTGCATTTTGCAAAAAATATTTATATACAAACAAAATTTGAGAAGAATCAGTGCAAAATTTTTGTTTTTTGATAGATTTAGGCGAAGATCGGGAAGCAGTTCTATATGGGGCCTATGACTAAGAGTTGTCCCATAGGGATCATTTTTGGACTACTGATTAGTGGATGTAATAAACACAAACAAACCCAATTTGACTAAGATTTATATGATAATTTGGATCTTATGGCAATTTATGTTGGGCTAGGTCTGAACATGGACCGATTCTCACCAATTTCAACAGCGTTCATCCTATAGCTGATAAAAGCTTACGTACCAAATTTTATCAAAATATATTCATATTTGCGACCTGCAGTTTGATTAAAATCTTTACATGGACACACAGACGGACGGATGGACGGACGGACGGACATCATTAAATCGAATCAGATAGTGATTCTGAGTCGATCGGTATAATAAAAGATGGGTCTACGTCAAATATTTTTGGTAGTTACAGACAGCAGCACAAATTTTTTTTACTTGGTTTTTGATGTGTTATGGTTAAAATGCTATGGATAAGTTCCTTTTTAATTCTATTCCAAAATTCGTGATTTTTTAAAGGATGCTCCACGTCTTTTATCACAACTTGAAGCTGTACTATTATATGGAAGCCATCAACAAATTTAAATTTTAATTATCTGTAAGTTATGCTAATATTACTTGTTTTGTATACTCAACAGTTTCAGTTATTCAGAATGAGAAAAAATGCTTATTCGCAAAATTTAAATATTTTATCTTTTAAAAATTCATAAGAAATCGAAAATGACTGGGTAATTCTTGATTTTTTCTTAATAAAGTAAGGTAACTGGTTCTGACAAGAACTGCGAATTTTTATTTAAGTGATTTTTTAATGGATAGCTAATTTTTTGATGTTTTTTATAAAAAATTTGTAAAGTTGATCTTAAGTTTTAATGAAATCTGTGGAGCGTCCTCTTAAAAAATCGTAAGTTGTAGAAACAAATTTAGTTGTTAGAGGTCATAATACATCAAAAAAAACAAGTCAGGAAATTATATTCGGTCTACACCTATACCACGTGTCTACGTAGAGAGTAAAGAGTAAAGTCTGCGTGGAATTTTTTTATTTTTTTTTTTTTGCCATGCACCACCGATCATGCACCAATTTCAATAGTGTTTGTCGTATGGATACAGAAAGCTCATACACCAAATCTTGTTGAAATATATTCGACATATTTGATTACAAGATTTACATGACATACAAAGAGATTGACAGACGAACAGGCGGACACGCAGACGGACGGACATCACTAAATCGACTCAGGAACTGATTCTGAGTCGATCATTATAATAAAAGATTGGACTAGGTCAAATATATTTGGTAGTTACAAACATCTTCTTCTTCTTTTATTGCATATCCAATTCTGAATATAAGCGATTACATGCAAGTTACGTTTAAAAATAAGTAAAATATTAAATTTGAAAATAGCTTAAAGTTAGGTATATATACACAATGTATAATTAAAATTAACTTAATTTATACAATATTATTGACTATTTGTAGAAATTCATCTCTGTTCCTCGCTGTGTGAACTAATTCACCTATGGTTCTTAAGCCAGTCCAGTTTCTTATATTTCTTAACCATGACATTTGCTTCCGCCCAATGCCTCTTCTTCCTTCAATTCTGCCTTGTACAATCAGTTGCAGCAGCTCGTATTTATCACCTCTTATGATGTGGCCGAGATAGGAAGTTTTTCGACGCTTTATAGTTTTTAGAATCTCTCGTTCTTTTTGTAGTCTGTTTAATACTTCTGTGTTCGTTACTCGGTCAGTCCATGGAATTTTTAATAATCTACGATAGCACCACATTTCAAATGCTTCTAACTTATTCATGTTAACAACTTTAAGTGTCCATGCTTCGACTCCATACAATAGTACTGACCACACATAACATTTCATAAATCTAATTCGGAGATTTATATTAATATCACGGCTGGTTAATAATTTCTTAAATTTGCAAAATGTGCTTCTAGCCATTTCTATACGAACATTAATTTCTTTGTCACATTCCCAAGTTTCTTGTAACCAACAGCCAAGGTATTTAAACTTTGAAACTCGTTCAATAGGTTCGTTATTAATATGTATATTGCAGCCAGCATACGGATTTTTATTTCTGCTGATTATCATATATTTGGTTTTTTCAATATTCATATTAAGTCCGAATTGGTTGCTTTTTGTATTAACGGCGCTTAATAGACGCTGCAGATCATTCATGTTATCTGCCAACAGTGTTGTATCATCTGCGTAACGAATATTGTTTATATGTTGACCATTTACTTTTATTCCAATGTCCATATGATTAAGAGTTTCTTCAAATATGCATTCTGAATAAATGTTAAAAAGCAATGGGGATAGAATGCATCCCTGACGAACTCCTCTGTTTATGGGAATGCTTACAGTCACTAGGTCTCCAACACGGACTTCCGCATTTTGATTCCAATACAAAGATTTTATACAGTTAATATCTTTACTGTCTATATTGATTAATCTTAGTATTTCTATTAACTTATCATGTTGAACTCTGTCAAAAGCTTTTTCGTAATCTATAAAGCAAATAAATACGTCCTTTTGTACATCCTTGCAATTCTGTATTAACACTTGTATGCTAAACAGAGCTTCGCGAGTTCCCATTGATTCTTTAAAACCAAACTGTGTTCTACCCATATACAATTCGCATTTTTTGTATATACGTTGATGTATTATTTTTAAGAATATTTTAAGTGAATGACACATAAGACTTATTAGTCTAAAATCCTTACATCTTTTCGCATTACTCTTTTTTGGCAGTGCTATAAATGTAGACTTTAGCCATTTGTTTGGAAAGATGCCTGTATCATATACACGATTAAAAACTTTTTCAAGTATTTTAATATCTTTTTCATCGAGGAGTTTAAGTACTTCTGTTGGTACTTCATCGCACCCTACTGATTTATTATTTTTGGATTGATCTACTGCCTTAACTATTTCTTCTTTTGTAATTACTGGACCTTCCAATGCCGGAATTTGCAATTGGTCATTGTTAACAGATCTAGAATCATCTGAAAAAAGGTCTCTTACATATTGTATCCATATTTCTTTTTTATTAGAGGGTTCTGAAACTGTTTCATTAAGCTCGTTCACCAATATATTTGCATGAATATTTTTTCTTATATTACATACATCTTTTATCTTTTTATGAAGATTGAAATCGTCGTGTTTTGCTTGCAAATTTTCAATTTCTAAACATTGTTATTCCATCCAGTTATTTTTAGCTTCACGTATTTTTCTTCTGATAAGATTTTGTAAACGATTATATTCATAGTCATTATTATTTTTGTGTTTTCTTCTTTCATCCATCAATATCAAAATTTCATCTGTAATCCATTTCTGGTTACGGTTTTTACGTTTAAAACCAATATTTGTGTTTGCTATGTTATTTAACATAGTCGCTGTTTCGTCCCATAGATCTATTGGATCTACATCTGTGATTGTTATATTTTCAATTTCTTGGTTTATCTTACAAATAAAAGTATTTTTAAATTGTACGTTTTTCAATTTTTCAAGATCGAGCTGAGATTGTTGTTTTGGCTTTTTTGTAGTAGAAAGCTTTAGTTTTAGTTTGGCAAACAACAAATTGTGGTCTGACGGTACGTCTGCTCCAGGATATGTTGTTGCTTTGAGTATTGATGAAGCAAAACGTCCATTTATTAGTATGTAATCTATTTGGTTACGTACAATATTTTCGGTGCTGTGTAATGGTGATGTCCAGGTATATAGTCTTCTTGGATGCAACGAAAATAAAGTATTAGTTACTTTAAAATTCTTTTCTTGACAGAATTGTATTAATCGATCACCTCTTTCATTTCGATCACCTAATCCAAATTCACCTGTGACATCTTTTGTTTTTGATTTGCCAACTTTGGCGTTAAAATCACCCATGATTATATTAATGTCATGTGATTTAGTCAATTTCAAAACCTCAGTTATCTCATCATAGAACTGTTCTATTTCATTTTCTGAACTATCCGC
Organism: Cordilura impudica; assembly: GCA_963682025.1. Classification (NCBI taxonomy): domain Eukaryota; kingdom Metazoa; phylum Arthropoda; class Insecta; order Diptera; family Scathophagidae; genus Cordilura; species Cordilura impudica. The sequence goes on from OY821517.1 coordinate 103,585,329, forward strand.
AGTGGGAGCATATACTTGAATAATATTTAGTTTTAGGGGTTTTGCATCAAATTTAATTAGCATTACCCTATCGGATATTGGAATAAAATCAGTTACACTTTTTTGAACGGTTTGTTCAATTATAACACCTACACCTCTTCTGTGTAGTGTTGTATCATTACCAGAGTAGTATACATTGGTATCGTCCAATCGACGTATACCTGAGTTTGGTAACCATGTTTCACTTATACCAAGAATATCTATCTTCAATCTTTTCATTTCTCTGATAGTGTTTATCAATTTACCTGGTTCATATAAGCTGCGTACATTCCACGTAGCTATGTTTATGGTTTGTTTTGTTTTACCTCCGGGGATTCTTAGCACCCTCGTGTTGCCGGAGACTGAGGGCCGTTGATTATTTGTGTCTTGCATGTAGTTTTCTAGGGAAGTGTTACTTCAGTGGTTTCCCGTTGCCTTCTGAAGGTTAGCAAATTGGTTAATTAGATGGCGCCAATTGCTCGCCATGTCGTCAGAGCTTCATAGGCAATCAGAATTTAATGAAAGCTTGGTGCCACCCTCACTTCCTCTGAGACCCTCCACTCCAACCGCTGAGCTGTCCGCGACTGCTTATTTAATTCGCAGCTAACCCATATATCTATGGGCCGTTTCATTATCCGCAACCTATGACGCGCCCCGTAGCACTCAGCTATGTTTCCCCAGGGAATCATACAAACATCGGCACAAACTTAATATACCCTGACTACATAGTTATATCTATTATTACTATTATAAAGAGGTAATGTGTGTTTGTTTGTTTGTAGGAGGTAATCTCCGTAACTACCCATCTGATATTCCTGAAATTTTCACAGAGTCTTACTGCGGATATGGGAAGTGCTATAGGCTATAATTTTTTAAATATTTTTTGATGGGCATGGCACCTCCCACACAAAGTAAATTTTTAAAATCATATAAATATATATTGAGTATTGTGATAGGGAGAGCTGTGCAAATTTGTGTGAGGTCACCTATTGTTAATATTAGTAGTTACGCCGGAAATGGGTGGGATCGGACAAGTGGGCGTGGTACCTCCCATTCAAGTAATAATTCAATATAATATATCTCGAGTACTGTGAAAGAGAGAGCTTTTCAAATTTGTCTGTTGTCACCTATTATTAATGTGAGTAGTCGGAAAAAAAATGGGCTGTTCAGACCACTAGGCGTTGCACCTGCCATACAAATTAAATGTAAATTGTCACATATCTTGAGTACTGTTATAGTGAGAGTCTTGGGACTCTGTGTGAGCCCATAAGTTATTCATGTGATTAGTTAGACAAAAATGGGCGTGATCGGAGCAGTGGGCGTACCACCGCCCATACAAAGTAAATATATTATATCATATAACTGGTGTACTAAAAAAGGGAAGCTTTGATACTTTGCACGACGCCATCAGATTTTAGTATGAGTAGTCGGACAAAAAATTGGCGTGGCACTCCCCATGCAAAGTAACTATTTAATGTCATATATTTGAAGTACTGTAAAAGAGAGGGCTTTGTGGCTTTGCATGAGCCCATAGGTTCTTTGTATGATTAGTCGAACAAAAAAATGGGCGTGATCGAAGCAGTGGGCGTAGCACCGCCCATGCAAAGTAGATATCTAATATGTGTACTATAAAAGGTGTACTATAAAAGGGAAAGACTCGACATTTTGCACGACACCATCAGATGTTAATCTGAGTAGTCCAAAAAAATTGGGTGGGATGGGATTAGTGGGCGCGGTATCTCCTATATAAAAAATATGAAGTACTACGATAGCGACAGTCTTATGACAAGTACATTTGTTATCAATGTGATTTCTCGTGGAAAATATATCGCCAAAACCAAAAATCGCCAAACCCAATATCGCGAATAATAAAAATCGCCCAAAAACAAAAATCTTCAAAATCAACAATGGGCAGAATCAAAAATCCCTAAAAACTAAGATTGGCAAATGATATTTTAAGTTCAACGCCAATAGTTAAGTGTTGCCAAACCTAATTTGGAAAATCTATGTTCTTCTCATGGGCAGCTACATGTACCTTGCTCCAGGGTAGGAACGCCGAAAAATCTGATAATTGTTGTACCGAATGAAAAAACAAAAAACATTGTATATCAGCAAGTATCGAAATAAAAAAATCTATACTAATAATCTATACTAGCATAATAAAGAGATAATGTGTGTTTGTTTGTTTGTAGTAGGTAATCTCCGTAACTACTCATCCGATCTTCCTGAAATGTTCACAGCATCTTACTGCAGAGATGAAAAGTGCTACAGGCTGTATTTTTTTAAATATTTTTAGTGGGCGTGACACCTCCCAAGCAAAGTAAATTTTTAACATCATATATATTAAGTACTATGATAGAGAGAGCTTTGCAAATTTGTCTCAGGTCATCTATTATTAACGTGAGTAGTCAGACAAAAAAATGGGCGTGATTAGACAAATGCGCGTGGCACCCCCAACTAATATAATATTAAATGTGATATATCTGCATTACTGTAACAGTGAGAGCCTTGGGATTTTGCGTGAGCTCTCTCATAATGATTCGTGGGAGGGACAGGGGGAGGGTGTAGCGAAGCACACCGGGTTACATCTAGTACTATTATAAAGAGGTAATGTGTGTTTGTTTGTTTGTAAGAGGTAATCTCCGTAACTACTGATCTGATCTTCCTGAAATTTTCACAGAGTCTTAATTCGGATATGGGAAGTGCTATAGGCTATAATTTTTTAAATATTTTTATAGGGCGTAACACCTCCCGCACAAAGTAAATTTATAATATCATATATATTGAGTACTATGATAGGGACAGCTTTGCAAATTTGTGTGAGGTCACCTATTGTTAATATTAGTAGCAACGCCGGAAATGGGCGGGAGCGGATAAGTGGGCGTTGTACCCCCCATACAAGTAATAATTCAATATTATATATCTCGAGTGATAGAGACAGCTTTTCAAATTTGTCTGATGTCACCTATTATTAATGTGAGTAGTCGGACAAAAAATAGGCAGTATAGGACCAATAGGCGTGGCTTATGCCATACAAATTAAATATAAAATGCCATATATCTAGAATAATGTTATAGTGCGATTCTTGGGACTTTGTGTGAATCCATAAGTTATTCGTGTGATTAGTTAGACAAAATATGGGCGTAATCGGAGCAGTGGGCGTGGCACCGTGATATCATATAATTGGTATACTAAAAAGGGAAACTTTGACAATATGCACGACACCATCAGATCTTAGTATGAATAGTCGGACAAAAAATTGGCGGGTTCACACCCATGGGCGTGGCACTACCCATGCAAAGTAACTATTTAATGTCATATATCTGGAGTACTGGAAAAGAGAAAGATTTGTGCCTTTGCATGAGCCCATAGGTTCTTTGTATGATTAGTCGAACAAAATAATTGGCATGATCGAAGCAGTGGGCGTAGCACCGCCCCTGCAAAGTTGATATCTAATATCATATAACTAGTGTTCTATAAAAGGGAAGGACTCGACATTTTGCACAAGTCCATCAGATATTAATGTGAGTAGTCCAATAAAAATCAGGAGGAATGGTATTAGTGGGCGAGGCACCTCCTACATATAAAATATATGAAGTGCTACGAAAGCGACAGCCTTTTGACAAGTACATTAGTTATGTGATTTGTCGTGGAAAATATATCGCCAAAATCAAAAATCGTCAAACCCAAATATCGCGAAAAATAAAAATCGCCCAAAAACAAAAATCTTCAAAATCAAAAATGGGCAAAATCAAAAATCGCTAAAAAAAAAATTGCCAAATGATATTTTAATTTCAAGGCCAATAGCTAAGTGTTGCCGGATCAAATTTGGAAAATCCATGTTCTTCTCATGGGAAGCTACATGCACATCCAGGGTAGGAACGCCGAAAAATCTGATAATTGTTGTACCGAATGAAAAAAAAAACACTGTATATCAGCAAGTATCGAAATAAAAAAATCTATACTAGCATAATAAAGAGGTATTGTGTGTTTGTTTGTTTGTAGGAGGTAATCTCCGTAACGACTCATCTGATCTTCCTGAAATTTTCAAAGGGTCTTACTGCGGATATGGGAAGTGCTACAGGCTGTCTTTTTTAAATATTTTTAGTGGGCATGACACCTCCCATACAAAGTAAATTTTTAATATCATATACATATATTAAGTACTATGATAGAGAGAGCTTTGCAAATTTGTCTCAGGTCATCTTTTATTAACGTGAGTACTCAGACAAAAAATGGACGGGATTGGACAATGCGCGTGGCACCCACATACAAACTTAATATTAAATATGATATATCTTAATTACTGTAATAGTCAGAGCCTTGGGACTTTGCGTGAGCCCTTTCATTACGATTCGGTGGGAGGGGGTAGCGGAGCACACCGGGTTACATCTAGTAGGATATAAATATAGTGGTTATCTTTTTTTATTTTTTTGTTATATAGTAAATTGGTGATATGGAATTGGTTATTAAATATTTTTTTTTTTCAAAACTGGTTTATATATGATTTTGAGGAAATAAGTGACTTTATTAAATATGGGTTCAATTTCAATTTCAAGTAGATTCATATTATCACAAATTCTTAAGATTTTACATTAAGTTAAATGCAGATCTAAGATAAAGTGTTTCAGAGTGGAGCAAATACTGTTGTTTGTACGTTCGTCTATCCGTATGTATTTTTGAGTCGATCGGTGAAATATATTGGAATATATATATATATTACTAGTAAGGTCAGTCGTACGCTATATATTTTTTGGCCTTACATATAGTTTTAAGACACTCTCTATCGTAGAATTACAGAAGTATATTTTATAATATATTAGTTGTAACCCGATGCGCTTCGCTACAGCCATCGCAGCGAAATAAAACACTGGGAATACATTTGATAGAAAACTATTTTATTTACATTGGCGATTTTTAATTGTCGATTTATGCTTTTACGATTTTTGGTTTTGGCGATTTTTGATTTGGCGAATTTTGACTTTGGCGATTACTGCTTGTTGTGATTTTTGATTTTGGCGATTTTTATTATTCGCGATTTTCGGTATGGTCGATTTTTGGTTTTTGCGTTCTTTGATATTCGCAATTTTCGGTTTTGGCGATTTTTATTTTTTGCGATTTTCGGTTTTGGTGTTTTTATTGCGATTTTGAATTTTGGCGAATTTTGTTAATTGCGATTTTTGTTTTTGGTGAGTTTTTATTTTGCTGGTTTTTGGCTTTAGCGATTTTTGTCTTTTTCACTTTTTTTTTGCAATTTTTGATTCGAGCGAATTTTGATTTTAGCGATTTTTATTTAGCCGATCTTTGCCTTTAGCGATTTCTGTTTACTGCGAAATTTGATTTTTGGCGATTTTTGTTATTCGCGACTTTCGGTTTGAGCGATTTTTGATTTTGGCAATTTTGCTTTTTGCGATATTTGTTATTCGTGATTTTCGGTTCAGATTATTTTTGTGTATCGCGGTTTTTGTTTTTTGCGATTTTTATTATTCGAAATTTTTGATTTTGGTGATTTTCGATTTTGGCGATTTTTGATTTTGGCAATTCCGGCAATATTTTCCACGACTACTCACAGCGGTAAGTAATGTACTTGTCAAAAGTTTCAAGACTGTAGTTTTCATAGGACTTCACATTTTTTAATATTAGTCCGATCCCGCCCACATGTTGGGCAACTGCTCAATTTAGTAACTCATGAACTCAAAGTTCCAAAACTTTCACTGCTACAATACTCTATATATGACATTTAATATTCATTATGTATGGGGGTGCCGCGTCCACTTGAAAAATACAAAAAAAAATAGAGCCTATTGTTCCTTCCGGATAGACAGTTACCCACTGTAAACATTTCAAGACGATCGGTCGAGTGGTGTAGTTTCCTATAAACCACAAACGTACAAACAAACATACAAAATTCCATTTTTTTATATAAGATACATTTTGTATAGATTGGTATGATGAAATAAATAATTTATCAAAATTCAAAGCTCTCTGTATCATAACACTGCAGATATTTTACTTGTTATTGCAGGTGCAATAAGGACTTATGATTACAGAGTTTCAAGGATTCCACTAGCATACCATTCCGGAGAGCTTAATTAGTATTGGAGTTAGCACTCCTACTTTGCTATCATATTATTCTCGACATACTTAAACTATGAGAAAAATTTACTTTGTATGGGAGATGTCATTCCCACTGATGCCGCGTGTGGCGTGAGTTGAAAACTCATTTCAAAGGTGCTAATTAAAATTCGCTGCTAAAAAATACGTACTATGATTCTAAAAACTATATTTACATATATTTGTAAAAGCAAAATAAGGAATGGAATGTCTTTGAACACAGTTAATTCTTTAATATACAGTAAATATGTTCTAATTCAATGTATTCTCTCCCAACATATAAAAAGTAAAATTTTATAATAAAACTACACTATGAACTGATGCTTTTTAGTGCTTCTAGTTTTATTTAAATTTAGTTCATTTTAGCGCTTTTAAGGTACTGTTTTGAACTCTTTCCTTGGAAATGGTTGGCATCGCTGTTTAGCGTCTGTGAAATCAACGGAGAGATCGCTATATTTTTATATTTATATACGAGCTGTAACCCGATACGCTTCGCTTCACCCATCGTAACCGAAATAAAAAAAATTGCGGAAACATTTTGTAGAAAACCATTTTATTAATTTTTGCCGATTTTTGATTTTGTCGATTTTTGTTTTTGCGATTTTAGATATTGGCGATTTTTGAATTTTATCGATTTTTGGTTTTAGCGTTTTTGGTTTCTGTGATTTTTGATATGGTGGGTTTTTATTTTGGCGATTTTTGTTATTCGCGATTTTCGGTTTTTGGTGATCTTTGATTTTGGCTAGTTTAATTTTTTGCGATTTTGTTATTCGCGATTTTCGGTTCTGGCAATTTTTGTTTTTGGCCATTTTTAATTTTGGCGATTTTTGGTATTCCCGATTTTTGATTTTGGTGATTCCGTCCATATTTTCCACGACTAATGACATTGGTAATTAATGGACTTGTCAAAACTTTCAAGACTGTAATTTTCATAGTACTTCATATTGTGCATTGGTGCGATCCCGCCCATTCTTTCCCAACTATTCACATTAATAACTTATGAACTCAGACAAAATCCCAAGCCTTTTTCTACTATAGTACTCGAGTTATATGATATCAAATATTTACTTTGTATAGAGCTGACACGCCCATTGATTCGATCCCGCCCATTTTTTTGTCAGACTACTCACATTAATAATTCTTGAAATCAGACAAAGATCGAAGGCATTCACTATTACAATTCACCAGATATATGACATTGAATAATAACTTTGCATGGAAGGTACCACGCCCACTGGTCTGATTCCTCGCATTTTTATCGGACTTCTTACACTAATAACTCATGAACTCATAAAATGTTGCAAGGCTTTCACTATTACTGTACTCCAGATATTGACATTATATATTTTTTTGTATTCAGGTACCAAGCCCTCTGATCTGACCCTGCCCATTTTTTCTGAATTCTCACATTAATAACTTATGAACTCACATTAATCCCAAGACTTTTTCTATTACAGTACTATAAATATAGGACATTAAATATTTACTTTGTATATTGGGCGCCACGCCGAATGGTCCGATCCCGCCCATTTTTCTCAACTCTTCGAATTAGTTTAATATGTACATTAGGCTGGTCCTTAATAAAAAAGAAATATGAAAATACCAAAAAATTTGAGAAATACAAAGTTTTGGGCCAATCAAAAAACATTTAGAGGTGGCTCAACGAGATTGAAAATTTCATGTGTGTGAAAATATGACTTTTTTTAGATTTTACCAAATTTTCGTTCTATAGTTTAATTTGTACGACAAATTGTTTTATAACTAGCGATCAGTATTAAATTATCTTTTCTAAAAACTGTAAAACTTCAAAATCGAATAAAAACTCGCTAAGAAATAACAAATGCCCCAGACCACTATTGTGCCAAAAAAAACTAGGTCATGAAATTTAATGGCATTTTTTCAACTTAGAGAAATTGATTAAAGCCGTACTTTTTTTGTCTCTATGCTTATAAGTACTCAGATATGAAGTATTGTTTTATTAACATGTTGTTAACCTATTGCGCATTGAGACCGAAGTGGGAATTTTTTTTTGATAAAATTTTGAAAACTCCTTTTTCAAGTTTTAAAATATTTTCTTAAACAAAATTTTATAAAATGGATCTGACCCTTTAAGGTTTTATTAATACGTGTTACAGATTAACTTTGTGAACTGTTAAGTAAATCCCTGTGCCAAAATTTTTTTGACAAGGATTTTATTTATGCGGATTTCGAGAAAAATGGGATTTTTTTAAAATATTCTGTAAATGTACTCTTTCTAAATACTTTGTATCAAAAACACTTCCTCACTTTTCTACTTTTAAATGTTATGTTTTGTCGTAATAGCCTAGGGTTTCGGAAAAAAAATATGACCCTATTAACCCTTTTGGAATCAGGGTCACAAGCAATTTATACAAAAAAATTTAAATAGTTTGTAAGTGCTGTTAAAATTTTAGATGGGACGCTTAAAATATAATAACCAAATGTGGAGAACTTCCGTTTTTAAAAATTTTGGATAAATCCGAGAACGTTAACCCATTATTTGCCAAGGCCAGCTTTGGATTTTAAGATATTTTTAAAGAAAAATTACCGAAAACGAGTTTTTCTATTAAACTCGATGAAACCACTATTTAGAATTTAAGAAATATAACTAGGTTAATTTTTATTTATTTAACCCTTCAGTGCTCCTGGCATCAAAATAATCCATTGTGATATATCTTTGGTGCAATTATCTGGTTATTGTTCGCGAATATAAATTAAAATAACTTTTAACCAATTTTTGTTATAAAATTATATTATGTACAAATACTATCTATATTTTACTTAATGAAATAAGAGGACCCACAAATGACCCAAAGCAAATAAAAGCCAATTTATTGAAAAGAATATTAAATATAAAATTAAAGAAAAGCAATACTTATTGCAAGTGATAACAGAAAACAATTTGAATCGAACACTACATCATCCTTAAGTACACCAAAATATTCATATTCTTTTGAAGAAATTAGAAAGAGCACATTTACAGAATATTTTCAAAAAATCCCATTTTTCTCGTAATCCGCAAAAATAAAATCCTTGTCAAAAAAATTTTGGTGTAGAGATTTACCTAAAAATTCAAGCAGTTAATCTGTGACATCTCTTTAACAAAACCTTAAAGGACCAGATCGATTTTTCTAAATTTTGTTTCAGAAAATTTTTTAAAACTTGAAAATTGAGTTTTCAAAATGTTATCGAAAAAATTTCCCATTTCGGTCATAATGCGCAATAGGTTAACAACGTGGTAATAAAACAATACTTCATATCTGAGTACTGATAAATATAGAGACCAAAAAAAATTATGGATTTAATCAATTGCTCATAGTTGGAAAAAATTCCATCAAATTTCATGACCTAATTTTTTTTTTGGCACAAAAGTGGTCTGGGTCATTTGCTATTTCTTGGCGAGTTTTTATTCGATTTTGAAGTTATATAGCATTTTAAACAGACAATTTAGCATCGAAATCGATTCACATAACACCTTGTCCAAAAATTAAACTGTAGAACGAAATTATCGTAAAACCTTAAAAAAGTCGCATTTTTCCCATAACAACACATTTGAAATTTTCAGTCGCGTTGAGGGACCTCTAAATTTCTTTTGATTGACCCACTTTTTTGTCCTCCACATAATGAAGGGCCACCCTAATGTATATTTTTATAAAAATTCAACGATATTTAATTTTTTTTTGACTTAAAAGAAACCCTCAATTTTATGTAAATTTTAAATATTTAAGTTCAACATCATTATCGATCGTAATTTATTTTAATTGATATGTCAACAAATTCCACAAATTCCTGACAAAATGCAACTCAACTGTATAGCACATCATATAAAACAAAAACTGGTTAAATGATGAATTTCATACAAAAAATATTTTTTACTCGTTCAAGAAAATTTTATTTTGTTGAAAACTTAATGCGATAACTCAAATTATTCATATATACTAATGAAGCTAACCGCCCGCCCAATGAACACCTTTGTTTGGGCTTAATATTCAAACTTAACTATTGTTTTCGTTTCAGTAATAAAATGCTCAATATTTTATATCTCCGATACTCCATATATCAGAGTTGTGAACATGCAATGGTCACTAATTTATGGATAACAGTTGGTAGTTACAGACATATGGAGGTGTCTTGTAAATGTTTACTGTTTTGGTCATCTTATGGAAATTTATGAAAAAGTCATTGAATTTTTGATTGGACATATGTTGCAGTCGGTAGTCCAGTTGCTTTTTTTTCAGCGTAAAAAGTAATTAGTCAGCTTTTTTATTGTCTAATGTCTTATTTTGTAGAGGCGGTAGTGTTAAGCGATTAAAAAAAACTACAAGAAGGTATCCACTTCGATTTGATGCAAGCATAATGTTCATAATCGAAAACAAAATACACATCTAGTAAAATACACCTATGCATTTTATTGTCTTTAAATTCTTTTGTTCGCAGACAGACATAAAAATTAAATTTTAGCTACTCGTATTTAATTTATTTTTAATATGCTACTGATTTGCTACTTATTTTAATTTTAAAAAATTGTGTGTGAGCGTAGATTTTGGTTCGATTTGGGAAAAAACAAAAGTACAGACAGAAAACAGAAAATAAAATAAACAAATTTTACATTGTAATTATTAAAATTCTGTTGTCTTTGCCTTCTTTGGACATGATTCTCCCATTTTAATTCACTATTTTGACTATTCTTTTGTGTCAGGTGTTAAGTGGCGGACCCATGGTTGCGAATCGATGAAAACTCTCGGGTTTATGAACATCGGCAAACAGTGTATTGAAACACCCCTCTTATTTATATATATATATATAAATTTCTCATTTATGTGAGATGAATAAAACTGCCAACACGTGTGTTTTATACAAAATATTTATTCAAACAGAAAACTATTTTCAAATTATTTTTCATTATAGATTTCTAAACAAAAGCAACTTTGAAAATATTAAAATAAAATAACAGAGTAGAAAAATGAAAAAATGAAACAAGTACAAATAACTTAAGTATAATAATAATAATAATAGTACAATCTCACACGGCCAATTATGACAAATCATCGGCTCCTGACCTTCCTCTGAACCCAATCTGTCAACATCATAACGATCATTAGACTTCACTATTTTGATGGCATATACTCCAAAATACTTATTTTTCAGCTTAGCTTGAGTTGCCAACTGAATGCGCTTAATTGACGCGATGTCACCAACTTTGTATATTGTCACCTCAATACGATTTTTTTTATCAAAAGAACTCTTTTGCTGAATTTGAGCTTCCCTCATAAGTCTAAACTTTTAGGTACATAGTTAAGTGTTTTATCCAGGCTGACAGAAGAATTTATGTCTTGGGAATGTTTAATAACCATATATCTAATCTTTTCCTCTACTTCTGATTCTGATATTGTAAGTAAGCTCGGATGGCATTTCATATATAACACCACTAATCTTCATTTCTGCAGCCAATGCTACATTTTCATTAGTCACTTCAAAATAAGCAAATTTAGCCAAAAGACAACGTTTATAACACGGCAACGGTTCGGGTGCAGCACATGTTGGTGCACCAATGATGATTAGAATAGCACCAACAAGTATACCCAACCACATTAACCAAATGGCAATAAAAAGTATCCAACGAAGACTTACCCATAATGGATCATTGGCATATTTCATTAGTTCTTTTTTTTCCATTTCCGTAAAAACCTTACGGTGCCATTAACAGCACCAATATCAATTTTAGCATCACCATTTTGATGATCTCATTTAAAAATTTTACTTCATCATGTTTGGCAGCCAATTTATCATTATCGACAGCGACAACCTTTTTATACGGCTTCGCCACATCTAATTCTAGGACACCTCGTTCTTGTATACCATCCACCACAACATTTATATCTGCTAAACTGTCATCGACATCAGCTTCAGTAGTCGTCCTTTTAGACTTTAATGGATTTATTCTCGCATCATAAATCTCCTTTCTTATCAAAATGATAATTTTAATAGTCACTAATGATTCAATTGTATTCATATTTACCACCTCATTTCTCACAACAGAGTTACTTTTGCACGTAGTAACAATATGGCTACATTTATTGCATTTAAAATATTTCCTCCCCTTATTCGCATCAGGGCAGTTCCTTGAGCCATGACCTCCTTCGCAGCAATTGTAACACTTAATTTTTAATACATTTATAATCATTAGAAGATTGTTTTTGTGGTGCACTTATTGAATATAGAGTCTTCTTTGCAGTCTTTATCCTCTCGTATTCTGGCATCATGAAGAATAAGCTTTTCAACAGATTCGTCTCTAATGCAATCGACTATGTATGAGATTGACCTACATTTCCATGCTGAGGCCAGTTGGCATTTGAGTCAATAAGAGATCACAGAATATTTTGGTAAAAACTAAAAAGAATGAAGTGCCATAATGTCTTTAAAAAATTTTAAATTGTTTGATTTATTTAGAAGTTCGGAAGGTAATATGTTAAGTTTATTAGATATCACTCCCAATGTTAATGACCATTTTAAAGAGAACTTTTTTTTTTTTTTTTTATTAATTTCTTTATTTACAATCTATCCATTTAAGGATATTAAGCAAATTTTATAACATTAGAAGTAAATAACAGTAATTATTGAACTCGATTGAGAACAACAATAATAACAAAAATCCAAAGGGAGGTATAAGTTTAATACAATATTTACAATACAATATTTAGAATTCAATATTTACATTACAATATTTACATGCAATTACTTAAATTATTTATTTTTTTAATTTAAAGGTGCATGAGAATTAGCTCCGATATGGTAAATCCAGGATATGGAACCTTTTAAGCCTTCTTATTTCTTCTGTGTCATCCAGTAGAGATATTGCTAATGGGTTGATATGGTTGCTTAACCTTCCTAAATAGTTTTCACTAAATCTTCTGATTTCTTCTATAATCTTTGGGATAAAGAGATCTTCATGAATCGATTTATTTGATACAAACCATGGAGCGTTTAAAATTGACCTAAGAGTTTTTGACTGATATCTTTGTAATATTTCAATGTTCGAATTGCTGGCTGTTCCCCATAGTTGTATCCCGTATGTCCAGATCGGTTTCAAAATAGTTTTATAAATTAAAACTTTGTTTTCTAAACTTAGCTGTGATTTTGGACCAAGAAGCCAGAATAGTCGTTTCGTTTTAATATTTAGTTGCTGTTTTTTTGCTTTTATATGCGTTTTCCACGTCAGTCTTCTATCAATGTGCATTCCTAGATATTTAACACAGTTACTTTGTGGAATTTGTATATTGTTCATATATACATTGCCGCAGTTGCCATGTCGTAACGAGAAAGTAATGTGTAAAGATTTTGCAGTATTGACTTTAATGTTCCATTTGTTTAACCAAGCTTCAATAGCATTCAGTTCCCTTTGCACTAAATTAGATGCATTGTTTGGACATTCATCAGAAGCTAGTAATGCAGTGTCGTCCGCATATGTTGCAACTAGTACGTTTTCTGTTATTGGCATATCTGATGTAAATATAGTGTAGAGAATTGGTCCTAAAACGCTGCCCTGTGGTACACCTGCCTTGATGTCATAGAATTGTGAGTGTTCACCATCAACTTTAACATTAAAGTATCTGTCAGATAAATATGACTTTAGGAGTAAATAATAAGGAGTTGGAAGCAGTTTTTTTAATTTGTAGTATAACCCAACGTGCCAAACTTTATCGAAGGCTTGTTGTACATCCAAAAATACTCCTGAACAAAATTTCTTAGTTTCCAATGTGTTTCTTATAAAGTCAACGATACGATGGCATTGCTCAGGAGTGCCATGCTTGTATCTAAAACCAAATTGGTATTCAGGAATGATATTAAATTTTTCCAGAACTGGTAATAATCTTTTCAATAATATTCGTTCAAATATTTTGGAGAATACAACCAGTAAACTGATTGGTCTATAGGATGTAACAATATTTTCTGGTTTGTTTGGTTTATTTACCATTACAATCTCTGCGCATTTCCATTGCGAGGGAAAGTAATTTAATCTCAATATCGAGTTGTACAACAATGTGAGAAATAGTATGCCCTTCTTAGGCAGGTATTTAACTACTTTTCCATCTATGCTATCATAACCAGGTGATTTTTTGCAATTAAGTTTATTTATTTCTTCTTTTACTTCAGGAAGAGAAATGTGTTTTATGGGCCAATCCATTGGACATGGACTATCTAAGTACTCGAGAATTTCTGCAACATTATTGTTATAATTGGTATAGGGCTGGAATGTCGTTTGAAGATGAAAAGCAAATGCATCAGCCTTAGATTTGTTTTTTTACACCATACATCGTTAACATCTTTTATAGGTACATTTCTCTTTGTAGGTCTTTTTATATGCCTTGTTGCCTTCCACAAGCTGAACTCATCGCTTCTATTATTGCCCGGATTAAGATTTCTGAGAAAGTTTTGTAGCATCTCATTTTTCATACCATGGAGTGTTATTTTAAGATCTTTAGCAGCTTTATTAAAGATACGCTTGTCATTTGGATTTCTACTATTTTGCCAAACTTTTCTTAGTATTCTTTTATTTCTGATCATTTGTCTAATTTCAGAATATATAAAAATTTGGTTTTGTGTACATTGTAATGTTTTATTTGGAGTTGATAGAAAACCGGCTTCGTGAATTAAATGATTGAATGTTTCAACAGCATCATCTAAATCTGTTGGGGCAGTTATATCAATATTTAAGTTCACATTTCTTTCAATCCAACTTTCAAAAGATTTAATATCCGTTTTGGCTGTAATAATTTTGTGTTGTTGTGATTTTGACTGTAAAAATGTATTGAAACAAGCTATAAGGGGTGTGTGGTCCGAGCTTAAATCATCAACATCAGTTATATTTACCAATTGACTAGAAATTCCAGAGTAAACTGCAAAATCTAGCAGATCTGGTATTTTTCTTGGATCTGTTGGCCAGTATGTTGGGTTGCCTGTTGACAGCACTGAGTAATGATTATTTACTATGCACTTGTAGAGCTCGCTTCCCTTGGGATTAACTAATCTAGATCCCCACCAAGGATGTTTAGCATTGAAGTCTCCCGCAGTGAAAAATCTTGACCCCAATCTATTGAAAAAATTATGAAATTGTTCACATTTTACTGAGTATCTGGGAGGGAAATAGATAGCAGAAAAAGATATACTGTGTGAGTCACATTTAACCTTAATACAGGCAGCTTGTAGATATGGTTCTCTTATTTCATCTAAAATTTCAAATTTTATTGTTGATTTAATCAATATTGCAGCTCCAGCATGAGCTCTATCATCTGGATGGTTGGCTGTTATTACTTCATAACCTCTTATTTTAAAAAAGGTTCTGCTGGTAAAATGTGTCTCTGACACTAAAAGAATATCGATATAATGCAATTTTAGAAATATCTCAAGTTCTTGTACGTGGTTGGAAAGCCCATTTGCATTCCATGTTGCAATATTCAAATTTAGTTGCATAGTTTTGTTACTAATACTGTCATCATTGATAACAATTTGTTTGTTAACTCAATTTGGTTTTGAATTAAATTTTCTAGCTTTTCTAACGAATTATGCTGAGAAGTTGGTTGGTTATTTCTTAAAACATCAGAGTAAGAAAAGTTGTTATTGTTTTGACTATAATCTGGATTATTCAGATTGTTGTTAAAATTTGGAAAATCTTCATTATTATAATTAAATCTTATAGAATCACGCCTATTAGCAATATTGGTTTTTAATTTTCTTTTTAAAAGTTGCTTATAAAATTCACAGCCTTTATAGCTAGCTGGATGATTTTGTAAACAATTTACACATCGAGGAGGTGCATCTTTATCTTTAATGCAGTCGACTGTAAGATGACCTAATCCACATTTGACGCAATTAACTGGTTTTCTGCAGTAAGTTTTTGTATGACCGTATTCTTGGCATCGGTGGCATTGAACAATATCATTCGTTTTCTTCGGTGGGACAATGTTGACAACAGCATTATTAAGAACTTTTATTGAATAAATATTTTTGTTGTTTGGGCTTGGCTCTAAATCAAGGTAGAACATTGGAAGAGGTTCCCTCGAGACTCTACTATGAATATTAGAAACATTTCGAACTTTGTGGCCTAAGGTTTCAATGGCATTTTTTATTTCTTCTTTTTGCGTTGAAGGGTGTAGGTTTTTGATAACGGCTCTATAGGCTCTTTCTTGTCTTAATTGGTACGTGTGGAATATAATTTTTTTCTCGTTTAAAAATGAAACGAGTGTTCTATAAGGTTGAACATCTTTAACCATAATCCTTATTTGATTGTCTCTTAGAGTTTTGTAGTTAAAAGATGAAGAGAGAATTATTTTATTAAAACTTTTAATCATTGCACTAATATCAGCAACGTTTGGTATTATTATTGGTGGCGGCTTAGGAGAATTCACTTTTGTAGATTCTTCATTATCTGATTCATCATTATCATCATTATTATTAAATAAAGCTGAAAATCTATTATGACTTACATTATTGCTTGTAAAGGCTGTTTGTTGAGATGTACTTGCATTGTTGTTTATATTGGTTGATTTACCAGCGTTGTTGTTGCCATTCTTTTGCATGCCATTGTAAGCAATATTGTTATTGTTTTTTATTTCGAATGCAGGTGCATTATTATTAGCTAAAGAACTATCATTGTTTTGAGAAAACAAGTTTTGATTGTTGTTGGTATTATTTCTTTTATTTAAAAATATTTTTGGGGAATCAGTTCGACGACGTTTAAGTGCTTTAGTAGAAGTTACTACTTGCCAGCATAAATCTTCGTCTTCACTACTATCATTGCTATCACCCATGATGATAGCAATGTAAATTGTTATTATTCAAAAGAATTTTAGTTTTTTTTTTTTTTTGTTTAGTTATTGTTCTTGTTAAATTTTTATTTATTTATTTATTTATTTTTTTTTTTTTTTTTTTTTGTATGATTTGTTTTTATTTAACACTACACTTTAGGGAGCTAAGAATTTTTGTACGTTTGTACTAGATCGCAGTCGAATGCAGACTGAAAGAGAACTAACTAATAAAAAAAAAAGTATACTAGTTTTAAAAACTAATTAACTTAATATCTATAACATTAATATATTAATATTAAAAGTATTTCAAAAATGTGTATCTGTAATATTAATAAAATATTTAATATTAGTTTAACATGTTATATTAGAGTGGTATTTTTGTCTAGACTTTCGGATTTAAACAATATATGTAGTGAAATTATAAGCCTCTATAAAAAAATCGGGAAAATAGGTCCAAAAGTGGTCCGATTTCATTAAAATTTTAGAGTGTTTTATGCAATATTTTTGTAAATTTTTTAAATATAATACAGAAATTTCCAAAATTGGCATCTTTGGCATCTTTTGCGGCATTTTAACCAAATTTTGAAGAAAATTCGTACGGGGAATAGGCTCAATCATGGACCAATTTCAAATATATTTTTATAGATCTCGTTACTGGACTAATAAAACCTTATGATTCAAACTTAATCGCAATAGAATAACATTTGCTACATTCAGTGGCACTAAAACCAATTTTTAAGGGGGGACCTTACATTGGCCGTTTGAAATGAGAGCACATTTTTAATTTTCGCGCTACCTACGTACGGCAGCTGATATATACTTGTTTTACTTGCTACCTGACTTTTGGTGGTTGTTATTTCGTACCTACCTGAAGGGTGGGTTTTTTTTGGTGTTTTTGAATTTCTTGAAAAAAGGCATCTTTATACCTCATATAGTGGAAGGCATACAGTACGAAGCAGGCATGGCAGATTGAAGCTAACCTTTTTTTTCTTTGTTCACAAACTTTGAACGCGTTTATCTCGAAACCATGTTTTTCGTAATGTTTGCGGCAATAGCGGGTTCATTTTTTGTATTTTTTTAAACTTGATTCGCTATCGTATGACACGAGCTTATTTTAATTTTTTTTCGAGTTTTTATGAATTTTTAAAGTCAATATTTTTTTTCGAAAAAAAAAAAACACTTTTAAATTTGGAACATCACCAAAAATTCAAAAAAAAATTTAAAAAAAGCTCATATACGATAACCAATTTTGTTAGGATTTAAAAAAGTTATTTTTTTCCAGATCGGAAAATTTTTGCGACTCCCAGCGCTGCAACCACGAGGCCCCGTTTTTTTTTCTCAGCCGCCAGTTTGGAGCTCTATAAAACCATGTTGGAGTGAAAAATATATTTTTTTGAATTTTTTTTCTTGTAACCTGTTCAATTCTCTACAGTAATAAAAAAAAATTTGGAAAAATATATGTTTTTGACTGAGTTATGAATTTTTGAAAAAAGGACTGTTTTCTCTGCTGCGAATGTAATGTCCCCCATTAAGGAAAATGTGTTTGGGGACTATGCTGCCCAAACATGGTCCGATTCTAACAAATTTAAGCATCGTCTCTGGGTCAAAAATACTTAAAGTTCCTAATTTCAGCATATTATATATAAAGGGTCCGCCATCCAACGTTTTTTTTTTTCAACTAGTACTTATTTCATGAATGGTAACACTAAGCTCATGTCTGATTTTACAGGTAATTAGTTTTATCCTTCCGCTGAACGAATATGGTTATGTATACGCTTGAACGACGCTGGGAAATATTGCGACATTACTTTGAAAATCATGGTAATGTTGCAGAATGTGTGCGAAAATTGCGTACGGATTTTGGAAGAAGAGAAGCACCGTCAGCTCCGTATGTTCGTTATCTTGTGAAAAAAGTGAAAGAAACTGGCATCCCCATCGATAAACCAAAGCGCGAAAAGCCAAAAGCAGTGCGTACACCTGAGAATATTGCTGCTGTGGCAGAAAGTGTGCGTGAAGCGCCATCAACATCAATTCACCGTCGTTCTCAAGAATTGAACATTTCGGAGTCATATTTGAGACGAATTTTGCATAAAGACCTTGGTATGACGCCATACAAAGTCCAATTGGTTCAGGAGTTGAAGCCAACTGACCATCCAATGCGTTTTCGCTTCACTAAGTGGGCCTGCGATCGACTTACAGAAGATGCCGATTTTGCCAAAAAAAATCATCTTTTCAGATGAAGCTCATTTTGATCTTGGCGGGTATGTAAACAAGCAAAATTGTCGCATTTGGGCACAAAAAACCCGCACGCATACATTGAAAAGCCGATACACCCAAAACGAGTCACTGTTTGGTGCGGATTTTGGTCCAGAGGCATAATTGGGCCACTTTTCTTCGAAAATGGGCAAGGAGTGGCCGTTACAGTCAATGGCGATCGTTATCGGGCCATGTTGAACGAATTTTTGTTCATAAAAATTGAAGAGGAGGATAATGGCAACATTTGGTTCCAACAGGACGGCGCTACGTGCCACTCAGCCGAAGCTACACTCGATGTTTTGCGCCCTGTTTTTGAAGATCGCATTATCAGCCGCAGAGCTGATGTCGTTTGGCCACCTCGGAGCTGCGATTTGACACCGGTGGACTATTATTTGTGGGGTGCCCTCAAAAATAAGTGTTACGCCAACAAGCCAGAGACAATTGACGCTTTAAAGGACAATATTCGTGAAGCCATTGGTGGAATACAGCTGCACACAATCGATAATGTGGTTAAAAATTGGACCGATCGTGTAGGCTACTGCATGGCCAGCCGAGGCAGCCATTTGAATGAAATTATTTTCCATTATTAACCGGAAGGATTGTACTTTCAGATAAAAAAAGAAATTTGAGATAATATTCAGTAGTTTTTTTATAGCATTTTCAAAAAAAAAGTTATTTGGCGGACGCATTATATGTGCCACATGTAACATTAGAACAAAAATAATATAGAATTTCGATAGGATATATTGAAGCCCCCTGTGGGCCTAGCACTAATTCTATAGGTAAAGAAGTTGTCTTTCAAAATCATTTCCAATTTTTAATATATCGTAATTAGTTTAAAAGTTATGATGTTTGCAACGAAAAACTCAAATGGCCCCACTATGCGCCGTTAATGCTAAATGTGAAACTAACTGTGCATTTCAAGACTACAACAAAGACGTATGTTGTAATATGCAAACTTATGTGTTTCAAAATTTTTTATATTTATGTCCTGTATCAGTCTGTGGTACGTGGAGCTCGTTCTGCTGTTTTCAGCTACGAAAAATACATGTCCAATACTCATCTTTTGTTATACAGATTTACTCAGAGTCACTGTTTTGTGATATTTTTAATAGTTACAAATATCAGCATAAACTCTATACCCTGGCAGAGAAAAATTTAAGTGATTTCCGTTGACTATTTTACCATATCAATTACTTGTTCAAACGTCGAATAAAATATTTCATACAAAGTAGCTATTAATACAAATTTAGTCCATTTGTTTTCAAATTTTTTAAACTCATAATTCAGTTTCGCAGAATTAGAAGAAAAACAAAACATAATAACGAGATAAAAATTAACAAGATTTTCAGAAATATTAACTATAACCCCTTTTCTGCATTTGCCTTATTACACTGGTTACATACACATACGATTATATGTATACTATATAAATATTTGTTCGTACTTTATGAATTCTCAAAAATTAACACCTACCAACTGACCAAACAGTGGCCAGGCGAACCTCCATTTATGGCAACGAATTAAATTAAAAATGAAAAGTATGGAAACAAGCATGTGACCTTTTCTTATTTTATAATTCATTATACTCATTAAAATGAACCTTTTTAATCTGCTAATTAAGAATTTAATCATATCATAATGCTAGCAAACTTTTTCACTTTCTCATCAAAAGGACAGTGAAAAAATGAGACCTTAACGGCGAAAAAAGAAGACGTCAACTTTAAAAGTTATTACATTCATAGTTTTTCTATACATACAAATAAACATAGACATAATATTTTTTTTGTGGAAGTATTTAATGATATGTTCTTTATAAATTTGAAAAACTGAAAGCCAAGTACTCGTATTATCAGTATCATGTTAAAAAAGTATACGCTTGAAATAGCAGAAAATTTTATTTAATAGAATACGTACTAGATATCCTGGCCATGAAAGCCGTTTGTTTAAGTATTATTTAATAATTGAAAGAAACTAAAACTTTATTTCTAAATATTGTAAGAGCTTTGGACAAAGACAAAAATTTATTTATCAAACTCTTTTAAGTGCTAATATTTGATATACAATCAAAAAACTTTTTGAGAATTAATGGAAACGCAACATCTTAAATATTATAAAAACCTGGTCTCTTATAAGAAGACATTCGGTAAGAGTATTGTATATTTTCTTTCTTTTTTTTCAAATACGAGTAAAACTTTTAAATTTGGTTTATTTTTTAATTTGGTCAAAATGATTTATTTAATTGAAAATTTTTATATTAGGTTAAATTTTGTGATATAAATTAATTTAAAATTAAAGGACTTCTTCAAATCAAAAAAAAAAAAAAAATAATAATAATCTAACCCATAAAAGAAAAGTTTTTATTAAAGTTCTTTCTTTCCTAATGCATATGAGTTTTAATCTCTCAGTGACTGTGCGTGACTATGCGTGACTGTGCGTGACTACGTCAAAGTTAATCTTTTTTCACTGCAACTCTATCGACCAAGTTTCAGATCGATCGCATAAAGGGAAATGAGTTTTAAAATAATTCGTGACTGTGCGTATCTGTGCGTGACAATGTCGAAGTTAATCTTTCTTTACAGCAAGTATATCGACCAAGTTACAGATTGACTGGATGAGGGGAAATCCGTTTTAAATCTGTCCATGACTGTGCGTGACCATGCGTGACTGTGCGTGATTAAGACAAAGTTAATCTTTTTTTCACAGCAAGTGTATGGACCTAGTTTCAGATCGATCGGATGAGGTGAAATGACATTGAGATCACTCCGTGACTCTGCGTGACTCCCACAAAATTAAGCTGTAGTCACAACAAGACTATGGGCCAAGTTTCAGATCAATTGAATAAGGGGGAATTGGGTTGACCCACGACAGACAGACAGACAGACAGACAGAGCAATAGTTAATGAGCTTAAAAAGAAATGACTCTCATATAAATTTACATAACTTTTAAGCTAATATACCTAATGCAACGCATTGAACAGAAATAAATCATATAAATATTGGAGAAGAACAAAAGTGTTGCCAAAAAATACAAAATAAAATAAGTCTACACCTTCTTCCACAAAAATATATCCAACAGATCTACATTCACGCAATAGTGATAAGAAACTAATCATTTTCAAGGTGTTAATTTGACATGAACTAGAATAGCAAATGTATACTCGCAGATTATATGCTACCATGCAGAAACAGTTCATTAGACTGGTCCTTACTTGATGCTGATTTCCTTTCATTTTTGAAAAGCAGGAACCTCTTAAAATGTTACTTATAGCAAAGAAATTACACTGTAAAAATTTCAAATCGATTTATAATTTTAACACGTGCCGAATTTTATATAATTATTTTGTAGATTTTTTCACACAAATATATATAACTTATATTCCTTTGTAATATTTATATATTAAAGTAAACGATCTTCTTGTGGGTAGAAACAGAACTAAAGTTTTATTGAAAATTTCTTTCTTTTATACAAAGTTTTAATACAATTTTTGCTTATTTTATTATATTGATTAATTGTAACTTAGTTTCAATTCTAGGTTTTGCTTACTAACTAAATTAATCAGTTATATTATTTTTGTGTACATTCTGCTTACTTGCCGAATGTTATGTTATGTTGTTGTTGTGTATTTGTGTCAATTCTAGGTTTGCTTATTTTGCTAGATGGTTTTGTTGTATATTTTATGTCAACTATTATTTTCAATTTGTGCCGGTGATGGAAATCTGTTACCAAGTGTACTTAGTACACTTGCAATTTATTTAGCGTATTCGCTGAATAAGTATCAGCGTCTCGCTGATTAACAAATTTATTCTATGGGTAGTTTATTTTGATTTCAGGGAATTCAATTGGAGATGGAATTATCAATGTCCCCTGACGATTCTTACATTTAGAGTACATCTTGACTGTAAATATAATTGAAAGTCCTACAAGGAGTATTAAGAAATTGGAACTGATGGAAACAAGGGCTTTATAAGAAAGGTCTCTAATTTGTTTAATATTTCTAAGATGAAGGTGATGGAGGTATTGCAACTCGAGCTTAATCTCTTTTTCTGTTATATTGTGTTTTAGTAATGGCGGAAGTATATGAAAAGATGTTGTTTGCCAGTTTGAATAGCTAGTCTTGTTCAGACTTATAGTTTCGTTAAGAAAATTTACAATATATGTGCCATTCAGCAGTTGTGGGTTGTTCCCAAAAGTTAGGTTTCCTAAGTAATTTAATAAAAAGATTGTTCCCTCTGATATAAGCTCGATAATTTGTTGGCCCTCAATTTGATATTCACAGGTTGCTCTTCCAATATTCAAGATTCCAGCTATACAATGATCTGCGTCTAGTTTTTTAATTTGATGTTGCTTGCATAATTTAAAGTCGTTAATTTCCAAGCATTTATTTTTGATCCCATATTTCTCAGTTTTAGATATTAGTATATTAGAAAATTCAAGGTGAATTTTTTCTCCGTTTATTACCATTGAACGTAAGAGTACGTCGTTAAAGGATGCCTCTTCAGTTTGGGGAAGAGAAATAATGTACAAAAGGAGTGAATCTTTTGCAACCATTGAGGGTTCAGCAAATTGGAGTGCGTGCATTTCATTTTTATATGGGAGTGTTTCCGTTTGAGAAAGTTTGTTCTGAACATATCCCTTATTCAAAATTTCTGAATGCACAATCCCATTTTTTGCTAAATGACTTGCCATAACGATTTCGGCTATTTCGTCTTTAATTAAACCAAGTTTGTTTAAAAGTATTTGAGCATACCTGTGGTCGTCGTCAGCATTCCTTTCTTTAACTACCGTATTGTAATTATCTAACAAGTTATTAGCTGTTCTTATCAAATACTGGTTTATGTTAAATTGTTTATTATTGTTTTCGATTATATCTTTTGTTGTACTCACAATTTTATCCCAAGCCGTAGCGTCTGGATTTATGGATCTCTTACCTCGTGTAGGGTTTCTTGGACTGAGTTGATCCAGTAGAATCTCTATTTTGTGAAGTTGATGTTCCAATTGTAAACTCATTGTAGCTGTTCTTTTTGGTTGAAGTGGATTACCGATTTTACGCTCAAAACTGCTTGCTCATATTCTAGAGTCTGAATATCTCTTTTATCGGCAGAGTGTAGAGACATACAGTTTTTTATCTTTTCCCAACTTTCGTCAAATATGTTGTATGAGATTAATGCTGTGTCTGCAGGACCCCTAACCTTATGTCTAATGTGTTGTAGAATTGCCCTGTAGATTGGTTTTTGTCTAACGATGTCATAATCTTTCAAAATGGACTCCACATTGTGGATCCATGATATGTATTGGACGGGATTGCCATCGAAAATCTGTAAATCTCTAACGCAATCTGGGAGTTTCCTAATGTCGTGAAGATCTGTCTCTGTTCGTGGAACAGGAAGTGACATTTCTTCCATTGGAGGGCGGCTAATAGCATTCTCTACGTTGCCTAGTCTAATATACAACATCTTAACCTGTTCAATCTGGGCGTTTAGAGCTCCAGTAAGCTGAGTAATGGCCTCTTTTATATGGTCCATTTCTAACAAAGCTATATTTCAAATGTATATTCTGTGCGTATACAATTTTAAATATTCCTTAGCTCTAATAATTTTCTAAATAATTTTCTAAATAATTTTTATAATTTGTTTTGTGTTTAAAAATTATTTATATAAGATGAATTTTTTAGTTTTGGACATATACGTTTCATAAAAGTTTTGTTTTTCAACTCTTTTTTTTTATAATTTGTGTCCCTTTTTTTTTGACAGTTATTCTTGATTCTACAATTGAGTTTTCTTTTTTTTTTAATTTTTAATAAAAGGTTACAATAATTTAATTTATTATAATTTGTGCCCCTTTTTTTTTGGCAACTTTCAAAATAAAAGCATGTAAGTTGTTTTTACAATTGTGTTTCTACATACGTTGTATTTTTTATATTGATTAATTTTTTGTTTACATTGATTTTAACTTACATTAATATGATCAGCATTCCGCTCGGGATCGGTGTAATCTCCTTTTCGCTTCCTACTAGGGGTACCTTCACTGGTAACTGATGTGAGTTCCTTTGTCCTTCCACAGATGTTTTTCTTTTGGTGAACACGATTTATTTAGCGTGTTTTTTGTTTATTTTTGGGATTCCTTGTTGACACGCCTTTAGGTCACTGCTATTAACTTTAGTATTTAGGTACAACTTGAAAAAATTTTTTAAAGTTTTTTTATTTAAAAAATGTATTAGTCACTCTTCAGCACGTCTTTTTATTTTTAATATTATTTTGAAACGCGTGTTTGTATTATTTGTTGACCACCGTTTTTATACCCTATACTACTATGTGGTTTGGGTATAATGACTTTGTGCTGCTGTTTGTAACAACCAAAAATATTTGACCTAGACCCATCTTTAATTATACCGATCGAATCAGAATCACTTTCTGAGTTGATTTAACAATGTCCGTCCGTCCGTCCGTCCGTCTGTGTGTCCATGTAAAGCTTGTAATCAAACTGCAGGTCGCAAATATGAATATATTTTGATGAAATTTGGTATATAAGCTTTTATCGGCCATGGGATGAACGCTGTTGAAATTAGTG
The DNA here is from genome assembly GCA_963682025.1 of Cordilura impudica. NCBI lineage: Eukaryota > Metazoa > Arthropoda > Insecta > Diptera > Scathophagidae > Cordilura > Cordilura impudica. The sequence goes on from OY821517.1 coordinate 103,611,111, forward strand.
AGAATCGGTCCATGTTCAGACCTAGCCCCCATACAAATTACCCCTATGAAATCGACATAAATTGCCATAAGATCCAAATTGTCATATAGATCTTACTCAAATTGGGTTAGTATGCGTTCATTACATCCATTAATGAGTAGTCCAAAAATGTCCCTTTGGCCCCATATAGAGCTGCTTCCGCATCTTCACTTAAATCTATTAAAAAACAAAAATATTGCACTGATTCTTCTCAAATTTTGTTTGTATATATTTTCGCAAAATACAAGAGACTTTACCAACCATGGTCATGATCGGTCCATTTTTGGACCTAGTCCCCATATAGATATATCATCCGATATGAACTTTTTCATATCTGCAGCCAAAAAATTAATAAAAATCCCACTCAAATTTGGTTTTTGCTTATTTTCTATGTCCAGTTAGTTGGGCCTAGAAGATACGGTTTCTAAACGCATGGTATAGGGTATCGTATAGTCGGTCTAGACCGACTATAATTTTCTTACTTGTTAACGTTTCATTTAGTGTTGTTTGATTGAACACTTTTTTAAAAGTTTTGGTTACGTGCAAATTTTCTTTGAAGCGTGTTAATCAATTTTTAAACCACTCTCTAACGCGTTTTCCTTATTTTTTAATGTTATTTGTCAACGCGTATTTAGGTTATTTTAGAACTGCTTTTAATTTTAACTTAAAGATTTTATTTTAATTTTTAAGTCCGGAATTTTAAGCTCGGGCGCCAGTAAACGATCTCCTTTTGGGTAGAAACAGAACTAAAGTTTTATTGAAAATTTCTTTCTTTTATACAAAGTTTTAATACAATTTTTGCTTATTTTATTATATTGATTAATTGTAACTTAGTTTCAATTCTAGGTTTTGCTTACTAACTAAAATAATCAGTTATATTATTTTTGTGTACATTCTGCTTACTTGCCGAATGTTATGTTATGTTGTTTGTTGTATATTTGTGTCAATTCTAGGTTTAGCTTATTAGCTAAAATGATCAGTTATATTATTGTTGTGTATGTTCTGCTTACTTACTGAATGTTGTATTATGTTGTTGTTGCGTGTTTGTGTCGATATTTAGGTTTGCTTATTTTGCTAGATGGTTTTGTTGTATATCTTATGTCAACTATTATTTTTATGAACTTAATTTGTGCCGACGATTGAACTCTGTTACCAAGTGTACTTAGTACACATGCAATTTATTTAGCGTATTCGCTGAATGTGTTAACTTTAATATATAAATTATTTATATATACTTAAGTAAATATATTAAATTAAATATATTAAATTATGTATATAATTATACATAAATATATATATATATATATATTATATATATATATATATATATATATTTATATAAAATTTTATTTATATTTATATATATATATATATTTATATAAAATTTTATTTATATCACCAATAAGTATTAATTTTAATTCATTATTTTAATAATAGTTAATAAAATAAATGCTTATAGGACTGTAACGAATTTAATAAACAATCGTCTCAAAATACCGTTACATTTTCTGCTGGTTGTTAATTTAAGCAGACCCAATTGCTAGTTCATCTAATTCAGACCAATCTATAATATATAATAATATTTCGCAAGAACCATCTAGTGCTGTAGTTACGCGACACAGAAAATTATTAGTGAATCATAGACTGTCAACCGCTATGGACAAATGCAAAGTGAACAATAGAGATGCAGTTCACCTACTTAGTACATGCATAGAAAGTTTATTGTTAAATCCAATGAATTATGTAATAAATCTTCCACCAGAAGATCCCGGAAATAAAATCGGGAAGATACATCAATAAATATTCAAGCACAGTTAACACACTGTAATATTGGTTTTGCCGCTGTCCATTGGGATACGAAGCATTTCCCAAATGTGATTGAAATAGAAAAGCAAGATGGCTTGGCTACAATTGTGGACATGCTATGTACATTACAGCCCTCAGAAGTGCCGCACATTCCCGCAGAACAGGGTAAAGAATTTTCAAGTACGGCTTTTAAAACTTGGAGAAATGGGGATTACTGGATAAAGTTCAAGACTTCGTACTTAATGCCACATCTTCCAATACCGCCAGATTTAATACAGCTTACATACTGCTAGAGATTTAATTGGGACGTAAAATACTATTCCTGGCATATTGCCACCACATTTTTATAACCTATACCACTATGCGGTCAGGGTATGATGACATTGTGCTGATGTTTGTAACTACCAGAAATATTTGACCGAGACCCATTTATTATTACGCCTATCGTCTCAGAATTACTTTCCATCCGTCCCTCCGCCCGTCTGTGTGTCCATATAGACCTTGATATCAAACTACAGATAGCAAATATGAATACATTTTGACGGCATTTGGTACTGAAGCTTCTGTCGGCCATAGCACGAATACTGTTGAAATTAGTGAAAATCGGTGCAAGGCCCCATACAAATGACCCTTATGAACCCGAATTAAATTGCCATAAAATCCAAATTAACTTAGAGATCTCGGACATATTTGGTTTCTGTTTTATTTAAATGGAGAAAAGGCCAAAAAATGGAGTGATCCTGACCATATTTGGTAAGATCAAAAGATTCAGTAAGGTTTTTTGCCAAAAATATATAAATACCAAATTTGAGAAAAATCTGTGCAATATTTTTGTTTTTGATAGATTTAAGTGAAGATCGAAAAGCAGCTTTATATAGGGTCTATGACTAAAAATTGTCCTATAGGGTCTATTTTTGGACTACTGATAAATGGATGTAATAAACATACAAAAACCCAATTTGACAGAAATATATATGATAATTTTGTTATTATGGCAATTTAAGTCGATCTCAAAGGGTCATTTGTATAGGGAAAAGTTCTGGACATGAACCGATTTTCACCAATTTCAACAGCGTTAGTCCTATGACTAATAGAAGCTTATATATCAAACTTCATTAAAATATATTCATATTTCCGACCTGCAGTTTGATTAAAATGTTTACATGGATACACAGATGGACGGACGGACAGACAGATGGACAGGGGTATAGAAATTGAAAACTTAATTCCGAAAAAATATATGATGATTAAAATTAGTTAACTAGTTAGTCCTATGACTAATAGAAGCTTATATATCAAACTTCATTAAAATATATTTATATTTCCGACCTGAAGTTTGATTAGAAAGTTTACATGGACACACAGACGGCCGGACAGACAGGCAGACGGACAGGGGTATAAACTAACTAACTCCGAAAAAATATATGATGATTAAAATTAGTTTTTTGAAAAATATTTAAAATCTAGTTTAATAACCAAAAATCCTTGAATTTATGTAAACATTTTAAAATTAGCACATCATTTATTCAAACTGATGCCAGTGAGTAGTCCCGTAATCAAAGTTTCAACCAAAGAGGAGGAAATATTTACTTCAATAAATGTCGTGAACGACATAGCTAGACCCTGTACCACTATGTGGTGAGGGTATAATGACTTTGTGCTGATGTTTGTAACTATCAAAAGTATTTGACATAGACCCATCTTTTAATATGCTGATCGACTCAGATTCAATTTCTGAGTCTATTTAGCGATCTCTATCCTTCCGTCCGTCTGTCCGCCTGTGTGTCCATGTAAACTTTGTAATCAAACTATAGTCCGCAAATATCAATATATTTTGATGACATTTGGTGCTAGGGCTAATGACGGCCATAGCACAAATACATTTGAAATTGGTGAAAATCGGTGCTTGTTCAAAACTACTCCTCTTTAAATTACCATAAGATGTATGATGTATGTTTATTAAATCCAGTAATCAGTAGGCGAAAAATAAAGCCTATAAGACAATTCTTAGTCATAGCCCCCAAATAAAGCTGATTCACAACCTTCACTTAAATTTATAAAAAAAAACAAGTAAGAAATTATGGTCGGTCTAGACCGACTATACGATACCCTATATCATGGTTTATAGACCCTATCTCTTCGGTCCAACTAATTGGATATAGAAAATGAGCATAAACCAAATTTGAGTGACATTGTTATTAATTTTTTTGGCTACAGATATGAAAAAGTTCATATCGGGTGCTATATTTATATGGGGACTACGTCGAAAAATGGACCGATCCTGACCATACTTGGTAAAGTCACTTATATTTTGAAAAAATATACACAAACCAAATTTGAGAAAAATTTTTCCAATATTTTTACTTTCTATTAGATTTAAGTGAAGATCGGGAAGCAGCTCTATATATGACCTATGACTAAAAATTGTCCTATATGGATTTTTTTGGTCTACTGATTAATGGATACAATAAACACATACAAACCCAATTTGACTAAGATCTATGTGCTAGTTTGGATCATTTGTATGGGGACTATGTCTGAACATGGACCGATTTTCACCAATTTCAATAGCGTTCATCCTACGGCCGACGAAAGTTTATATACCAAATTTCATCAAAACATATTCATTTTTGCGACCTGTAGTGTGATTACAAAGTTTACATGGACACACAGACGGACGGACGGACATCGCTATATCGACTCAGAAAGTGATTCTGAGCAGATCGGTATAATCAAAGATGGGTCTAGGTCAAATATTTTTGGTAGTTACAAACAGCAGCACAAAGTCATTATTCCCAAACCACATAGTGGTAAAGGGTATAAAAACGAAAATGTTACACAGATTTTTCTCTGATTTTTCTCGGTCTAAACCGACTATAATTTTCTCACTTGTTTATATTTAACTTATGGTTGTCAGTTTCTGAATTGATAATTCAGGCCTTGCAAAATTACAGAAATAAATACTCGCAACAGACGAGAAAAGCCATGAATGCTACTTAAAGTTGGAAACACAACTGGGACGAACGACGATTTTTCATTCCGAATATTCGTCGTCAGAAATAAAACACATTTGTGTATATGAACATGCACACAATCAGTGCGTCGAACGAAATACGTAGTGCGTAACGAACTCTGCGATAGGTTTATTTCTATTTCTTACGCCGCACAGTGGCGCCATTTGAGTTTTTTCGTTGCAAAAATCATATCTTTTGAACCGAATAACATAATTGAACAGTTAAAACAGCATATGATAGATAACTGTTCAGCCTATGAAATGAGCGTTTGGAGAGGGTGCTGCGCTTTGTAGGGGCCTACTTATGGGTTATCAAAATTAAAGTTTGTAGAAAAATCAATTTTATGGTAACTAAAAAAAATTATTTTTACATTTTTAGATAGTTTTTATTTTTTTTTTTTCTTTAGGGTTTTATGTTTTAAATTATTACTTCACATGCAGAAGGGAAGAAATAAGTGGATCGGAAGATGCTGCCAACATGTTGAAGAGGTCCTCATTTTGCCTTACCCTTGATGCTTTGAATGTGTTCTGCAATCTATATTATTTATAAAATTTGTTAAGAGACTCCTGTGCTTCTTCAGAAAGCTCTTCATTTGGCAAAGACTGGTACTCAATCATATCTTTGCCATGCGCCAATATCTTATGGACGGTCGGGGTCAACTTCTTCCGTGGATACATTTCTGCTAAAAGAGATGCAGTTTTCGATGCATATTCTCCATATTTTGTAGAATTGACATTTTCTTTGCAGTTTAAAACATTCAAGATCGTTTCCAATCTTTTCACGATTTGGTTGTCAATTCCAGTGATTCTAGTTACTGCCTCATCATTTTCAAAAAGTCTCCTAGAAGTGTTTCCATCGTTTGAGTTACCGTATCCGTGCTTGGGATAGTCTACTTTTAGTCCAACTTGTTTAAAAAAAGCATCCTGTATTTGCTTCTTTCTGATCTTTTCCTTATCCTTTATTGATGTATTTTCATCGAAGTTTTCCTCCTCTTGTGGTAGGGTATATGCCAGTTTTAGCAAGAACTCCATACACCTTATCCTTGCGTGCAATGGTGACATTCCATATTCTTAATTCTCCTCGTTTGTAGAATCGTTTAAATTACCAAAGTTCTTCTGACTCTTTTTGCAAATCGGGCATGACAAAGTTGAGGTTGTTCCTGTCAGTTCGTTTACGACTTTTCCGTCAACCATGGTCAGGTGGAACTCGTAATTTCATTCAATATATTTTCCTTCTCCAATTTGCAGCTTTGTAGGCTTAATCTTGCTTATTTGTTCTTTAATGTCCTTCACCGTGGTCCTTATGAGTTCTGCCGATTCCCTGGCAAACTGAAACATTATTGGTCGGCAATAATACACTGATGACGGACGTGGAATTTTTCAGTGTAGGGAAACATCAGATTTTGGCCGCAAAGGAACAACAAATGCCATAAACATATTTCCGTCCGATATTGTAGCGTCATCGGAAGATTTCCTTTGCTTTTAAACGCATTGTCCGGATGATCCATCGCAGCCCCATTTGCTGATCAATGTCAGCTTCTCAGCAAGAATTTTCACCTCATTTTCAGGAAGACTCTCCAACAACCGTTTTGCTGTATGGCCCATGAGATCCTGCCGATTGGCTTTCACAGAGACTTCCGTAAACTCCGTATGCAGTGGTCGTGAATTTATTTTGGCTTGCGTAATATGCTTGTATCCTGGTAAAACGTCAGCCACGTGTCGCCCGTAGTATCTCATATTTTTCTTTGTAAGTCCATAAACAAGGCCAAGGCTTCTTCGGAACCATACTTTTTAATGTGTGCGTTTGCGGGCATGGGAATGCTTTCCTTAATCCTTTTTAGTCGCAGTGGGGTTGCATCAGCAACAGATTTTGTAATCTGCGACCTAACTGTTTCACTATCCTTTAATAGACAGCGCGTCCGCTGTCTTTCTTGTGAAAATTGAACACTCCTCAATACTTTTTTTGGCCTTCCTTTTACTCCTCTGGTTGATGTGGTGGGTTTATCTACTGCCAATATATCCAGGATGGTGTCTTCATTAAGCCAGTCCTCGTATTTGGAGTTGAAGTTCTGAATGGTTCGATTAGATTTCACCCATTTTGCCTTAATATTTGCATATACCGGATAAAAATTATTTTTTATAATTTCGCTTCTCTCAACATTTCCGTATAAGCTATCAAGTTCTTCTAAAGCAGCTTCCGTGAAAAACTTTGGTGTGGTTGACCTTCTAAACAGTTCAAATAATTTTAAATTGTTCAACGCCATGCTTTCAGTACTTAAATTTTTTAACGCCATGGTTTCAGTACTTGTTGCGCCAACTTTCAGTCGTAGACTAATCCAGGCATTATGCTTATTTTGCAATATATAGGCTTATGCTACCATGCCTAAAAATTTACCTGTTCCCTGCATACATATGGATTTAGGCTGAATTGTGCAATTTTGATATTATGCTCGGTCAACTTTGAACGGTTATATCTTCTAAACTAAAAATGTGATATTATTAAGAGTAGCATATTTGAAATCGTTGAAGAGTTTCCTATAACATGGGTTTATTCAAAACTTCGTCGGCGCACATGAAAATTTTGATTTTTGCAACCTCGCTTGCTCTACGGGCGCCACTGGTGTTGAGTGGCCGTATTTTATTTTAGTTTTTCAAATGTTTTAGTAAATAAAGTTATTTTTGTCTTAAAGAATTGTTTTATATTTTATTTATAACTTATAATTTAAATAAAATCTATTTTTATTTATATAATTTTCTTTTACTGAGTTTTTTGCTAATATTTATTCTTTTTCGTTTAGTGCTTCTTTTTTTAAATATGGTCACACTATCAGCTAGAACATGTAAACAAAAATGACATAGAATTAATTTATTAATGAAAATTTATGTAATTTTTTCAGAATTAAGAAATTAAACGCTGCCGTACAAAAATAAAGTCTTTTACCATCGTGAACATTATGTTTATAATTGTAATAATTCGTACAAAGTTAAGAATTCTTTTAATGATATTTTTACAATATTTATTCATTTAAATTGCAAACAAATTCAAATGACGTTACAGCTGTTATATGAATTCGTCGTAATTGTACTTCATTCGACGAATTTACGCAACGAATTGCTGCCGACAAATTCGTCGAGTTGTCGAAATTCGTCGTTCGTCCCAGTTGTGTTTTCACCTTAAAGATGTATAAATAAATAAATATGTTCGTTATTTCAGAGTTCTAATTTAGGTGCAGGAATATGTCATATACATAAGACGTAATGCGTATACATATATAGTACATTGCACTTAAACATTGCACTTAAACAATGTCAATGTCGATTTGAAAACAATAACTTCCTTGCTAAAAATATAATTTAAGAGATTCCAGCTTTAGAAATTTTCATTTTTAAACATAAGGACCACTGCATAAAGAACAAGCAAGAAAGTTAGAATTGATCTAGTTAGACTTACGATATCTGCTATATGAATTGTGAGAATGGAATTGGATACAGAAAATTAGCATTAAAAAAATGTAAGTGGTATTGTCATTAATTTATGTTTAGCAGATATGAAATATTTCATATCGGAACTTCGCACTAGCTCCAATACACACAGAAAAAAATTGGTTGGAATTCGGTTGCCACTAGAAGAATTTGTTAAAGTAATAATAATAATTTGTTAAAGTAGTAATAGATGCTCTTAAAACAATCATCGAAATATAATTAATTTAAAATTATGATATCAACAACAGTTTCGTTTATCAATCTAAGTTTTTATGCAAATTTCAAAATTAATTTAATGGACGCAACCTAATAAAACCAAGATTAACATGCCTCAATCCTCAATATTGGTGACTGCAACTACTAATTTTATTATAACAACATTTTTCAAACCAAAAAAGTTTTAACGGATATTTTAACAAATAATTGGTTAGAGTTTTACTTACAATATTTGTATTAAGAACTATTTATCGGTTATAACAAAAGAAACACAAATGTTTAACCTATTTTGTTATTTCTAACCGAAAGGAAATTCTACGAATCAGTTTCTGTTGTAAATACCAAAAAAAAAAAAAAAACGATAAGATTATGAATAGCTAGACCGAATTGTTAATTAAATTTATCATATATCAAATAAAATAAAATAAAATAAAATAAAATAAAATAATAAAAAAGAGATAATAAATAATTGTGATAATTTTTGAAAATTATACGTCCCTGTTCTTGAAACCACTATCACAAAAAAAAACTCGTATATGAAAAAATTCTTAAATTTACGAGTTTTTGCTGTTCTATGATTAGATTAAGAATATTTGTTCTTGTTGTGAATCACATAGAAAAGGTTTTGTGAAATCAAAACTAATGCCCTTTTTTCAACTACACAGGTCTTAAGAGATAAAAAAAACAATTGGTATTTAAATTCTAACATGTTTTTTATTGAACGTGGTCATTATTTTAAAAAATTGGACATTGATTTTATAAAAAAAAACTATTTTAAAAAACGTCTACATTTTGCGTTGATTTTTTTTTAAAAAAACTCGTAATCAGTAGTCAATGTTAATAAAACACACTTTTGGAGATGATGTTGTACTATAACTATAATAAAAACTTTTTATTTGCACCATCTATTTTCCATTATAATTTTTTCAATTATAACATTGATTCTTTATTTACTAATTATTACGAATAAAGGAATTTAAAATAATATTTCACTCAAATCACATATTTTTTTTTTCTTTTTGCATATGACTGACACAACTTTGTTAATGTTCGTAACAGTAGTGATGCCAGTCAAATCAAATTTATTTGAATTTCGAATTTTCTTTGGCGATGCCTAACTTATTTCAAAAAGAGAAGTCATTCTTAGTTGAATAAATTGAAGAACAAAAACAATTAAATGAACAAGTAAAATGTTATTTTAAAGGAAAATATTTTTTTTTTTATTTCCTTTAAACTTGAGGAAAAACATGCAAAAATTTCTTAAGGTTTTTTTGTGAAAGTGACTAAAGAACCATATGGCACCTCGGTTTCTAGATAAGATATGGTTCTGAAGCTAAACCATATGTTTCATGTCATTTGACAATAAAAACAAGTAAGAAAATTATAGTCGGTTTAGACCTGCTGCTGTTTGTAACAACCAAAAATATTTGACCCAGACCCATCTTTAATTATACCGATCGAATCAGAATCACTTTTTGAGTTAATTTAACAATGTCCGTCCGTCCGTCCGTCCGTCTGTGTGTCCATGTAAAGCTTGTAATCAAACTGCAGGTCGCAAATATGAATATATTTTAATAAAATTTGGTATATAAGCTTTTGTCGGCCATGGGATGAACGCTATTGAAATTGGTGAAAATCGCTCCATGTTCAGACCTAGCCCCCATACAAATTACCCCTATGAAATCGACATAAATTGTCATAAGATCCAAATTGTCATATAGATCTTACTCAAATTGGATTTATATGCGTTCATTACATCCATTAATGAGTAGTCCAAAAATGATTCCTTTGGCCCCATATAGAGCTGCTTCCCGATTTTCACTTAAATCTATTAAAAAAACAAAAATATTGCACTGATTCTTCTCAAATTTTGTTTGTATATATTTTTGCAAAATACAAGAGACTTTACCAAACATGATCAGGATCGGTCCATTTTTGGACCTAGTCCCCATATAGATATAGCATCCGATATGAACTTTTTCATATCTGCAGCCAAAAAAATTAATAAAAATCCCACTCAAATTTGGTTTTTGCTTATTTTCTATGTCCAGTTAATTGGGCCTAAGAGATAGGGTTTCTAAACGCTTGGTATAGGGTATCGTATAGTCGGTTTCTAAACGCATGGTATAGGGTATCGTATAGTCTGTCTAGACCGACTATAATTTTCTTACTTGTTTTCTTTGAATTTATGGTTGTTAATTCACTATCATTCCCTGCGTTAAAGGTAAATATGTAGAGATGCCAAGAATACAGTCGTGTAGATGTAAATATACTTAATTATACCCTATACCACTATGTGGTTTGGGTATAATGACTTTGTGCTGCTGTTTGTAACAACCAAAAATATTTGACCTAGACCCTTCTTTAATTATACCGATCGAATCAGAATCACTTTTTGAGTTGATTTAACAATGTCCGTCCGTCCGTCCGTCCGTCCGTCCGTCTGTGTGTCCATGTAAAGCTTGTAATCAAACTGCAGGTCGCAAATATGAATATATTTTAATGAAATTTGGTATATAAGCTTTTATCGGCCATGGGATGAACGCTATTGAAATTGGTGAAAATCGGTCCATGTTCAGACCTAGCCCCCATACAAATTACCCCTATCAAATCGACATAAATTGTCATAAGATCCAAATTGTCATAGAGATCTTACTCAAATTATCAAATTGTCATAGAGATCTTACTCAAATACAATTACATCCATTAATGAGTAGTCCAAAAATGTAAAGACCGACTATAATTTTCTAACTTGTTTTCGATTACCATACTGAAATTTATAAATACTTTCCTTCGCAATGGTAACGCATTTATTTCGGTATCAACTCGTGATTTAGTATCACAAATTTTGCGTGTTATATGGCACTCGTCAAGTGTATAAAAATTTCTCCTTCGTCTGTATTAACAGTAAAAATGTTTGTGATGATATACATAACTTGTAACCTTATTATCACGATGTGATCAGCATAGCCATTTTAAGCGTGTAATATTCTGCGCACGCATAAAATAAATGTTTTTATAGTAGACGAGGCATATGGAATGTTCGAAGGACCTGATCAAAACCAAGATGTGTTCAAGATGCTTACCACTTCCGGTTAGAAGGTAACAAAGGCAGTCCTTCCTACAAAGACTATCAATTTTACGAGGAGGTTACTGTAAGATTGGGTAAGTAATGGGTTTGTGCTGATTTTTGTGCTAAGAAATATATTTGACCTTGACACAGCTTTCGTATTTTCGACCGACGCTACAGAATCAGTTTTCCATCACCTGTAATATGGTATATACGAAGATATATTTAAATTTGTAAATCAGTTCGGGTTTAATGACACTATTTCAAAGCTCCTATGCGTTCAAATTGAGATGAAATTATTACATAGGTCGAAAAATAACCAATAGTATCCATAGTCCGCATTAATGTGTAAAACATTGGATGTAATATGTATTATATAAATTAGTAAATGTCTCCTGAATATATTTAATATTTATTTAATACCATTTTTCATAAATCTAGATATTTCTCTTTTATTTAGTAATAATATTATTATTTTTATTAATAATAGTAATATTTATTCTTTTAGAAATATTAGCAGATTTTTGGGACATCCTTTACATATGCGAATATGATGATTCGAGTATGATTTTAAATTGCTGAAAATCCATTTCATCATTTAGTATTATATAATGAACCATGGATAACTATTTATTTGTTTATCTTATCAGAATTATTTTATTTACTTTAATATAAAATTTAAAACAAATTATTAAACAACAAAGAAATCTATAATATTAATAGGCTAAGCGATTTATTGTGACCGATGTTTGGTTATACCATTTTATACCGATTTTGACCAAACGCATATTATTTGAAAGGTATTTCTTTTTAGCCGTTTTGGAGATTTACAGATTGTTAAATTTTTTCCTTTGTTTTGAGTAAATTGCATTTAAAGTTGCTACTAACACGTATATAAAATTATATATATGGTATGTGTGTTTTATTAAATTTGTTGATGTGTTCGTTAATGAGTTTCTTATCTTCATTCACAATAATAATTAACCATAAAAGTGTTGGTTAGTGAATTGGCTAAGTTGAAATTGCTGCCCAGAAATTGCACCCGAATTTCGAGCACTGGAACCTCCTAGTAATAATAAAAACATTTGTTTTTTTTCGTAGGTAGTATTAGTTAAAATTAATTAATTAATTAACGATTAATGGTTGTAACAATCAATAATTAAAATTATTAATTCCATTGTATCAACTAAATTTCACCATTCATACAATAGAATTTATATATAATGTCAATTATTTTTACCATTTCACGGTAATATGTGTTATTTAATTCAATAATTACAACAGAATAATTTGATAGTGCATGGGACTACCAAAATTCGATTGGCAACAAATTCGGTTGCAACAACGAATCCGTTTTCTGTGTGTATGAACACTAACCATTTTCAGGCTTGCTGGATCGAAAATCTATAGCTTCTATCTGCAATTATATATGGAATAGTGTTGCCAGATTGAAATACGAACAATTTTGGCGGGAAACATAAAGCACCTTATCCGAATTGAACTATATAAACTATTTTTAGGGTTGCCAGATCGAAATACGTAAAATATATGAACATGTCACAATATAAAAAGAAACTAATTTTTAATAAGTACTTCGTCTATATCAAATTAAAATGTTTTTCATTTTTCTACGACCGAATTAGGCGGTCGTGAATATTATTGTTCATATTTTTTTGATGATTATTTTCACTTTTTTGCCACTGCCAATTTCGTGTAGTCTTATCAAACATAATGTTGGTTTCTTATGATATTGCACTCAGTATTTTACTCTATTAGCTCAATATATATCTAAAGCAAAGATATATCACACCTGTACCTCTAAAGTGAGTCAGCTCAAAATTTACAAATTTTCAGTAGAGGCAAAAAACGTTTTTTTTTTTTTTATATTTACTATAAAATTTAAAAACGGGTTTTTCATTGTAAAGAATTGCGAATAGAAAGTATACAACAGTAGTTGGTTTTGCGATTTTTTCAATGATCGTCAAAAATTACAAGTTTTTTCGGTGGAACTCAAAATATGTCTTTTTAGTGGATTCTATAGAAGCTACTCTTATAAGACATAAAGGGCTACAACTGTATTATTTTTTTTTTGCGAAAGACTAGAAAATTCGATGTAAGATTTTTACAGTGGATGGATATGGCCACTGTGTATCCTTTTCTTGCAAAAAGTGAAAATTTAAAAATTTTGAGTTGACTCACTTTAGAGGTACAGGTGCGATATGTACATTTACTATTGAAGTTATTTTTCAAATTCCTAAGGTTTAAAGAATTCAAATGTGTAAATCATAAATATCGAAAAAAAAAGCTATAATTAATGCCACCATCAAAAACAGAAACTCCGATAAAATCACAATAAAATCACTTTAGCTATGTATCGTAATACTGACCAAATTAACAAAACCGATTCCACAAGCATTAGTGTAGTATAATTCCATAAAAAAGTGTTGTATTGTATGCTATACAAAGCAAAAATATTCGCATAAAGTTTGTATTAGTATAAAGATTTTATGCACATAAATTGACGCAAAAAAATTTATCTATGTATTTAATTATTTAGATGGTGTCGCTCTGATTAGCTGAGGGGTCAATCATTGAGCCAAGAGCTAACCCAATAAAAGCACATTCAGTTAATGCTTAATTAGGAACATAAAACAAGATTATCGATTATAATGTGAATTATGTGTGATCAGTCAAACCGTTAAATGTAGAGCACTCAAATGATCTATTAGCGTGATATCATTGATCAAAGCGATGTTACAATAGAGCAATATTTTTTTTTGTTAAGTTATTAACATGTCTAATGGTATATAACAATGGTGATAATTTGCACAAGTTCAACTAAATCACTTTATAACATCAGTGTCAAGTTTGGATGACATCTAAAAGTCATGCACATTTGATATATTGAATTATCTTATTTCTGGGTTTTACCCCAAATAACTTTTTTAAGCTTAAGCTTAGATTATAATTTTGATTCAGAATATCAAAATTTCTCTTCCAACCCACAGGAGATACACAATATTTGACATAGTCTCCACTAGAAATTTTCCATGTGTTGTTTTTATTACAAATCCTGAAAAATCTACTTTCCATTTGAACATTTTTTTTCAATTGTCAAACAAATTCAGCTGCTCTTCTGAGCCAACTACTACAAATATCGTGAACGTATTGATTTTTGTATAAATATAACCATGGCTCTGGTAAATCGGTAACACAATAAATACAACCATGCTATTATCCTCTGTTATTATAGTTCATGGCGTCGGTTTTTTTCTTATTATTAGTCCCACTAGGATAAATCAGCCAATCAAACGGTGATAAGAAGAAGGACAAAAGAAAGTCAATAAAAGTTGACAGGTTTAAAAAAGGTGACGCGAAATTTAGTCAGTTAGTAAGTTAAAAGTTATATTAAATCCGAAATCTAAGAAAAAAAGTGTGTTAAATTTTGTAAAATACCTTTTGCTAAAACTTAAAAGAAAAAAAAAGTAAAACTTAAATTTTAAAATTTAAATTTTTGTTAAAATTTAAAAGAAAAAAAAGTAAAACTTAAATTTTATATAATACATGAAACGCTGAAAAGAGAAAAAAAAGTTTTTTTTTTTTGAAATTTGAACTGTAAACTGAAAAGAAATGCAAGAATGTAAAACTTAAAAACTTATAAAAATTTTGCGAACTGAAAACAAAATGAATAAAGTGTTCAATTTTGTGAACTCGAAAACAAAATTAGAAAATACCTATAAATTGTAAGAAAAGGGATAAAATGAAACTAATGCCGTTTTTTTTTCTGACAAAAAATGTCGCCCTTTTTTTGCCCTTTTCTGGAAAAGTGTATTTTTTTTATATATTCTGAATTAAGAGCAACTTGATATTATATATCAATCGAAAGGTCTCAAAGTGCTGTATTCATAAATGCGACAAATTTTTGATTATTATCCTCTTGGAAGTCATATGATCAAAATATTCAAAAAAAGGGGAACAATGGGGAAATATTCTCACACTATGACCTGAAAGAAGTCAATGCCTGAAATTTTTTGTGATTTACGAGGGCTCGACTTTGAGACCTTTCGATTGATGTATAAGATAAGGTTGTTCTTGATTCAGAATATATAAAAAAGAATACACTTTTCGAAAAAAGGGCAAAAAAGGGCGACATTTTTTGTCAGAAAAGAAAACGGCATAAATCAACAATGCAATGCAGCGGTCACTAACGAAAATATATTTCAGGCGGAAATATAATAATAAATAAATATAATAATAATAAATATAATAATAATAAATATAATAAAAAGTAATTTTAATAATAATAATATATATTTTTATTTATTTCACTATAAAAGTCCATGCGAGTATAAATAACGACAGTTTCTTTATCTCAATTATGTTAAAAAATTCTTTGAGTGTAGTATATACTTAATAATTACTAGGTTCAGTAGCTTACACTCATAAAACTTTAATATTTACCACCAGTTTTTATAAACATTTGTTTTTATAGTATGAATTCATTAAAAAAAATTGAGTAGCAGCTTATCAGATTTTATAGCTTTTAAATGCTTCTAGTTTTCATGTTCCTCTTTATATGCATTTCCTATACAGCGGTTAATATTGAAAAAATTGGTGCCACATTGAATCTGTGTGAAATATTTTTTTGTGGAATTGACAATTTTTTAAAGTGTAAAGTGAATTCATTTTTATTGAATTAGGTTTTAGATCACTAAACTTATGTACATACATTGTATAAGTATGTAATTATGTATGAGTATAACATTTTTCAGTTTTATCTAGTGGGTGCTGTAAAAGTAAACCGGTTTTTGTTTTTATTATCTGTTTGTTTTGATATATGTATAATAAAATTTGAATTTAACGATAGGGTTTATCCGTTTTTGATTTGGTGTGATTTTTTTATATTAAATTTTATGGCGCTTTTAACCCAAAACTATGACTTTCAGTTCACCTAACCTTAAGCTTAACCCCACAACGATGAACTAAACGTTTTGGTAACGTTTATAGAAATCGCCTACAGAACTTTAAACGTGTACAGAACTTTAAATTAAAATAAAGCAAAGAAAAATAATAATATAAAAATATCAATTTGGCTGGCGCTAGATAATTCTGTGCCATTAATGCCTAAATATGAAATGGTACATTTGTTCGCCACGGCTGGTACATACATGGCGCAATCTGGAACTCCAATTTTTACACATCTTTCGCCAACAACTGGTCGAATGTTGATTTCTGGGTGTTAAATTGTCTCTGGTATTTCAGCGTAGACGACTGAGTTTATATTACCCCAAAGAGAATAATCCTATGGGGTTAAATCACATGATCTTGATGATAAATTAACAGAACCGTTACGTGATATTATTCGTTCAGTTTATTGGAGTAAATTAATTGTATCGTGCTCCAACAGAACGGAGCCATATGCCAGCAAAGATTAATGCTAGCTATTGAGGTACGAATAAACTTGAAATCGCTGAAAAAAGTTTTGTGTGGAAAATCAAAATCAATACCGATTTTTGGCTTTAAGTCGTTCATATAGAGGATGGGCACATCTCCACTTGCTGAGTACGACACTAAATTGATGGATGTGGGTTTTTTTCAATTCTTTGCTGTGCAGCTTATTCGGTGCGCACTGTTTGGCATCTTACGGGATGCACATTGTCATTAGGATTATACGTGGTTCTAAAACGATGCAAAGTTATTCGAATCAGGCGCTCTTATGGACGATTGTGAAGAGTTTGATAGCAAATTTCAAAAGTTTTGAAGCGCTGCTATCATGCAAGTCTATCCACAATGAAATGGCAAACCAAACAAAACAAAAGAGCAACTGCTGAATCAGTTGAAAAATAAAGGAGTACTACCAACTCAAAGTTGTGAGGCTCTAAAAACTACACCGTTTGGATAGGAACATATATTATGTGAATTGTTCGCGATATACGTTGGCATACAGGTTATTACAAATGCTTTTTTAAATCCAATTTTGGGCCACTTTATCGAGAATTTCTGACCGTATGTCAAGAATAAGACGAACAACGTCGATTTCGAAGTTGTAAATTATTGCTGGTTTATCAGTATAAACCAGTGGCTTCACACAGCCATACAGGCAATAATGGAGTGGTGTCATATCACATGACCTTGGAGGCCAGTTCACAAGTCCATTTCTCGAAAACGAGTTATCGCCAAATTTTGATTTCAGTAAGTCGACGCATGCGGCCGCACCATCGCACGTAGTGCGATAACGAACTCCATTGAATGTAACGCGAGTTCCGACTTCATTTTGGAAGCAATAAGGTCCGAAGATGCCACCAGCGTATAAGTTGCACTAAATGGTTCATTTTTCTCGATGTAATGGAGTCTGTAAAGTCTCTTGTGGATTGGCCTCACTCAGTATGTGGCAGTTTTGTGTATAAACAAACCTGCTAAGCCAAAAATGATCACCATCGCTGAACTCAATTTTGCAATAAAATATCGGGACAGTTTCCAACTGGTCTAGAGCCCAATGGCGGAAGGACGGCTCATATGATATCCTAGTGGCTTTATATTCTGCATCAGCTGGATCATATACGTGTGCAGGCTATGCTATTTGCACAAAGTTTTCTACCGAGTGTATGGATAGAGCCCAAATTCCTGCGACCGACGCGTCGGCGAATCGATAAATTTGGATTTTCTTCCACACTTTCGGTTACAGGGATGATATTCTCCTCAGTACGCACACACAGCAAAAAATTTCACCAACCGAATTGTTCAAAAGTTCAATAACTGTATTTTCGATTGTATCAACAGAAATTTTAGAGGAGTTACATATTTTCTATTGTGATAAAACATTTACTGTTCCGACAACAGAATTTAATTCATAATTAACTCGAAATTCGGTTAGTAGCTTCATCGCAATTCGGTTGGCAGTAAACTTGGTAGCCACAACGAATCTGTTTTCTGTGTGCACATTCCTTCGACGTGTTGGTATTACTGCATCATTCAGATAGTATATGTGTTATGAAATCTTATATAGCTGTCTGATAGTTTGTTTGACAGCTTACCCTCCTCCAAGTTCTATCTTAGCAAAAAAAAAAAAATACCCTTAACGATATTTATCAATGATGGTACATTCAGTTTGTATTTTCATATAACTAAAATTTTTATCCTAAATTTTTATTCCAAAATTTTAGTAATACGATTAAATGAAAAATGATAAAGAAATTAGGGATGCGATTTTGTATTCATGATTCCTGATATATTAGGCCGTACCAGATTATCAAAAGAAAAATAAAATCGATTATATTTCAAAAAAACAAATTGTCAAATTGTTCTTAGGAATCATGAACACGAAATCGCATGAAATGTAATTTTAACGTCATGGATGCATTGATTTTTTCAAAATAATACAGCAACTTGTCCACTCGTGTCTGTATGTCATCCCGCTGCACACGGTTCTTTCCTAAAACTTCTTCGAAATTAATTGCATAGCTTGCAGAGGTTTGTTGGTGGAGTTCTAAAATTATGCAGTTTGCGATGAAAGCACCGAAGATGAAGATGACACTGGAATTGGTGGACACACTGAAGAAAACATGCCCTTGAACATATGTCTAACTCGGATGATGATGCAGACTCAGACCATGAATATGAACAACCTACGAAGAAAGCAAGATCATCAGAACCACAAGCGTAAACTTCAACGAGGATGGATATTGACAATAATCGAAAATGTTATAAATTTTGTACCCGTGCATAGATAGCAAATAAATCTCATATTTTCTGAGTAAGAATAGCTGTAATATAAATCGGAATTTTTATTTTCATGCAAAATAAAGTTTATAAAGAAAAAAAACTGTATATTTGTGGATTTGTAACCCAGTTATTTAGCAAAAAAGGTGAAAATGGGGAAAAAATTGGGTAGGAAATGGGAATTTTTCCAATTTTTAAGGCACTGACTGTACTTTTTTGGGTAAGTTTGTTCCGCTTTTTTTCTCCTATTCAATATCTACAACTTTGTTTCAGACGCAAAAGATATATTCCAGCTCTTTAGCAAAAAAGTGAAAATGGGGAAAAAAGGGATTTTTTGCGATTTTTATGGCACTGGATGTACCTTTTTCGGGTATGTTTTCACCTTTTTTTTCTCCTAATCAATATCTACAACTTTGTTTCAGACACAGAAGATATATTCCGTACGGTTACCGAGTTATAACAGTGTTAGAATATACAAAAAGTAATAAAAATCCAACTTGAGCAAAAAAAATTTCGTATGGCCATTAAATTATAATGGCAGCCAACTTGACAAAACTTATGATGCAGAAGTTCTTATTTTTGGGGCTACTTTCAGGTGCAATTGTCAGAATTGAGTAGCAAAATCATGTGTTTTACTATGTTAGCTAATGGGAACTCTATGTTTTTTCAAAAATAAAATAATATTTTTTTTCATAACATTTAAATTCAGGCGTTTTAGGGTTAAATTATATATTAATAATTAAATTATGATTGTCATAAAAATATCTTGTTTCTTATTTAAAAGGCGTCATAACAAATTCATATTTTGCATAAATTTTATGTTTTTGGAATTTGTGGAATGCTGTTGTGTATTTATTAATGCTTTATAATTAGATTATTGATTTTTGAAGCTATAATCATATACTATCAGTTTGATATCTTTTTCGCTTAAACCTTTTCTATGGTTATAAAAATTGATTTTATATATGTCTACTAAAATTGTTAAACAATTTTGCTATAAGATTTAGATGCTGAAGGTTATAATTAAATGCTAAGATTTGGCCTAAATTTGCACTAAATTTTTACAAGATACAACAAGCAAATATTAGGCATTATGTCCAGAGGCTTAATTCCCAGGTTGAACCGAACATTTTTTTACATGAATAGTATAGTAATTTGTTCCTTAATACTTTTTTCAATATTTTTGTTTATATTTTATAAATCAATTTATTCGTATTGTCATTTTTGATTTGAAAAAATGTTTTCATTGTTATTGCTTTAAAACTCAATCAATGACCAACTTTTTATTAAAAATTAATTTTTAAATCTAAAAGTGTATAAAAATTCCTATATAAATAATACAAAATACTTTCCCCTTGATTATTTCCTCGGATTTCTTATTTAATGCCAGTTTATTATCCAGAATGATAGCTAAAAACAAGTAAGAAAATTATAGTCGGTCTACACCGACTATACGATACCCTATACCATGCGTTTAGAAACCCTATCTCTTAGACCCAACTAACTGGACATTGAAAATAAGCAAAAACCAAATTTGAGTGGGATTTTTATTAATTTTTTTGGCTGCAGATATGAAAAAGTTCATATCGGATGCTATATCTATAAAGGGACTAGGTCCAAAAATGGACCGATCCTGATCATGTTTGGTAAAGTCTCTTGTACTTTGCAAAAATATGTACAAACAAAATTTGAGAAGAATCAGTGCAATATTTTTGTTTTTTAATAGATTTAAGTGAAGATCGGGAAGCAGCTCTATATGGGGTCAAAGGGATCATTTTTGGACTACTCATTAGTGGATGTAATGAACGCATACAAACCCAATTTGAGTAAGATCTATATGACAATTTGGATCTTATGGCAATTTATGTCGATTTCATATGGGTAATTTGTATCGGGGCTAGGTCTGAACATGGACCGATTCTCACCAATTTGAATACCGTTCATCCCATGGCCGAAAAAAGCTTATATACCAAATTTCAAGTTTGATTATAAGCTTTACATGGACACACAGACGGACGGACGGACGGACATTGTTAAATCAACTCAGAAAGTGATTCTGATTCGATCGGTATAATTAACGATGGGTCTAGGTCAAATATTTTTGGTTGTTACAAACAGCAGCACAAAGTCATTATACCCAAACCACATAGTGGTATAGGGTATAATTAGCGTATGTAGGGAGAGAAATTTAAACAGTATTAATTTTACCTAAAATTTCCCCTCTTTGGTTCATCGTGGGAAATGGGCCATATCTGTTTTCTGAGGATTACCGTTTAAATCATCTTCGGTTGCCCACTTCCATGTTGGCTTAAGTGATAGGTGTAGGTATTTATCACAGGGTACGTAATTTTTAAGAATGTAATCAACGACTAAGAGCCGAAGTAGTGGTGACAAAACTCTACCTTGAGGAGTAATGACCAGATGCGGTCATAAATTCTCTACAAGATAACAAATGATCAAGCCGTTTTCAATTGCAAGGGTTTTCCTGTACTAAAAATCACTATGTTATTTGTTTCCCTCCATACTAGCGTTGTTAAGGCATATATCGAAATAAGCGACCAGTGCGTTATCTCTATAATACACAAATTTTTTCGATAGACGACTCAACGGAGTGATGCGCTTTTTCAATACATTTTTCCTGGTCATATGAGTGTTGCGAATAAGATAGAAATTTTTTTTCAAGAGGTTTTTTCATATAAATGTCTGTGATCAATAATTGCCTCCAGAATATTTTAATTTTGCCAAATAAATTCTATTTTTATACCCCCATATCACTATGTGGCCAGTGTATAATGACTTTGTACTGATGTTTGCCTCTATCAAGAATATTTGACCTGTATATACCGATCGACTCAGAATCACTTTCTGAGTCGATTTAGCGATGTCCGTCTGTCCACCCGTCCGTCTGTGTGTCCATGTTGTGATAGCGAAAATTTCTGTTGTTTGTGATTTTTAGATTTATTATTCAAATATTAATTGTTAGCAACTGTAGAGAATTTCAAGTTAAAAAAAAAAATAAAAATAAAAAACTAAATAAAAATAAAAATTTTAAACATATTAGCTTTTGAAAACTTTTCTTAATTGATAAAATTTTATATGAAAATAATTTCAATTGACAGAAAAATTTCAACCAAACGCCACGGCTGCAATATAATTAAAAATTTGTAATTGAAGAAATAAAAAAAGCAGCTTCGTGGATTAAGGTTATACCTTTTATTTTAATTTGTATACAGCAATTCTTCGGTAAGTTTTTTTTTAATTTTGGTTTTAATTGGTTATAAAAAAATTTTTTTTTGTTTTCCTTCTTAAATTTATAGGATATTTATTGTTTACAGATTTTTTAATATTCTTGATTGAGCGACATAATTATTGCTACTCCCAGCGAGGACATTTTGTGGCATTTTGTTTCGAACTCCGAAACTAAATTTGATTTAGCTTACGGAAAAAAGAATTCCACCTATATTTAAACTTTCTGAGGATCTGCTGAATCTGGAAAATTATTTGCATATATTTACATACATATGTATGTATGCAAATTTAGCATATAATAATAAAAAGGACGAAAGATTTAAATGAAAAAAAAAATAAAGGGGAAAAGGAAAAAATAAATTGTGAATAAAATTTATAATAGTGTGAATATGAAAGAAAAATTTTAAGGTGACTCGCGGAGACTATTTTTTTAAACTTCATAAGTGATTCCTAAAAAAAATACGTAGTGATAAAATGTGATAAAAAAAAATAAAAATATAAAAAAATAATAATAATAATAACTTCAATAACAATAATTTTTAATTCAAATTTTTTTTTTAAATTATTTAAGGTAAATTATTTTTAACAAATTTTATTTTGTATCAATTTTAATAATTTTATAAGTACTTCAAAACTTAATTAACTAATTTTTTTTAAATAATTTGGATTTGTTTAAAACTAATGTGAAAATATGGTCATTTGTTATTCCAACTCATTAATACTCAATCACTCATTTAAACTTTACAACTCCTTACACATACATTCACATCAAACAATTTTGAAACTTAAATAACACGGTGTTACAAAAAAGAATGAAGTCGAAATCCCTGGGATATCATATTATTTTTCTGGTAGGTATTGTCGAGTAGAACAAGAATCTGTATTTGAAATTTTCCAGGCACGTCAGAATTTTGAGATACGGGTAAAAAACCGGTTTTTCGGACCTCTATGCACTTAATAACGGGTAACTCAGTTGGTTCTCCACCGATTTTAATTTTATAAGCGGATTTGGATAGAACAGGCTCATACCTTTAAAATGATGTATATGATTATATGGTTTGATCCAAAAATATGTGTGTATTTCTGCACCAAAGTCATTTTTTTACCACTTTTTTCGACATTTTTTAACTTTGGCGATATTTTTACGCACTTTTTTATAAAGGAACCGTAAAGTTTTATAATTTATTTAAATAGCGTATTTAGTTGTGAGCAGTGTTGCCAGATTTGTTGAGCATAAAATCGTCAAAAAAATAAATACTACTAAAATTTTATATTATTTTAACAAAAAAACAACTTTTAGCCATTTTGGTCAAAAATGTTTGCTGGTCTTTTTTTCAATTCCGTGTCATCGGTTTCTCTCTGAAGTGACCAGCAATATTCAGAAAACATTTTTATTTTATTTTTTCCCTCAAATCTGTTCTCAATGGCGATCATCTCTTGATGAAAATGTTCACCTTGCTCATCGCTGAACTGTCCCAGATTGTTTGGGAAAAAATCTAAGTGAGAATGTAGAAAGTGTATTTTTATGGACATATTGCAGCCCATTTCAGCATACGAATCCAAAAATTCATTTACAACAGCGACATAGTCGTCGCTTCTGTAATTCCCAAGAAAATTATCACAGAGTGCAACAAAACTTTTCCATGCACGCTTTTCCACTGAATTTAATTTATTAATAAAATCTTCATTTCTCATAATTGTTCGAATTTGAGGGCCAATGAAAATACCTAAAATACATCGAAAAATATATAACTATAAAAAAGTACTACAATTGGAAACAAATATTTTAGTTCCTCCTTTTATTTTGGCTTCAGTTAGTTTTGGGAACATTTGTTTAAGATGGCAAAAAGCATCGCCGTTTACATCAAGCTTTTTAACAAATTGTTTCATGTATCCCAACTTCAGATGCAGTGGTGGCAGAATCACATCTTCGGCTTTCACTAGTGGGACGTTTAACACATTTTGCCTGCCTATTTGATGAGATTCACGAGATGGCCATACTTTACGTTCATACCGGTTTGGTGCACGACTATCCCATTCAGATAAATAACAAGGATGTTTTGTGTTACCACCTTGCATTCCAAATAAAATAGTTAAAACCTTTAAATCGGCGATAATTTTCCATTTATGAGCGGTATAGTTGATATTTCTAAGTATTTTTGTCATCACTTCGTAGGTTTCTTTAGTGTTTGTAGCATACGCGATTGGAACAGATGGTAACTTATTCTGGTTATGTAATAAAACTGCTTTCAAGCCTAGAGATAACAAATCAGATTTTATAAAACAGAAATAAAAACTTTTTTTGGATTAAACATACTTTTACATGAACCATCAATGAAGAGTCGCCATTCGTCTGCCTTATAGTTTTGATTTAGTGCCGAAAATAATTTGGGTACATCTCCGCAATAAACAAGATTACAATCATTTTCATCCGTCTTAAAACTTTCTTCAATTGACACTGTATGGTCACTCTTTCTACAAGTTGTTACACGAAAATCTTGATCCACCAAATTCCACTGTTTTAATCGTGACCCGAGAATTTCACATTGTCGTTTTGACAAATGTAAATCACGAATAAGATCGCAGAAATCTGCATTGGAAATTAGATGCCGTTCCATTGAAGAATACTTAGGTGGAAGGTACTCTTCATCTTCCAAATCTTTTTTCAATTTCAGTAGCAGCTTTGCTAGTTGTGGGAACTTCATCACTTACATATATCGGTTTTGTTACAGTTAAAACATTTGCGTATTTGACACTTTTGCGCGTTTTAAATACAATATTTAATAACTTAGTCATTTTTTAACGGATTTTAAAACCGTAAATTGCATTTTCCTCCTAACTAAATATGCTACTAAAATAACTTATAAAGCTTTACGGTTCCTTTATAAAAAAAGTGCGTAAAAATATCGCCAAAGTTAAAAAATGTCGAAAAAAGTGGTAAAAAAATGACTTTGGTGCAGAAATACACACATATTTTTGGATCAAACCATATAATCATATACATCATTTTAAAGGTATAAGTCTCTTCTATCCAAATCCGTTTATAAAATTAAAATCGGTGGAGAACCAACTGAGTTACCCGTTATTAAGTGCATAGAAGTCCGAAAAACCGGTTTTTTACCCGTATCTCAAAATTCTGACGTGCCTGGAAAATTTCAAATACAGATTCTTGTTCTACTCGACAATACCTACCAGAAAAATAATATGATGTCCCAGGGATTTTTTTTTGTAACACCGTGTAATTTAACATACTCTCAGTTAGAATTTAAATTCTCTGAAAGCTCCCGCACATACTAACTTACAGAATCAATTATCCGTTAAACGAATTCTTCGTCACAAGCGCTTGGAGACATCGATGGATATGACAATGTAAGTTGTTTAATTTTCTTTATAAAACATATACTCACTCGAAATTATAGGAATATGAATATCGAATAGATACTTTTTTTTTAAATTAATTTTTATAAAATATTTTAACAAATAAAGTTGTCGCTTACTTTTGTTTTATTCGATATGCATGTTAAATAATCAAGTACAATATACATTTTAATTTTTAATTTTAATAACACTGATAAAATTATATAAATTATTAAACATAAAATGTTAAAAATTTAATTAAATACAAATAGTTATTCCATCATTTTTTTGTCGTTAACTTATAAAGGTGACCAAATTTATTTAAATGAGTATTGGTTTAAGTCATTTTTTTACTCATTTTAATTCTAAATATCATTATCTTTATGTTTAGTTTTAGTTATGTTTTAAATAAATAAGTTTTCATATTTTTTCTCAAGATGAAATTTTTAATTTTGAATTTGTGACAAAAAGTGAACTCTTGGGTATGTAGGTGAAATTTTTTTTTTTATTTTTTTTAACGGGCTGACAACGAATTTTGTATTTAGTCAGCTGGGCTGACTATGGGCTTATGACATGGGTAGCAATTAACCACTTTAGCTACACTTCAATCGGCAACTTGTATTTCTTTATATTTCTCTTTATTTCGGTTTGTTGTTTTTAAAATTTTATCACTTATAGTTGGACATCATGCTATCTAAAGAAATAAAATCAACTGTATCCGATTCGAATTCTATCTTTAAATATATCTCTAAATATCTCTATCTCTAAAAATATTGCACAGATTTTCTCAACTATGGTTTGTTTATGTTTTTGCAAAAAATGCGTGACGTTATCAAATATGGTCAGGATCAGTTCATTTTTCGACCTAGTCCCATATATAGCATCCGATATGAACTTTTTCGTATCCGGAGGCAAAAAAATTAATAACAATGCAACTCAAATTTGGATTATGCTTATTTTCTATATCCAATTAGTTGGATATAAGAGATAGGGGCTCTAGACGCATAATATAGGGTATCGCATAGTCGGCCAAGACCGAATATAAATTTCTAACTTGTTTGTATACTACATAGTGGTATAGGGTACAAAAATATTTGACCTAGATCCTCATAGTCACTTTCTGAGTCGATCGTCACTCCGTCAGTGTGTGTATCTGTCTGTCCGTGCATCTGTGTACCCATGTAATCAAAATACATGCCGCTAATGTAGATATATTTTGATTAAATTTTTATATAAGCTTATGTCGACGATAGGACTAACCCTATTGACCACGTCCCTATATACATAAGAGACCTTTATTGGTTCGAAATAACTAGCCCTTATATCCAAATTATCATACAAATCTCGGTGAAATTTCGTTTGTATGTGTTTATTACAACTAATAATTCGTACTCCAAAAGTAAACATTGCATATTATTTTTAGTCACAGTCCCCATATAAAGCAAAAATTTTATAACAATAACCCACAAATCTGTGGTTTTCTAGAATAACCGCGTATGCTATAAAATCAAAATGTTCAGGAGGGCCAAAAAACGTTATATATGAAATTACGGGCTCGATATAAAGATTTTAGAGCTTTTTATCCAACAGTGCTGTAAATATGGGCAATAAATACTTTATATAAAATTTTGAGTCAAAAATCTTCAGAGGAATAGATCCTAGAGAAGGTCGAAAAAACAATATATAAATTAAACTTAAAGGCTGTGCAGATAAAACTACATATGTCAATAAACGTCGTTTTCTTTGAAAAAAAAAAACTACCAATGCAAACAGCTACGTAGACATAAGTTGTTGTTGCTTGAAAAATGGATTCTTTTGTTCGTCAACAAAAAATTAACGGGACTTAGTATGAGAACATAACAACGTATCAAAAATAATAGTGACAAAAAATAACAGAAATAAACATACCAGTTTTTACAAACTGGTTATAAATTGAAAACTAATCCAAAATTATTCAGCATTTTTTTTTCCATTAATAACAACGTATGTTGCTATGTGTCGTTTTCTGATACAATAATTTATCAGCGATCAAACTTAGGTTGACATACGTCGATAATGCTGCAAATTAATGTAATAAACATATAACTTACGTCGTTATTTAAAGAAAAAACTCAGAAATGGCCAATATTTTTTTAAAAAAATTTAACACATGTAAAGATCGTTAAAAATTAATATATTTGGCATCATTAACTCATAACTGACAAAAATGGACATACGCGGTTATTAGAGAAAACCACAGAAATTTGGTTTATGTTCATTTTCTATATCCAATTAGTTGGACGTAAGACCCTTTCTTTAAACTCATGGTATAGGGTAGCAAATAGTAGGGCCGGACCGACTGTAATTTTCTTACTTGTTTTTAAATAATTTTTTTAAATATTTTATTAACAGTAACCCCCATTAGATGGATCCCCAAAGATGCACAATATCACATAGATCCAGGCCAATTTTAATTTATGTGTGTTTATTATATATATCAGGGGTGGGCACGTAAATGGCTTGTTGGGCCAAATACAAATATTAATTTTCAAACAAAAAAGCAAAAAAACAATTTTAAAAAAAAAATAAATATTATTAATTCATTCATACACATTACAAATAAATTTCATACTAAAATATTAGTATTTATAAAAATAATGTTATATTTTAAAATTTTTTGAGATCTAAGAATTTCATTTTAAATAAAATAAAAAAAAAAGAATTATATAAAAATAAAATAAAACAAGTAAGAAAATTATAGTCGGTCTAGACCGACTATACGATACCCTATACCATGCGTTTAGAAACCCTATCTCTTAGGCCCAACTGACTGGACATTGAAAATAAGCAAAAACCAAATTTGAGTGGGATTTTTATTAATTTTTTTTGGCTGCAGATATGAAAAAGTTCATATCGGATGCTATATCTATAAAGGGACTAGGTCCAAAAATGGACCGATCCTGATCATGTTTGGTAAAGTCTCTTGTATTTTGCAAAAATATGGACAAACAAAATTTGAGAAGAATCAGTGCAATATTTTTGTTTTTTAATAGATTTAAGTGAAGATCGGGAAGCAGCTCTATATGGGGTCAAAGGGATCATTTTTGGACTACTCATTAGTTGATGTAATGAACGCATACAAACCCAATTTGAGTAAGATCTATATGACAATTTGGATCTCATGGCAATTTATGTCGATTTCATATGGGTAATTTGTATGGGGGCTAGGTCTGAACATGGACCGATTCTCACCAATTTCAATAGCGTTCATCCCATGGCCGATAAAAGCTTATATACCAAATTTCATCAAAATATATTCATATTTGCGACCTGCAGTTTGATTACAAGCTTTACATGGACACACAGACGGACGGACGGACGGACGGACGGACGGACGGACATTGTTAAATCAACTCAGAAAGTGATTCTGATTCGATCGGTATAATTAAAGATGGGTCTAGGTCAAATATTTTTGGTTGTTACAAACAGCAGCACAAAGTCATTATACCCAAACCACATAGTGGTATAGGGTATAAATATAGGTTACAAAAAATAAAAAAGAAATTAGGAAAAATTTTTGATTATTTCTTTAAAATCAGGTGTGCAGTTTGTCAAAGTTGACCGAGTGAGTTCCGTAAGGTGATGATTAGTTAAACGTGAACGATTTTTGTTTTTAACATTTTTCATGATGTAGTATAGAGATTCACAACAATACGTTGTGCCAAACATTGAAAATAAACGAGCAGCATCTTTTTTCAATTGTGGATATTAGATTTGGTTAACAAGTTTCCAAAATCCAACTAGAGAAGTTGATTTGTGATGCATTTTCAATACAATATCATCCTTCATTTCTAACAACTCCAATTTTCCAACATCTGGTTTTACAAGAATTATATCGGATAATAAAAATTCATCATTTAGGACAAAAATGGGTTAACCAAAACTGAGAATGGTGCCTGAAGTTGTTTGAGATCCTTTGATCTACATTTAAAATTTTCATGAAATTGTTTTAAATTATTTATGTATTCTTTCAGCTTATCGTCTTGCATATTATTTACGTTCAATTTTAAAAGAGGAAAAAATTTAAATTTTTTACATTCGAGGTCTTTTATAAACAAAAGAGGTGTAGCTTCGAAGCCTAACAATGATCGTGACAAATCAAGCACTGTTTTGTCTTTGCATTGTAAACTCAGATTAAACGATTTAAGATGGTTCATTGTGTCAGTAAAAACATTAAATCTGAAATCCAAATTTCATTCTCCAGATCTGGATATATTTTTCCTTTTTATTTTATAAACAACTTTATTGTGGTTAACAGCTCAACAATCGATCCAAAACATTAGAAACGGATAGCCGTCACACTATGGACCAAATGGTGACATCGCTTGATAACTCATTGTTTTTCTCAACTTCTTGTAAGTCCATAATAAAATTTTAAAACTGACGATGAGTTTTGAAACAGGATGCTCCCGATGAATAATACAGTGAATTGGTAGATAAAGTGGGATATCTGGATCTTAATTTAAAAGACCAAATAAACCCTGATTTTTACCCACCATTGCAGGTGCTCCATCTATGCCAACACTAACAAGTTTATCTCGTGGCAATTCAAATTTGTTAATTACTTCGAAAAGCGCATTTTTTACATCAATGCCTCGCGTTGTTTCAGAAAGAGCTACAAGGTCTAAAATTTCTTCAGTGATATTAAATTCAACTGATACAGACCTAATGAGGAACGTCGCTGATATCTATGGATTCACCAAGAGCTAAACTAAATGCTGCAGAATTTTTTATATCGTTTTTTAAACTTTTTTCAATAAAAGTGCTGATATCTCCAATCCGACGCTCGGTTGTGCGCCGTGATAAAGAAAGCTGATCTATCGCTTTATGCAGCTTTTTGTTATCAGGGTCGAGAATGCTCATAACCTTCTTCATAGTGTGTTTTCTTAACTCTGCTTCCCCATAAGGACGTTTATCACGGGCAATATCCCAAGCTATTATGTAACTTGCTTCAAGTGATCTGTCATTTCCATGGCTAAAAGACGAAATAATGTTCTTTTCTTTTTAATATTTGACTGCAATGCCTTCAGTTTAGTCTCTCTAAGATTAATATTAAGGGGATAATCTTTGGCAAATTGTGAATGAAATTTTTCATGGTGTCAACTTAAATTGTAAAGTTATTTATGTGGTACAGTAATTTTGCAAATGAGGCACATAGGTATGCCCTTATTTTCAACAAATCCGAATTTGTGTGTCCGTTTGGACTGAAATTTTCTGTTTTCATCACCTATCTTACGTTTTTATAGCTCGTTGATGCCATTTTAATTCCTTAAAAGTAAAAAAGCGGGACCGATATATGTTGAGTATTACCAGTTAATTTCAATAAAATGATAATGAGATATAATTAAAAAAATCGTCCAAATTGCCAATTTTAGTTTTTTTTAATTTTTTAAACAAAATTTTAAAGTTCAATTGAATTTTTAGTGCTTTTTAAAATTGTTGACGCGAAAATTTTTCGAGTTAGTACTGCTTTTTTTAACATCAGTGACACCAAATCCTTAATTGCTGTTAGCATCACAAGTCGAATCTAATTTTGAAATTTTGTCAAGTATTGAAAATGGATGGCAAATAATCCACCTGATGAAATGGCAAAATTATCAATCCACAATTGAATTTTGGAATGAAGTGAAATCGCATAAGGATGTCACTGATTTAAATCCATTTGAAGCTGTAGCTAATCTTGATATTAAACTTTTGTCGCTTTCTTATTTAAACGCTAAAGTTGAGAGGGGTTTTAGCGACATGAACCTTTTCTAATCCAAAATAAGAAATCCATTGCCATTATATTCAGTTAATGCTTTACTTCACATTAAAAATGGATTGAAAAAAGAAAATTTCTGTTCCAAAAAATAAAAAATTTCTAGTTTTAATGAAACATTTAGTTACCGGGATTGCTCTCATCCCCAAGCATAAGCAAAAAATAAAAAATGGAAAATATAGTGTTTTTTTCACATTATGAAATTTTTGCGGTTTAGTGCTTTTTGATATTTTAAAGTTGACAACCCTGAAAATAATTAACTATAAAAAACGAGAGAGAAAAATTATTATGTTGTTTCTAGTAGAAAAAATTAAGCATGCTAACAGACGTTACATTCAAATAATTTGCACTATTTTTGTGGCCCTATTGAAAATTTATACTCGTATTAATGCAATTTTTGAACAATACTTTGAAATTTTGGTATTAATGTTTTGATTTTTTTTTTTTGTTTTTGAATTAAATCTAAATTAAATTTTGTAATTTTTTTTTAAGTTTATATGGGGCCGCATAAAATTCGTTCGTGGGCCGCATATATATGCCTGATATAAATAAAGTAGTAGATGAAAAATAAACACTGTACGATAATTTTTAGCCATAGCCACAATTAAAAGCTGCTACCCGATATTTCTTTAAATCCTACAAAGAATAGCAATATTAGAACATGGTTTATTTCTATTGACTTTATTATACTTATATGTTTACGATTGGTAAATTTTTGATCTAGTTGCAATAAAATGATAAAATCTAATATGAAGTCTTTCACTAATCCATAACAATTCACTATAATTTTGTTTATCCTCAAATTATTTTGATTTAAGATCATTTCTTAGCTCATGGTATAGGGTATAGGGTTGAACTAGACCGCCTATAATATCTGTACTGCTTTTAATTGGTTAAATAAAAAAATAAAGAACTTCCGTGCTAAACGATATAGCTGCCGCTTTAAGTACGACAGACTTCGCTCTTCGTTTCATTAAAAATACCATTTTCAGCCCTCGAAATTCGAGTGCAAATTCTAGGAAATTTTATTTTCTCATTTAAAAAATTATTGACCCTAAAGTTATGCTAAAATAATTTTTCAATTCAACACAAATTTTTTTGCAAACACATTAACAAATTTAATAAACACACACATAGCATTGTATTATTTTATGTATGTGCTAGTAGCAACTTTAAATGAGCATAATTCCAACAATATTTACACATCTGTAAGTCTGGTGAACAGCTAAACATAACTACCTCTCAAAAACGATACGTTTGGTCAAAATCGGGAGAAAACTGTTGAACTAGTCATCAGTCACAAAAAATCGCCGTACTTATTAATATTATAGACATTAAACATCTTGGATTTTTTGTTTTACTTTTATAGAATTTAGTTTATTTTTTGACACTAATAATTATTCAACAAAACAAATACTTAACAAGAAATAACACTTCTAAATTTATACTTCCTATTCAAACTAGACAACAGTTAGACCATTATTTAACACGACGGAAGATAGATGAGGGCAAGTATGAGGCACCGGGAGCGTGAGCGGTTGCGGTATGAACGGGACCTTTAGAGGCGAAGTTAATAACGGGAGCAATACCACCGTTGTGAGATTGAGAAGTACCTCCCAAAGAATCGTATTGACCTTGAATGGCATGCTGAGCATTGGCAGCATCTTCAGGTGTGCGGTATTTGACGAAATGTACTTCGGGTTTATTGTTGCTGTTCCTGTTGATGGCATTAAGTCTGTTGGCCAAATCTCCGATATCAGCTTGTTTGTTGAGGACATAGATGGCCGTCTTTTGATCAGCAGCTTGTCTAGCCAAAGCGAGAGCAGCATCTTCAAGACCTTTATTTTCAGGGCTCTTAATGAAGACAACACGGAGAGCTTGTTTCACACTACCGGCAATTCTTTGTGCAGCATTGCCATCATCGAATTCACCTTCGGGAGCAGAGAAAGAGTAGAATTCCTTTTCGTATTCAGCAGCGGGGGCGGTGTATGAGGGAGCGTCGTATGACAGTCCTCCGCTGCCTCCACCTAAACCACCATCGCTAATTCCCTCTAAACTGCCACCGCCAAGACTGGCACCGCCAAGGCTACCACCACCAATGCTGCCAGCACCAATACTACCGGAGCCAGGACTGAAAGACAATCCATTGTCTGAGTGACCAACGGGTTGGTAGTTGTAGCCCAATTTGTCACCAAAAGCGATGGCTACCAAACATAAAACTATAAAAGAACGCATTTTGTTTGAAGAATTATTTGTTAATTACACTTGAAGTTTCGAACTGATAATGATGATATCCATAGGTTTTTGCACTACTTTATATATGTCAAATCAGAATATCATTCTTCTCTATCCATAACCTCTGCTACAGAGCTTAAGGTTATTCGATGATTTGTTAGTTAGCAGCATCAATTACTATAACGAGTTTTCGTCGATGTTAAACAAAGATGGCACGCGATCATTGACAACCGAAAAAATTCAAAAGATTATTGAATTAAATTGTGATGAACTTGTGAAGTTGTTAAAATTGTATTATGTTAATTATTCTGCTCATCCACTTATTGCTATTATATCTATGTACCATGATTGGTCTATTAAGTTTATGTTGTGTGTGTTATGGCCTGGTCATAAGAGACGTAGTGTTTATACTCTGTGGTAGCTCAGAAGTGTTCGCAAGTCGGTAGCTAGGTTCTTTTGTCCAAACGTTTTGTTATGTAAATGTTATGAATTTTTTTATTTAAAGCGAAAAAGTTCGTCTTTATGTGTTTGTATTATTAAAATAAAACTTATTTGTATCAAATTTTTATGGCATTTTTCTTTCTTTTTTTTCTTCTTTTTTCACATTTAAATAATATTGTGATTTATTAAATTTGCAAATTAGCTGAGTTAATAAATTTAAAACATGATGAACAATGTGAAAAAATTTTTTGCGTAGTTTTATTATTTACCATGCGCGATAGCTGCCAAATTTGACGATTTTTTCCTAAACGTTTGCTAAAAGGCCATTTGACGAAATTACGATTTTTTGTAGATCATACGGTATGATATATAAGAGACCAATGCACGAGAGAATTTTGGCTCAGGCAAAATAATTACAATCTATTTAAACAAAAAAATGTACATTAATCAATCAGGTAATCAATTTTTTGCACAATCACATGTAAGTCACGAAAAAAACGGCATATGAAAAATAAATTTTCAAATAAATGAAATGACTTAAATTTTTTTTTTTCGACTAATGAACACCCATGGTTCACGTAAATAAAAATTACTCTCTAACTTAAATGTCCATAAATATATATATATATATATATATATATATATATATACATATACAGTGTTGGTCAGAACAAAAGCAACCAAAATCACTATTGACATTTTTTGTAGGTTTAAGCATGTTATTGTTGTTTATCCAAAATCTTTTTTATGATTTCTTACTCTTTATAGCTTTACAAATAAAAAGAAAAAAACTTAAATTGTAAACTAAAAGAACTTTAAAATTTTTTTCTTTTGTAGCAAAACTCAAAATGGCACTATTTCAGTTGGTCAAAACAAAAGCAACTTTAGAGTTTAACGGCTTATTTTTGCATTTTCTTTTAACTTAATTTAATTTAATTTAATTTAATTTAATTTAATTTAATAGAAGTTGAGTGACAGTTTGCTGCGTTGTGAAATTTGTCATATTTAAATCAAACTTTAAAAATTAAATAATTAGGGTTTTTTTTAATGGCAAGAGTCAAATTGAACTAGCTAAAAATCATAATATTAATTAATCTATAATATGTCGGCTTATAAAAAAATATAAAACAACAAAATCTGTAAAAACATTACATTTGGCAGGAGCACCACGGAAGACAGATGAAAGGACAGACCGTTACATTGTACAAATTGTGTAAAAATATTTTCAGTCATCAAAAACTATTTTAAAAGAGTTAAATTTAAATATAGATTCAAGGCCTGCTCATCGCCGAGCATTTGAAGTGGGTTTGCGAAACTTCAGGCTAGCAAAAAACCACTGCTCACTTAGAAACATTTGCCAAAAAGGTAGAACTTATTTATTTCAATTCTATTTCGCTAAAATGCTTAGCATGTCAATATCTGTAGACTTCATTTTGACCACAAATATCAAAATTTAACTTGTTTAACTCTGTCGGAATGTGCACAGTTCGCCGCAAGAATCATTTAACCCATGCTACTACAAGACAACTGTGAAGCATGACGGCGAGCCGCGGCGGCTCAATTATGATTTGGGCATGCTTCTCTGGTTTTGGCATTGGACCATTCAAACACTTCATTGGCCAGCCCAATCACCTGATTGCACCCTATTGAGAATTTATTTGGCTTTTTAAACGGCGAGTGGCTGGTCGGGCTTTCACTTCCAAACAACCTTAGAAAGAAGCACTGGAAAATTTGTATCTGTGCCACATTATGGTGGCCCTTCGTTATATGGAGGGAAAAAAAAGTGTTCAAACTGTCGGTCTCACCCCCTAGAAATATGCGAATAGCAAAAAAACTGGGAAATACAAAGTTTTGGGCCAATCAAAAAACGTTTAGTCGTGGCGAAAAGCGATTGAAAATTTATATGGGGAAAATATGACTTTTTCAGGCTTTACGAAAATTTCGTTCAATAGTTTAATTTTTCCGACAAGCTGTTGCATAATTCGGCATCAGTATTAAATTGTCCTTTCAAAGGGCTATAAAACTTCAAAATCGTATGAAACCTCGCCAAGAAATAGCAAATGCACCAGCCCACTTTTGTGCCAAAAAACACTAGGTCATGAAATTTGATGGCATTTTTTTCAACTTTGAAAAATTGATTAAAGCCATCATTCTTTTTTGGTTTCTATACTTATAAGTACTCAGATATGAAGTATTGTTTTATTACCACGTTGTTAACCTATTGCGCATTGAGACCGAAAATTGGAAATTTTTTGATAAAATTTTTAAAACTCCTTTTTCAAGTTTGAAAAAACTTTCTTAAACAAAATTAAAAAAAAATCAATCTATCACTTTAAAGTTTTATAAAATACGTGCTGCAGATTAACTGTGTAATTTTTAAGTAATTCCCTCTGCCAGAATTTTTTGACAAGGATTTGATTTTTGCGGATTTCGAGAAAAATTGGATTTTTGTGAAATATTCTGTAAATGTACTCTTTCTAAATACTTTGTATCAAAAATTCATAATTTTTCTACTTTTAAATGTTATATTTTATCTTAATAGCCTAGGGTTTCTGAAAAAAAAAAATAATATGACCCCATTAACCCTTCTGGGTTAATAAAAGACAATTTATTTAAAAAATTCAAATATTTTGTAAGTGCTGTCCAATTTTTAGATGCGACACTTAAAATATAATAACCAAAATGTGTAGAAGTTTCGTTCCAAAAATTTGGGATAAATCCGAGAACGTTAACCCATTATTTGCCAAGGCCAGCTTTGGATTTTAAGATATTTTTAAATAAAAATGACCTAAAACGAGTTTTTCTATTAAATTCGTTGATACCACTATTTAGAATTTATGAAAAATAATTCGGTTAATTTTTATTTATTTGACCATTCAGTGCTCCTGGGATTAAAATAATCCATTTTGATATATCTTTGGTGCAATTATCTGCTTATTGCTCGCGAATATAAATTAAAACAAATTTAACCAATTTTGTTATAAAATTACTTTATGTAATAAAGTAATAGTTGAATTTCTTGCTGCCTCACCCACCAATTTGGTGGATATTGATAAAAACGCCAAAAAAAAAAAATTTCAGGCCAATCGGTGAAGATGCCATTACTTATAATGGTTGACATTTTTTGATTTTTTATAATCGGTCGCTTTATATTATCTTTTATTTTTATTTCCCAGTTTTAAATAGTTTATTAAATAAAAGTAAATTTCAAATATAATAATATATATAAAAGGTAATATTAAATTAATACTACTCTTAATGGAACAAATTACAAAATTAAATCAAAGTGAATTTCAAAAAGCGTCCTATTTTTCAGGAGCGCTGAAGGGTTAAATAAATAAAAATTAACCAAATTATTTTTCTTAAATTCTTAATAGTGGTATCAACGAGTTTAATTGAAAAACTCTTTTAGGTCATTTTTATTTATAAATATCTTAAAATCCAAAGCTGGCCTTGTCAAATAATGGGTTAACGTTTTCGCATTTATCCCAAATTTTTGGAACGAAACTTCTACACATTTGGTTATTATATTTTAAGCGTCGCATCTTCAAATTGGACAGCACATACCAAATATTTGAATTTTATACATAAATTGTCTTTTATTAGTTTGGGGTCATATGTGACCCCAATTCCAAAAGGGTTAATGGAGTCATATTATTTTTTCCAAAACCCTGGGCTATTAAGATAAAATATAACATATAAAAGTAGCAAAGTGATGAATTTTTTAAACAGAGTGTTTAGAAAGAGTACATTTACAGAATATTTCAAAAGAATCCAATTATTCTCGAAATCCGCAAAATTTAAATCCTTGTCAAAAAAATTCTGGTAGAGGGATTTACTTAAAAATTCACACAGTTAATCTGCAACATGTATTTCATAAAACATTGAAGTGATAGATTAATTTTTTTAAATTTTGTTTAAGAAAATTTTTTCAAATTTGAAAAAGGAGTTTTAAAAATTTTATCAAAAAAATTTCCAATTTTCGGTTTCAATGAGCAATAAGTTACCAACGTGGTAATAAAACAATACTTCATCTCTGAGTACTTATATAGTATAGAGACCAAATAAGATTGATGGCTTTAATCAATTTGTCAAAGTTGAAAAAAATGCCATCAAATTTCATGACCTAGTTTTTTTTGGCACAAAAGCAGTCTGGGGCATTTGCGCTTTCTTGGCGAGTTTTAATTAAATTTAGAAGTTTTATAGCCTTTTGAAGGGATAATTTAATACTGATCCTGAATTATATAACAGCTTTTCGGAAAAATTGAACTATAGAACGAAATTTTCGTAAAATCTGAAAAAAAGTCATATTTTCCCCATATAAACACACTTGAAATTTTCAATCGGTTTGCGCCACGACAAAACTTTGTATTTCTCAGTTTTTTTGCTATTCGCATACTTCTAGGGAGTGAGACCGAGAGTTTGAACACTTTTTTTTATTAAGGGCCACCCTAATGCCACATATATGCCATGAGGTTATAAAAAACAACGGATTCTTCACTAAATATTAAGTAATATTAAGTGTTGCTTTTGTTTTGTCCAAGTGAAATAGTGCCATTTTGAGTTTTTTTTGCAAAAAAAAAATATAACGGTTCTTTTAGTTTAAAATTTTAGTTTTGTCTTTGATGAAGAAGATTTTGGAAAAACAACAATAACATGCTTAAAAATAGAAAAAAGTTCAATAGTGATTTTGGTTGTTTTTGTTCTGACCAACACTGTGTATGTAGGGCGGTAATAGTTTTTTAATACAGAGAGATTTATTATACATTGGTTTATAATATGGTTCATTGAAATACTCGTAATAGGTTATCTACAGAAAATACATTCCGGTGCTGACCGGCAATGGCCTACTCTTATTCTTAAATATTTTTAAATGTGCTCTTGAAATAATTAGTGGATAAAAATATAGCTTTCCTTCTGTATTGAACTATTTGTATGTGTGAGAAAAGCTATCCCATTCATTCTATTGTTTGTTGAAGCAATATTTGCCGCTTGCCGAGTAAATGGAACTTTAGTTTTTGGTTCCTTTAGTTCAGTTCCTTTTATATTTGCGTGGCCCGGTATCCACATAATTATACCCTATACCACTATGTGACTTTGTGCTGCTGTTTGTAACTACCAAAAATATTTGACCTAGACCCATCTTTTATTATACCGATCAGCTCAGAATCACTTTCTGAGTCGTTTTAGCGATGTCCGTTCTTCCGTATGTGTGTCCATGTAAACTTTATAATCAAATTAGAGGTCGCAAATATTAATAGATTTTGATGAAATTTGGTACATAAGCTTTTATTGGCCACAGAATGAATGCTGTTGAAATTTGTGAAAATCGGTCCATGTTCAGACCTAGTCCCCATACAAATGACCCCTATGAAATCGACATAAATTGCCATAAGATCCACATTATCACACAGATCTTAGACAAATTGGGGTTGTCTGTGTTTATTGTATCCATTAAAGAGTAGTCCAAAAATAATCCATATAGGACAATTCTTAGTCATAGGCCCTATATAGAGCTGCTTCCCGATCTTCACTTAAATCTATCAGAAAAACAAAAATATTCCACAGATTTTTCTCAAATTTGGTTTGTGCATATTTTTTCAAAATATAAGTGACTTTACCAAATACGGACTTGATCGATCCATTTTTCGACCTAGTCCCCATATAAATATAGCACCCGATATAAACTTTTTCATATCTGCAGCCAAAAAAAATTAATAACAATGACACTCATATGGTTAATGCTTATTTTCTATATCCTGCTTACCATTACAACTAACTATGTTTATGCATGGATTATTTTGAGTTTATGATGTTTAGAAGTTACATATTTTAGTTATTCTAGAGCTTTGGGATATGCAATATTTCTGGTTTTTCCTTCTGGTGCATATACGAAAAGATTGTGCTGACACCCAACTCTGGAGCAAGCGACATATACTTGTCTATGAAGAAAACAGTTAGCTTCTAAGTTGATATCAGCTACTGCAAGAGATAGTCCTCTTATGTACGTTATGTTAGGAAAAACTTTTTGTACAATCTCTTGGAATGAAGAAACCAACTGACAAAAGTTTTCTGATACGGATATTACAGTCGTTTCAGGAGTTTTTCATTCCCTGGAGTCCGGTTATCTTATCCGTTGGGCCTCAAGACGTTACTGTCTCCTTTCACGAGTTTCCAATTCCCTGGAGTCAGGTTGTCTTATCCGTCCGCCCTCAAGACATTATTAAGTCGTTTAAGGAGTTTCAGATTCCCTGGACTTAGCTTGTCTTATGCGTTAGGCCTGGGACGTTGTTGAATCATTTCAGGAGTTTCACATTCCCTCGGCACAGCTTGTCTTAGCCGCTGGATTGCTAGACGCACTTAAGTAGATTCTGGCATTTCCGCTTCTCTTAACAAATCTTGTCTTGATCTTTAGGGTTCAAGACGTTATTGGGTGTGCTCAGGTGTTTCAGCATTTCTCGACTCAGATTGTCTATCTCGTTGAGACTCGATACGAATTTGGGTCTGATAGGGTTCTCTAGAGTTCTGTTTAGTCTACGCCTTCTTGCCTTTGAGGTAGTACGGCCTATATGCTATGCTTTCGTGTGAAAGTCACAATTGCAAATAGTTATTTTTCCACATTCACAACTCATTTATATAGTAAAAAAGATGAAGTGGAAATATTTACAATATATTGCTTTACAATGTAGCCAAAAGGCGAGATGAAAATAAATATTTTTATGAATTAACCTCATCGGAGTATTCCTACAACGGTAGTCAACCTGTATCTGTTCATCCATGAAATAAATCTGCACTAATTTTGGGTTTGGTTTCAACATTCATTTCATAATGGTGTAACCTCAAGCAGTAAGTAAAGAGATTTATGCACAAAGTTTTAAGGAAGTCCATTGAAAAATCAAAATATGTTAGCAAACAGTAAAAACGTATATGTGACCTTCTCCGAGAAAAGGGACTTAGTGTGTGAAAATTAAGTTTTGAGAAAAAACGCATTTAAAGTTTCTACACCCTTTTAGGTACCAGAATCCACCGTTTTTGACACAACACGTTTTCTGACACACTAGGTAAATTAAAACAAGTGGGCGTGGCCGCCTGGGATATGAGAATAATGTACAGTAAATTCGAGCGAAAACCGTAAAAAAATTTTGAAAAGAGTGGGCGTAAAAGTAGGCGTGGCCGGTAAGAACCCTATGGTGACCTTACCTGGAGTACAGAGATCATGTGTACGCAATTTCAGAGAAATTGATTGCAAAATAAAAATTTTTATATCGGTCAAACAAAAAAATAAATAATAAATAAATAATTACAGTAAAAATTCTGATTATTGCAACAAATTGTTCTAGTTGCAACCGAATATCCATCAATCTTTGTTTACTCTATAAATAGGGCATCGAAGCTTTTAAATATCGGTGAGTTTATCGAGTTAAAAGTCATTATTTCGAAAAATCAAAAAAATTATTTCAAATTTGTTTGCTGCCCTCTTAAATTTAAATCATGTGACGGTGATCTTTTTTGCTCTGCACTGTAGCAGAAGAATTTCTGGTACAGGCAGAATAAGAAAGAAGAAAAAAATAATAACCTTGATCTTGAAATTATTTTCAAGTTCAAGTATGTACATATAAACAACACCTTATATGGTAATAATAGGTTGATGGCATTTTTTTTTATGGCGTATTTTTTCTCTTCATTGTGTTGAAGTAAATCATGAACACATTCATATGCAATCATGCTGGGCAAACCACGTATTTTCTTGTATTGATCTCACTTGCTCTCATAGTCATATATGAGTGTGAGTGTTATAAATACTAGAGAATATTATGAATGCATATGAATGTTCTCACTGAATTGCTGGTGATTTTGTTTGTTTAATAAACAGGTTTTTATCTGCAGAGGAATGAATGAGGAAGATTTAGCTTGAATAAAAAGTCATTTTTATAATTAAGAGGAGTTGAATTTTGGATCGTGAAATGAACAGGTTGAGGAAAAACCTTAAATT
This sequence comes from Cordilura impudica, assembly GCA_963682025.1. Classification (NCBI taxonomy): domain Eukaryota; kingdom Metazoa; phylum Arthropoda; class Insecta; order Diptera; family Scathophagidae; genus Cordilura; species Cordilura impudica. The sequence continues at coordinate 103,653,508 of OY821517.1, forward strand.
AAAAATTAAAATGTAGTGTTAAGAAAAAAAGAAGGTTGAGGAAAAGCCTCTTAAAATTAAAATGTAGATTAAGGAAATTTAAAATTAGTGTAAAAGATAAATTAAAACAAATAAAATAAAAGTAAAGTTAAGTTTAATAAATTAAAAAAAAAAAAGAGAGACTAATGTCAAGAAAAGAGACGAATGTTTAAAAAATAAATAATTGAAACATAAAATAAAATTAAAACGGAGTTGAATTTTGAATGTTGCAGAAGAAAGGGTGAGGAAAAACCCTCTTAAGAATTTAAATTAAAAATGTAGTTTTAAATAAATAAAAAAAAAAAAGGTTTAAGTTAATTTAAAGAAACGTAGAGTTGAATTTTGTTTGCTGAAATGAAAAGGTTGAGGAATGAACCTCCGTAAAATTAAAAATGTAGTTAAAAATAAAGTAAAGTTAAAAAAAAAAGTTAAGTGAAATTAAAAGTAGTGAAAAATTTAAGGAATAAAAACAAATAAAAATTAAATAAACGTTAAGAAAAAAAAATTATTAGATTTAGAGACATGTGAATAAATCAAATTCTGTGTTAATGAATAATGCTGTTTGTGCTAAAAAAAAAACCCTTCTGAGCAAAAAATTTGAAGTTAATTAAAAAAAAAAAAATAAAAAAGACAATAATGTTAAGAAAAGAACAGAATGTTTAAAAAAAAATTATTAATGTTTAAGAACTAAAGAAATGGTGGAAGAACCTTTTTAAAGAAACTAAAATCAAATTATATTTAAGAACTTAAATACTGGTTTACTGGTTTAAAAAAAAATAAATAATTGAAAAATAATATAAAAATATAAAACAACACAAGTTGATTAAACAAATTTTGTATTGAAATCAACTACTATATCATCATTAATCATCATATTGATTGCGAGACACAACCACGGCGTCTGGCGGCAGCAGCTTCATCCTCAACAACTACAACCCTATGGCGGTAATTAAAAGAAACTAATTAAAATGTTTTCGTAAATCTAAATTAAATTAAATAAATTTTCTAAGATTTGTCTAACTATAAACTAAAATTATTTTTTAAAGATTTTTCTAATTATAAATCAAAATTTTTTCTAAATATAAATTTAATCGAATATTTTCTACGTTAATAAAATTTACTAAATATAAATTTTAACTAAAAACTTTCTAAATTAAGGACTTTGCTATATATAAAATTAAACTAAAAAAAATCTTCCCAAATGAAAAAAAATGGAGCTAAGATTAAAAATTATAATAAGAAATGTAATTTAGCTAAAATTAAAATTTTGCTGTAAACAAAATTTTTTTAAATTTAAATTCAAAACTAAATTAAAATCACCAAACTAATAATTTGTATATATTTAGAATTGCTGTAAAATTTAAAATTAACCTAAACTTAAAATTATACTAAATTTAAGAATATTTACAAAACGGTACCATATTTAAAAAAAAAAAAAAAAAAAACAAATATTTTTTTTGGTTAAAGTTAAAATTAAAACTAAATTTTATTTAAAATATTATTATTATTCCGTAGTGCTAAAATTCAAATTGAGCTAAAATTAAAATATTATTAAAAGCAAAATTTTTCTAAATTAAACTGCGCTAAATATAAATTGTGCAAAAATAGTGCTAAATTCCAATTGATAAAGTTAAAATTTTGTTAAAATTAAAATTTTCCTAAAACTTAAAAATGTTCCTAAATTTAAAAATTACCCTAAATTTAAAATTTTCCTAAAACAGAATTTTGCTAAAATTTCAAAATTTTTCTAAAATTAAAATTAAGCTAAATTTAAAATTTTTTCCTAAAATTAAAATATCCCTAAAATTAAAATTTTTGCTAAAATTAATTTAAAAATTAAAAACCTTGAAATGAAGGTAAAATAAATAAAATTTGAAAACCCCATGTAGAAAACCAAACCAAACCAAATCTTTTCATTGCAGTGGGTTACCTCCAATTGAGATGGAGTCGAGGTAACATGGTAGGGAGGGCAAAAAGGGGCAGAACACCTCGTCCCCAATCCCAAGGTAAGTACGGCCATCCGTCCCATTTAGTATCCGCTTTTTTGACAGTTGTTTTTTTTTTAAATCGCACGTGAAAATCTGTAGTGCGGTTTCCCTGGGCCTGAGCAAGACCCCACCCATCCGGCGAGCTAGGCCCCTTCGCAAGCACGTGCGACCAGCAAAGGCTCAGGGAAACGGAAGCGGATCCTCCACCCCAACCGCACCATTACAATCAACTATACTATGGTAACCATTTAAACTGATGAAGGTCTGTTAAAGTTCAGACCTAGTCCCCAAATGAAGTTTCCCCTATTGTATCGATCAATATTGCTCAATGATATAAATTGTAAAATAGATTGCGATCCAATTTAGGTTGTGTATATTGATATAGTATCCAGAAGTCATCATTCAGAAACTGAAAAGTCTAGAATTAATTTTAGTCATAGTCCCCATTATGCGTGGCATCTCTTGAATCCCTCTAGTGACTTACAAGCATAACAAGTTTTTTTTTTTAAAATTTTGTTTGTTTGTTTGTAACACAACATATATGGCATCGATCGGCTAATATTTGGTTTTGTCTTAAATTCACCTATACAATAATAAAAATTATTACGAAAACAATTTGAGGGTAAGAATTCCTCGCCAAAGAATATAAACACAAATGTTGGAATTCGGTCTGTAGTGACCAACGTAATTTAGTAGAAAATTTGCCTATTTTCCCATTTAAAAATTAGGCTTACTCATATGGAATAATTGTATGGGGCTTAGTTCTGAACATACTCCAATTTTATAAAAATTCAGTTAACCCTACGATTCATAACCGGGTACCCGTGTACCTTTTTTGACTTTAAAGTGCTGCTGTGCCTATAATTTTTGAGATATGGACATAAAACTCCGAATCATGAGAGATTTTGGCTAAACTAAGATTTAAATACGAAAAAATTCAAAATATTTTCAATATTTTCTTTAAAAAATGATTTTAAATGTTTTACGCAAATAAACACACAACCGGGGTCCGCGGGTACCCTAATGCAATTCCTATGTAAATGCCTGACATGTAAATGAAAAAACGTTTTTTTGTGTTGTTTTTATTGGAAATAAATGTCTTTTTTATTTATTTTATCATATTTTATATATATTATATTATAATTCATCCGAATCACTATCGTTGTTATTGTGGCAATTGTAGCATTTAGTAATTGTTATGGCGTGCTCATCGCATATCGGCGTGCTACATATGCTGCAATTTTTTCTAGTTTTTCTTCTGCGCTTATTTGGAAGAAGGTTGCACATGTAGCACACGCCCGTATGTACTTTTCTGCCCCTTTGTCGTGCTGACGGAGATGTTGACGGACCTGCAGCACAAAGCACACTCTCCAACGGCCTTCCGAGGATGCTTTCAATTGCATTTTTTGTTAAAAATTGGCGCACGCTTTGCACATTTGAAATTCTATTTTCTATAACAGGAATGCACAGGTTTTCTACCAGTTGACGCAGGAAATTCTTCCTGCGCGTCGTGGTGTATCGTGCAGTTGGATTATTTCCATAATATATGATGTGTGATGCAAATGCGCTCACATCAATGATGTTATAGAAAAATGCCATCGGCCATCTTCTTGTTTGTCGCTGGGTCGTGTATTCTTGGAGAGTTTGGTTCATTACGTCCACCCCACCTTTTGTTTGGTTATAAAAATTTATAATTTCTGGTTTCCCACTCTCGTCAATTTGTGCATCATCATGCATACTAGAAAGAAGGATGACCGAGTTGGACTTCCGCTGCTTATATGAGAGCAGTGTTACGTTGTCGTAGAAGCCAAATAAACTTGAACCAACGTCTTTTTTTTTTTGTCTTCTTTCATCTGCGCAGGGATGTAAGCTTTGTTGCGGCGGAGTGTACCCACAATGCTGAGCTTTTCTACGTTTAGTTGCCTAGCCAACGGCAGCGTCGTAAAAAAATTATCCATTGTTATATTTCGTCCGCTACCGTAGTATGGCCCAACTAAATCTCTCACCACTCTTTCGCCAACACCAACTTCACGACCAGTTTCTTGTTTGCCAGTATATATTTTGCCATGAAGTGGATATGAGTTTTTGGCATCGCAAATCCACCATACTTTTATGCCATATTTTGCTGGCTTCGAGGGTATATATTGGGTGAATTTGGTTCTACCACGGTATGGATATAATTGTTCATCAATGGTCAAATATTCTGATGGCACATAATATCTGGCAAGATTTGCATTGAGCATTATCCAAATATCGCGAATTGGCGCCGCTTTGTCTTGACGCTGCCGCTCACCCGTGTTCTGGGGTCGTCAAACCGCATAAAACGCAGCAAATCGAAAAACCTGTTTATTCCCATGGTGGCGCGGAATATTGGGTGAGCCTGTGACGTCCACAAATCTCTTGCGTTTTCGTCATTAGAATGATTTGTGCCAGCCATCAAAATCATTCCAATGAACGCATAAATTTCGTTGATTGTCGTGTCTTTCCACTTCAACTGACGTCTATTGGGATTCGCTTCATTGTACGCATTATATGTGGCATGCGCTTTTCTATTTGTGTGGCGCACTATTATATCCACCATTTCCACTGTGAGGTATGATTTGAAACACTGCAAAGGCGTCATATTTTCAGTAATCCGCGCTGGACCACAGCGGTCTCTGAATATATTGTGGCTTCTCACTTGTTGGCAACTACGTGGTGTTCGCTGCCATTGTGTGCCGTCACGTGCAGTCATGTAGTCTGCTGGGTTTGTTGTTGGTGCATCTTCTTGCATATCATCATCTTCACTTTCATCATCAAAGAAAATTTCCTCTGGTGCGTCAATAGCAGCTGCAATTTCGTTTGCGTTGTCAACATTCAAATCTTCATTCTCTGATTCCGAAACTTCGCCAGTATATGACACATTTCCTTCATTTTGGTCTTCCACAGGGTCCACTTCAAGGTCCTCATCTTGAGTCGCTTCCTCAAATAAACGTTGAATATATGTGCTTCTTGCTTCATCACTCAAATTCCAGTATTCCCTTGTAGACAAATATCGGTCGTTGCGGCTCATTTTTCACCAACTTCACTGTTCAAATATTCAACACAGACTGGCGAAGCAAATGAAATATTTCAATTTTACGACACAAATGAACATCTGCTATCTAATTCAAAAGTAATTAAGCAAGTAGGTACCGGAAAAAAGCAAAAAAAGCAAATAAACAACCCTTACATAAAACCAGTTTCTGCCTACTTGTGTCGCTTTAGGTACTTATATACGAACAGAAACCAGTTTTTTTTCCAAATATCAAATTTGTACAGTTGAGAACGCAAAATATAATCAACAACAAAAATATTTACAGGAAAATATTATTTTATTTCAATAAATGCAAAACAACCTACTTCGGGTACCCGGGTACCTTGGTTATGAAATTAAAGGAGTTTTGCTGGTTATGAATCGTACGGTTAATAGTGATTACTTTTGATATTTGCGATCTGTGTATAATAAAGTATTGGTCTAGGTCAAGTATTGTTGGTAGTTTGAAACAGCAAAGCCAACTCTAGCCAGACAGTTGTCTAGGGCACAATAATATCAAGTTCGCATTTGTTAACTAAGAACATTCTTCGCAGATACGATGAAATAATTTTGGTTTTACCCTAATCAGTTTCAACGTCAAAGAACTTTGAAATTTCTGTTGTGTTAATAAAAAACGTTGAATTTTCCTTCGTATTAAACTTTGAAGTTGTTTTTTTTTTACCTTGAAGTTGTTTTGGTCTTTCTTAAAGAGTAAATAATGCATTTGTTATGTGACACGTTCACGTAATTAATTAAACATATTTCACTTTCCACGTGTTATCTTTCAATGACACTACAGTTTGTCTTAATTAAATTTTCAATTTATTTTCATTAATTACACATTTAACAACAATAGCGATGGGTCACGCTCAATCAGTCTTCTAATTCATATTTTTTTTTTTTTTTCAGTTTACAAGCGGAAAAGACGAAGAATGTTGGCTGGTAAGTAGGTGCTACTGGGTTCATCGGCATCTACAGGGGTAGCTGGGGGAACGTCTGAAGAATCTGGGGCTGCAGCAGTAGCATCAGTATTATAGCTAGCAGCAGGAGCAGAAGCAACGATATTGTAGCTTTCAACGGGAGCTGGTTTTGAAGCAAAGTTCAACACTGGAGCAATACCACCATTAACAGACTGAGAGCTACCGCCCAAGGAATTATATTGACCTTGAATCGCATTTACAGCATTCGCAGCATCTTCGGGAGTGCGGTATTTGACAAAGTGTACCTCGGGTTTTTTGTTATTATTGTTGTTAAGCGTATTCAATTTGTGGGACAAATCGTCGAGATCAGCTTGTTTGTTGAGAACATAAATGTCGATCTTTTGCTCGCCAGCTTGTTTGGCCAAGGCAAGAGCAGCTTTTTCCAAACCATTATGTTCGGGACCCTTGATGAATATAACACGAAGGCCTTGTTTCACACCATTGGCATACTGGTGGTTGGCAACGGGTTCATTGAAATCTTCTTCGTTGGCAGTGAAAGTGTAAAATTCCTTTTCGAGTTCAGCTTGAGGAGCATGTGAGGGAACATCATTGGTAAATGGAGAAAAATCACCTTGGGGAGCTACATTTGATGAAGAACCATAATTTCCACCATCATTGATAGAAGCAGAAATGTTACCTTCGGGAGCTACATAACTTCCGCCATCGTTCGCAGATGCAGAAAAATCACCTTGGGGTGCTAATGAGGGAGCTACATTTGACGAAGAACCAGAATCTCCAGCACCAACAACACCTTCGCTAGGAGCAAGCGACAGACCTACGTCGGAGTGTTCTACAGGTTGGTAATTGTAACCCAATTTGTCTGCAGAGACCACAGCCACTAGCCAAAGAATAACGAAGGAGCGCATATTAAATATGTATGGCCTCTATCAATTTGCTTTTATATTGCGAATGTTATAGTATGGCAAAATATCGTTCAATTTATACTTGTATTTATCTATATATACAAAATTCATTTTCTGTTTGTTTGTTTGTTTGTTTGTTTGACCGCTATACAAATTTTTATTTTTCAACGGATTTTCCTGAAATTTTGTACACACGATCTCTATACCACAGGAAAGGTCGCCGTATACTTTTTACCGACCACGCCTACTTTTACGCCCACTTTTTATGTAAAATTCATTTTCTGTTTTATTCATATTTGTTCACTATACAAATTTTTATTTGGTACACACGATCCCTGTACTCCAGCTAAGGTAACCATATACCTTTTATCGACCACGCCTACTTTTACGCACACATTTTATATACAATTCATTTTCTGCTTTTTGGTATATTTATTCGCTATACAAATTATTATTTTTCAACGGATTTCTCTGAATTTTGCTACACACGATCTCCATACTCCAGGAAAGGTCGCCATATGATTCTTACCGGCCACGCCTACTTCTGCGCCCACTTTTTGTATACAATTCGTTTTCTGTTTTTTGGTATATTTGTTAGCTACACAAATTTTTATTTTTCAACGGAATTCTCTGAAATTTGGTACACACGATCTCTGTACTCCATATGATTCTTGCCGGCCATGCCTACTTCTACGCTCACTTTTTATACAAAATTAATTTTCTGTTTTTTGGTATATTTGTTCACTATAGAAATTTTTATTTTTCGAGGGATGTTTAAAATTTGGTCACACGATCTCTATACTACAGGGAAGGTCACCATACGCTTCTTACAGGTCACGCCTACTTTGCGCCAACTTCTATGTATATAAAACTTATTTTTTTCCTTTTATTTGTTTCTTTATTTGATTGCTATACAAAGTTTTATTTTTCAATGGCTTTCTCCGAAATATAGTACATATTCCAGGGAAGGCCGCCATATGAATTTTACCGAACCACGCTTACTTTTACTCCCAATTTTCATATAAAATTCACATTTTGTTGTGTTTTATATTTCTTCCCTATACAAATTTGTACTTTTCAACGGATTTCTCTGAAATTTGGTTTACACGGAAATAACTACACTGTGAACAAATTTCCCAAACTTAAAAAAAGGTACCCAAAAGAAATGAACAAATTCCCCATTTTTTTTTTAATCGAAAGAAATTTTTACATATTTTTATTTAATGAATTTTGTTAAATATTTATTTTAGTAAACATTTGCATACTGCTCTCAATATATGTCCTACAATAAATGCATTTAAAATGAGTTTTCTTTTCAATAGCACGGAATATCGGAATGATCTGAAAAATATATTTTGACAATTAAAATAAGTTGGCAACAGCTGCGCGGCAGCACAGGTATGGTTGCCAAATGCGCGGAAGCGGCGCGCAGTGCGCCACCGCGGACTGGGACGCGACGGATGCGGACGCGACGCACTCTCGGAACACAGCCCAGCTAAAATATCGCAATGCTCCAAAAAATATGTTTTAGGAATTAAAATAAGTTAACGAGAACTAAGCGGCAGAACGGGTAGTAGCTGCGAGGAAGCGGCGCGAGGCGCGGGGACGCGGACGCGACGGATGCGGACGCGACGCGCTCGCGGAACACAGCTCAGCAAAAATATCGCAATGATCTGAAAAATATATTTTGGCGATTAAAATAAGTTGACAACAACTGCGCGGCAGCACGGGTCTGGCTGCCAAACGCGAGGAATCGGGCGCGACTCGCTCGCGGAACACAGCTTAGTGAAATGTCATATGATAAATTTTATCTACGTATGTGAAATAATTACCTGCTGATCAAAATAGGACACACATATACTATAAGCAGTTGCTTAAAGAAACCTTGCGACACAATATTAAACGTCGCATTAGTATTTCATTTCTGAAACTTGAATTTGACGTCTCTGCTCAATGATGATCACTTATTGAATGAAGTAATTCGATTTTTAAAAGTTCTGATTCCTTTAATTTGCAAACGATTCCCTTATATTTGATGTTTATAAATAAACTTAAAAAATACTTAAAGCGGTTTCGCAACTTATTTTTGAAGCATTTTTGCTGCAGCATCTTAAAAAACTTCTAAATTAAAAAATCAAAAAATTTTGAATTGAAATAAAAAAATTAATTTACTGCCCATACAAATTTTTAAGTACTCAGCGCCTGGTAGGCATAGTGAACCATTTTTCAAGTCAAAGGCCTTTTTATGCCGGGCAAGACCGGGTAAAAACAGCTAGTAATATATATATATATATATATCCATAAGCTGATTTTCATATTTCAATAATTCAGTTCATTTAAATTAAAAAAAGTTTTTAAATCAATGAAGTTTTTATATCTAATTCGATTTTTGTTGCTAGTGTTGATTCATACTGGTTAGTGGCCATAATAATGGACAATATTGGTTAAAAACCTAAAATAAAACTCCATGAATATTTAAATATTTGTTGGTTGTTTACTTTTTTTTTTTTTTTTTTTTTGAGTTGATAACATTGTTGATCTGAGTCACAAACATAAAATATAATTCTAACAAGTTTCAATTAAGCTTTTGACATTTATGAAATTTTTCCAAATCATATTGAATTTAAATTGGGTGGCTAAGTTTTCGTAATAAATTCTATTTAAATTCTATTTTATGGAGTGATTAAATTAATCACTTTGTGTTGTTTTTGTTTTTTTAGTTTTTATCATTTTTCATAATGAACCACAATCAATGTGTTAATTTATGCAAATAAACATGATTTGACACTGTTTATATAAATTCACGTATATATATTTTTATATACATAGTTGTAGTATTTGCCAATTCCGAAAACTTGTTTTTGTTTTCATGATTTGCTATGCAAATAGCAGAGGGTGGATTGACCTTTAACTTTTATCACCGGAAGATAACTTAAAGAAGATGATTAACTGATTAAGGTAATCGAGCGTTTGAATTTATTATTATGAAATATGTGTTTTTATAAATCATTGAGGACTGCAATGACATATGTTGCAAACTTTTTTATGATTTATAGTTCTAAAAATTTATTAATAAAATATGGAATTTCACAACTTCATGCTCTTGATCTTTTTTTATTTTTTTTTTGTCTTGATCAATATGTTCCCAATTTCGGTCAGATATATAAAGTGTTTATGCCTGCATTAAATACTTAATATATTCACGCTCATCCCTGACTCACCGACTGCATCCGTAACGCTATATATCCGTCTGTAGTTGTTGATATGGCTGATTAATGGGTGGTTGATAAACTCTATAAAATAGTGGTTTATAAATTCGATAAAATATACCACATATGTAGGTACTCTATCCAGCGCCTTATAACTAAAAAATTTATTTTAAAGGTTTAAAAACTTGAGTTGGTAACACTGTTTTATTTGACACCGATTTAAGGTATGAACTATCTTCTAAAATCCCTCAAAAATATTCGAATTATTTTTGAAGTTACAGAGCTATGTCTGTGGGGCCTTTCATGTCAAGTGATCCAAATTTTGAAACCGATGTCTTCCGATCGGGATGATATTTACACCTAGGTTAGTCCTATTAGATAGTAGTTTAGACAACAAGATCGGTCCAGAACTCTCTGAGTTAAAGGGGGTCAAAATTTGACATTTAGACCAAACAGGTGTTCGTTCTCAACCATGTAACTTATTACCTATTGTTCTTAGAAAATTTTCTCCCAAATAGTTTAGATAGCTATTTCTTCAATATATCGGAAAAAAGGCATTTTTTGCCTTTTTTTTTGAAAAAGGGCATTTTTTTTCCTAAGAAAGCTTAGGATTTTTCCTTTAAGAGCTTTTTGGTCGCTTAGTGGGATGGGAGTGGGATATCTATCAAAATAAATGTTTTGTAACTCAAGACAACGGTTTTTCAATTTTTCACAAATGCACTATTTTGAATTTTTTCCTATTTGTGTGTAAAACCTTACAAATAAAACTTATACTGAGAAACTAGACAAATTAACCTTTCCGAAGGTATGTAACATACCTAACTAAAATTTCATACCCTAGATACTGTAATACCCAGAATATGTTAATCTCAGGAAAAAAAATCACTTTTTATACCCTATACCACTATGTGGTTTGGGTATAATGACTTTGTGCTGCTGTTTGTAACAACCAAAAATATTTGACCTAGACCCATCTTTAATTATACCGATCGAATCAGAATCACTTTTTGAGTTGATTTAACAATGTCCGTCCGTCCGTCCGTCCGTCCATCCGTCCGTCTGTGTATCCATGTAAACCCTGTAGTCAAACTTCAGGTCGCAAATATGTATATATTTTGATGAAATTTAGTATATAAGCTTTTGTCGGCCATGGGATGAACGCTATTGAAATTGGTGAGAATCAGTCCATGTTCAGACCTAGCCCCCATACAAATAACCCCCTATGAAATCGACATAAATTGCCATAATATCCAAATTGTCATATAGATCTTACTCAAATTGGGTTTGTATGCATTCATTACATCCATTAATGAATAGTCCAAAAATGATCCCTTTGGCCCCATATAGACTGCTTCCCGATCTTCACGTAAATCTATTAAAAACAAAAATATTGCACCTGATTCTTCTCAAATTTTGTTTGAATATATTTTTGCAAAATACAAGAGACTTTACCAAACATGATCAGGATTGGTTCATTTTTGGACCTAGTCCCCATATAGATATAGCATCCGATATGAACTTTTTCATATCTGCAGCCAAAAAAATTAATAAAAATCCCACTCAAATTTGGTTTTTGCTTATTTTCTATGTCCAGTTTGTTGGGCCTAAGAGATAGGGTTTCTAAACGCATGGTATAGGGCATCATATAGTCGGTCTAGACCGACTATAATTTTCTCACTTGTTTTATATAGAAATGTTGAAAAATTATTATTTATTTATTTGTAATAATAATTAAATTAATATACTATTATATTATATTAATTTTTATAATATAGTACCAAAATCTGAAAAGAGAAGTTAACGTACAGTAATGCCAAAATATGCCAAGAAAAGTTAACGTACAGTAAAAGTAAAGTTGATTCTCCACGCATAACTTTCCTCAAACCCAACGAAGTTAAGCAGTTAATAGCTCAAAAGAAGGAACTTGATCCACTAAGTGTTCTTAGACCTATGTCAACAGCCTACGTTAATTAGAACTCTAGTTATAGAGGTTTGAGAGAAGAAAAATATTGAAAAAAATCTTGAATGCAAAGTTTATTCATAAATTCTTTTAATATATAAGATAATAATAATATTAAAAATAAAAAGATTAATAATTTAATAAAATTTAATCTTAATCACATTAGATCCATTTATATCATAACTATTTTTATACTTAATTTGTTGTAGCTAATGAAGTATTTAAGTTTCGTAAATCTTTCATCCAGCTTATTTACCGTCTTTATTTGCTGTTTCTTGCCAATCTCTCCTTGGAGTTACTAGGTTTAGCTGTTGATTTCGCTGCTGGTTACTTTTTTAGCTTTGGAAAGAATTCGCATTGAGTGTAGGCAGAAAACTTGGGTCTTCCATCGAAAAGCGGTATAAAAGCATGGTATTAAGCGATGCCATCGATTGTTACGAATCTACTCTTCAGTGTTTTCAATGTTTCCTCATGATCCTCATTGCTGCTAAAAACTATTTTAGTTTCGTTACAATAATTCTTTGCCCAGTGGAATAAAGCATCTAAGATGTGATCTTGATGAGAGCACTGGAGGCCATACTTCGCTGCATTTATTTTAAGGTTTGCTCCAATACCATCACATCCTCCTTTACCATGAGCATTAGAATGAAAATGCCACTCAGATTTGCGAAGCTACTTTTGTTTTTAAAATGTTGACGAGCTCTTTCCGAAACGTAGTATACCTTCTCTACTGTAAATTTAGATTTTAGATATTTTAGTTTTATCTTCTGGTACTCATAAACTGCGACGGTATCATGTTTTAAATCGTCGGATGATTGCCAGACTTTTGTGTTCCACATTTTCATTTTTCATTTAGTAAATAACTACTGTGAATATAGTTGCCTGGTCGTTATTGAAGTGGAATCATTGTATGGCATCCTGAAGAACACATTTTCTGTGAAATCATATGAAATAACGAATTCACTAGACTTCAAATATATCTTTGAGTAAAAAGTCATGGGTTCTCAAGTTTAGCAATCCTGTACAAATTTCTTCCACAACATCATCCAAGTTTAAAGTTACTGTTTTCAATGTGCATCTGTTAGTCTGAATTCAAGATTCAAATTTAACCTCCTCCATATATTCGCGACCAAAGGAGTTGATTAAATTCTGTTTGACGAATGTAGTTTCCGGGCAAATTGAACATTTACCTAAATGGCAAGAAGTTGTTGCATTAGGACACATAGTCAATTTAAGGCAATCGCGGTAATCGTGTAAATCTTCTAGCGAATCAGTTAGTCAGCAGCTGAGCCTAGTAAGAGATTGGCAAAAAAGCACCAAATAAAAGCGACAAATAAGCTGAATGAAACACTGGGTATTTACTTCACAGCTAGAATCTTATATATTAAAAAAATTTATGAAAACTAAAGTCAGTCCGTCCGGCCGTTCTACCCGGCCTATTTCCTTAATTTTTTTTTTTTTTTTTTGCATGAAAGGTATTAAGACACAGATATGTCATCAATTTACATTGAAATTTACTCAACTCCCACCTTACTCAAGTTATACTGTGCATTTCTTATGGGACACATTCACTCAAGCAATTCGAATTTTCATAGCTCCTCTCCTAATGAATGGATCTTGATCGTTTCACTCTCAGAACACTCAGCGGATCACGCTCTTTCTTTCAAGCTCTGTTTAAATTCGTTGAATTTGAGGAAAGTTGTGCGTGCACAACCAACTTTATATTATGCAACACGAAAGTTAACGTACAGATTTTATTACAATAATTGCATAACACATACCCTGTGTTTAATTGTAAATTGCCAAAAATTTGAATAACTTTAGTTAGCATACAAGGTGGCCTTTATTTATGTGTGTTCAACAAATAGTTATAATGAAATAAACTTAACGAATTAAATAGATTAAAAACTTTAGAAGAAATAAATTGAATGATAAAATAAAATTTCCTAGAATTTGCACTCGAATTTTGAGCGCTGGGCTCCGCTAGTAAATTAATTTAAAAAATATTTATGTTATAAATAGTTATGTGATTAAGACCAAATTTTACTAAATTATTTATGTATTTATTTTTATTATTATTAATATTGTTATTATTATTATTATTATTATACATTAATTTAATTATTATTACAAATTAATAAAAAAAATAATTTTTCAACATTTCTATAAAAGTGATTTTTTCCTGAGGTTAACATATTGTGGGTATTGCAGTATTGAAGGTATGAAATTTTACTTAGGTGTGTTACATACCGTCGGAAAGATTCATTTGTCTAGTTTCTCAGTATACATTTTATTTTTATCGTTTTGGGAACACTTACACACTAATAGGAAAAAACTCAAATTAGTGCATATGCTAAAAATTGAAAAACCGTTGTCTGGAGTTACAAAACATTTCTTTTGATAGATATCCCAGTCGTATCCCACTAAGCGACCAAAAAGCTCTTAGAGAAAAAAACCTAAGCTTTCTTTTGAGCCAAAAAAAAAAACTATATAACTCCTTTTTTGAAAAAAAGTCAAAAAAAAAAAAATTTTGCAAAAAAAAATCAACAAATTTCTTTTATTTTTTTTATTTTTTTCCGAAAGATTGAAGAAATAGCTATCTAAACTATTTTGGACAAATTTTGCTAAGAACACTACGTCAAAAATTACATGGATGAGAAAAAACACCTGTTTGGTCAACATGTCTATTTTGACCCCCTTTTAGTTGAGAGAGTTCTGAAAAAATCTTGATGAAAAATTGTCTCTAAACTACTATCCAATAGTACTAACCTTGGTGCAAATTTCATCCCGATCGGAAGACATCGGTTTCAAAAGTTGGATCAGTTGACATGAAACGCCTCATGTATAGAAAATTCTTATAATGAAACTTTAAATGCGTTTTCCTCGAAATCATTTTTTTCAAACTGGGGTGTCGCTTACCTCGAGAACCAGAAGTCGGATAAGGATTAGGCGGAAATCACGTTAGGCAGGTCCTTAACTGGGGCAATTGGGCTAGCGTCACTACCTAGGGAGGGTTAGTGCAATAACCCCCGAAACACAGTTCATTTTTAACTTTTTTTTTTTTTAGCGCCATTTAGTCAATTGTTGATATTTTTGATATCCTTGTCCAGGACCTGCCTGGCGTGACTATCAACAAAATTACCCCTGCGCATCTTGCTGCAACTTCCGGTGTTTGAGATAAACGACACCCCAATTTGAAAAAAGTCGTTATTAATATTTAAATACACAAATTCAAATACACTCATAGAAATTACACAATGTTTCTTATGCAAATATTTTTTTTATTTATTCATAAATTGTAATTAATTAAATATTTTTTTTATTATTATTATTATTTTTTTATTTATTTTTTTTTTTTTTTTTTTTTTTGGGTGACATATTTTGAATATAAAATTTTAATATGCATATGTATAATTGAATATAATTTAGCTTTTGTCGAAACTTTTATAAAATAAATTATTATTTATATTAATATGGATTATTAAATAATTTTATTATTTCATGAAACATATAGGTACTTGAGGTTAGGGTTATTTGTGTGCTTTTCGGTAAACAGAAAATTAAACGAATACCATAGGTCATGGGCGGGTAAAAAATAAAGCGGTTTACTTACATCCTAACCTTTTATCTAGCTTCACACTAAATTCAATTTCATTTCCTTACTAATATTTTGTTTTTTATACTTTCTCTTTTATTTTTGGTCAGTTTTCAAGTTTTTTTTATGTATTTGGCTACCTTTTTATGTTGTTTTCGACTCTCAATCTCCCTCGAAGGAAACAATAACACTACCCCTTTTTCCTTGAGCATGGTCGGAAAAAGGTAGCATTGTTTTCAAAAAGGTAGGGTCTTTGGTTGAATACTGAACAACTGTATTATACACATGTTGTTCAGAGCGGCAAATAACAAGACTACAAAAACTACAAAATAAGGCAGTGCGTACAATTTTGAAATGTAATCGATTTGCCTCTATAAATCTTATGTTAGACACTCTGAAATGGCTGAATATACAACAAAGATTAGAACTAAATACAATAAATTTCATACAGAAAATGAAGAATGGAGATGCACCCGAATATTTAATCGAACAAATAAGGTACGCTGGTGATGTTCAACCGTACAGCCTGACGAATGCAACGGATTTCAGGCTTCAACGAGCAGATACTAATAATATGCAAAAATCACTATATTATAAAGGATTAAGACTTTGCAATATGATGCCAAGTAGTATTAAACTTGTATTATTTATAAGAAATATTAATATAAACACGAGCTTAAATATGTAATTTATTAAATGAAATGTCATGAAAAAGTATTCAAAATACTACTTAAAATTAAATAAATTATTCCAAATCCATAGTTCATACAGCTTATGCTGCAACAGAGCTTATCCCGTGGTTCGTACCAGGGATGAGTAATCTCTAGCATATGCGGACCTATGCAGGGGCGGATTTATTTCTATTAATAATTAAAAAAAGGAATCATCACAACATATCTCCTTATTCCTTGTCATTTCTAGCACAGCCTTTTAAGATCTTATGTAACACGCCATAAAAAGTAATTAGTTCTTGATGTCCGACTTAAATCTTCGAGATATATGTTTAATTTTCCAGTTCTCTGCATTTCAAGCAACCTTCGAGCAAATCTGTTGCACATGCTTTCAACTGCTGCTTAAGTTGAGAAGAGTAATGCAGTTGCAGTTTGTTTGTTTTTTTTGTTTCTTTGTCTGTTTGTTTGTTTGTAGGAAGTAATCTCCGCAACTACCCATCTGATCTTCCTGAACTTTTAATAGAGTCTTACTACGGAGATGAGAAATGCTATAGGCTATAATTTTTTTAATATTTTTAGTGGGCGTGGCACCTCCTACACAAAGTAAATCTTTAATATCATATACATATATTGAGTACTATGATAGGGAGAGCTTTCCAAATTTGTGTGAGGTCACCTATTGTTAATATTAGTAGCTACGCCGGAAATGGACGGGATCGGATAAGTGGGCGTGGTACCTCCTATTCAAGTAATAGTTCAATATTATGTATCTCGAGTACTGTGATAGAGAGATCTTTTCAAATTTGTCTGATGTCACCTATTATTAATGTGAGTAGTCGGCCACAAAATGGGCAGTATCGACCCAATAGGCGTGGCATCTGCCATACAAAATAAATATAAAATGCCATATATCTGGAGTACTGTAATAGTGATAGTCTTGGGACTTTGTATGAGCCCATAAGTTATTCATGTGATTAGGTAGACAAACAATGGGCGTGATTGGAACAGTGGGCGTGGCACCGCCCATACAAAGTTAATATATGATATCAAATGACTGGTGTGCTAAAAAAGGTAAACTTTGACACTTTGCACGAACCTGTCAGATCTTAGTATAGTAGTCGAACAAAAAATTGGCGGGTTCACATCAATGGGCGTGGCACTCCCCATGCTAAGTAGATATTTAACGTAATATATCTGGAGTACTGTATAACAGAGCGCCTTGCGGCTTTGCGTAAGCCCATATGTTCTTTGTGTGATTAGTCCAAAAAAAAAAAACGGCGTGATCGGAGCAGTGAGCGTAGCACCGCCCATGCAAAGAGGATATCTACCATCATATAACTGGTGTACTATAAAACGGAAAGACTCGACATTTTGCACGAGTCCATCAGATATTAATGTGAGTTGTCCAATAAAAATTGAGCGGGATGGGATTAGTGGGCGACAGTCCTTTGACAAGTACATTAGTTATCAATGTGATTTGTCGAGGAAAATATATCGCCAAAAATCAAAAATCACCAACTCAAAAATCGTGAAAAATAAAAATCGCCAAAAAAAAAAAACAAAAATCATCAAAATCAAAAATGGGCAAAATCAAAAATCTCTAAATATAAAAATTGCCAAATGATATTTTAGGAACACTCAGTGGATCAAGCTCCTTCTTTTGAGCTATTAACTGCTTAAATTCGTTGGGTTTGAGGAAAGTTATGCGTGGAGAATCAACTTTACTTTTACTGTACGTTAACTTATCTTGGCATATTTTGGCATTACTGTACGTTAACTTCTCTTTGCAAATTTTGGTATTATATTATAAAAATTAATATAATATAATATAATGCTGCGGAGCAGCAGGATACCTCTGGTCTATTATTAACGTGATTAGTCATAAAAAAAATGGGCGGGATTGGACAAAGGCGCGTGGCACCCCCATACAAACTTAATATTGAATGTGATATAACTGAATTACTGTAATAATGAGAGCCTTGAGAATTTGCGTAAGCCCTATCATTACGATTCAGGGGGAAGGGGGGTAGCGAAGCACACCGGATTACTTCTAGTAAGTAATACCAGCCTTCATGATATCAAATAAAATGATAGTATATGTAAGCTAAGTAATATATGTATGTTAAATAAGTTAAACCAAATTTAGTATAAAAAGGGTTGAAACCCAAAAATAAAACAGATTCTAATTTATATACCCCAATCGGCAGCAACTGCCCTTGTTATCTTTTAGTTAAAGTTTCTATTTGAACTTACTCTGTAAGAACTGCAAATATAATAGATCAATCAGAGGCAAACTCTGCCGGTTGAAAAACCATGTAAAGGACCACAAATCACTACAAAGGATTCAGGATTAACAACTTCACTTACTACAAGGAGAACAAAATTAGATATCTTTTGTCTCTCTGTCGGCCATTATGTTGGCTCTCCGCTTAAGATAGCTTAATATAGAAATTATGTCAAACAGAACACGGCACTTCAGGGAAATTATTCGTGATCCAAGAATGTATGCCAGCAGCATAAAAATGAGCACCAAGTAATTCAGAAAATTTTTTATATTGACTTTCCGTTATAGAAATTCTTTAATGGTGATAGTACTAGCTTGAAGGTAGTCCTCATAGTGATCATACATTAGATTATGTTTCGATCGAGATTTGTTAAGAACGGCAGAATGTTAAGAATATTCACCACATGTACCACGCAATGCAACCTGACTTCCAGAAGTCAGACGAGTTTCTGATACAAACATTTTAATGATTGGAAATATGCGAGCTGACTCACAGATATACATCTCTTCTGTTCTACCAATAAAAAATAATTCTGCACCTTGAATAGTTATGTTATTCAAAAAATATATTGAAGAAAGGATAAAAAACCAAAATCTTTGGAACTTTCAACGACATGTGGAGTCATCTACGGTTCTTGAGTTATAGTTGAAAAATTAAGCAAACAACAATATAAACAATATAAAAGGTGATAAAAAAAGTTTGGCCTGAGAAGTCCAAATCCTTTCGAGCTTTTACTGTAATGGCCTATTACTATCACCCTGACTTGGAATTTTTCACCCCCAGACAATGACCATGAATATGTTCCACATTGTTATTATTTTGATTGGATAAATTCAACTATTGTTTTGAATTTTGCTAAAATTTTCTATCACTTTTTAATTGCTATAATGTTATTTTAATTGAAAAAATAAAACCAATTTTTGTAACTGAATTTACACTTTTGATGATAGGTGCCAAAACAATTAAAAGAACTAGCCAGAAAATTATAGTCGATCTAGACCTACTATACGATACCCAATAACATGCGTTTAAAGACCCTATCTCTTATGTATGTCCAACTAATTATATACAGAAAATAAGCATAAACCAAATTTGAGTGGCATTGTCATTAATTTTTTTGCCTTCGGATATGAAAAATGTAATATCGTATGCTATATTTATATGGGGACTAGATCGAATAATGGACCGATCTTGACCATATTAATATTTTTGTTTTTGATAGATTTAGGTGAAGAGCGCGAACTAGCTTCATATCGGGGCTATAACTAAGAATTGTCTTATACGGTTTATTTTTAGACTACTGATAAATGGATGTAATAAACATACACAAACCTAATTTCACCGGATTCTATATGATAATTGGGATGTTATGGCAATTTAAGTCAATCTCATAGGGGTCATTTGTATGGGGACTAAGTCTGAACATGAACCGATTCTCACCAGTTTCAATGGCGTTCATCCTGTAACCGGTAGGAGCTTACCTACTGAATTTCATCGAAATACATTCATATTGGCGGCCTGTAGTTTGACAGACGGACGAACGGACGGAAAGTGATTCTGAGTTGATCAGTATAATAAAAGACGGGTCTAGGTCAAATGTTTTTGGTAGTTGCAAACATCAGAGCAAAGTCATTATACGCTGACCTCAAATGACGATTGAATTCATTTCCAGTAGGTTCTTATGAGGGAATATCATGAGAAGCTACCGGTACATAATCTTGAAAAGCGTAAGAGGGACATTCTCCGAAAAATTATCTTAGAAGTTACACGGAAATAAGATTTCCAAGCATTCACATGTTCACATGTTGATACTTATATTAGTTATATATATAATTGGGAAATTCACAACAGGTGTTGTATGTCGCCTGTTGTATTAAAATACACAATACAATCATTTGTTGTGAACACCCAGTTGTATTTTCATTTTCTAAGGCTTTTTTTATTCATTTTCGATCCAACGAAGAAAGGTCGCTTCGTCGCTTCTCTTGTTTCCGATTAGGGAAAACACGTGTCGTTGTTTGCTTTTTGGTCATATGATATAGCCTGGAGTTTTAGTTAATTTAGAATAAAAAAAATTATAAATCGTTTTGGTTAATAGTGCGTTTACATCTGAGGAAAATCTAGTAGATTTTAGTTGAAATCTATTTCAAAATCTATACCATTTACATCTAACTTTTTTGATATTTTGGGAGATTTTGTTTCCACAACAATAAACAGCTGATTAAAATAAAATATATAAACTAGAAATACCAAAAATAAACAAAACAATTGGAAAATGGAAAATTCTAAGAAGAAAAAGATTTTATTATTATATTATATCAAGAATGAAAAAATCACAAGCTGAAACAGAAATCTTGTGAAAAAAAACATCAGCATTTGTTAAATGTATTGTTTGGACAACAAAAACAAATGCATTTTCCACAATTATTATATAGTAGATTGGAATGAGCACACATAAGAATAAAACGTTATAACTTTTTAATTACTAAATATTTTTTTATTATAGATCGTCAGTTTTGTTAATAATTAATATTTTGTTCCTTTTTATTCAACTTGTTTACTTTGGTTTTTGTTGTTAAATGTCAATTTTTCAGCCACTGCGTTGTAATTTTCTACTTCAATATTAAAAAAACACAGTCTTATCATTTGGTAGTGCCCAAGTTTGAGAAGATTTTGTAAGATTTTGCACAAATCTATAACGAGCTAGATTTTGTTTTGTATGAGAAATCTAGCAAACGTGTGCAAGATTTTGTTTGTATTGTTAATTGAGTTCCTCGTATGATTTCCCTACGAGTGTATGGATCTTTTATGTATGATAGAAATAAAATAAAAATCAAGTAATAAAATTCTAGTCGGTCTAGACCGTCTATTCGATATTACATACCATGTGTTTAGAGAAAAAATCTAAGATCGAACATATTAGATATAGAAAATAAGCATAAACCAAATTTGAGCGGCATAGATGATAACTTTTTTGCCTGCTACACACATCACCTCATACTAATTATACACTGACCTCATAATGGTGTATGGTATAATTATTTATTGGTCATTAAGTGTGACTTAATTGTTTTTCTTAGCCAACAAACGGCTTCAAATTAATTACACAAATTTTTTTTCAAAATTCCAATTTCAAGTATCTTTTTAATGAAGAAGAAAAAAAATCATTAAATTACAAGGAAATTTACATTTTTAATGCGCTATTCTATTTCGGTATCATTTGTTAAAACATAAATATTATTATACCCTACACTAATACGTGGTCAGAGTATAATGACTTTATGCTGATGTTTGTAACTACCAAAAATATTTGACGATTCACAGATTCATATTCCGAGTCGGTTTAGCGATGTCCGTCCGTGTGTCAATAAACCCGAGAATCAAACGCAAATATGAACACATATTAACGAAATTTTGTATGTAAGCTTTCTTTTACCTTAGAAGGAACTCCGTTGAAATTGGGGACAATTGGTGTTTCTTCAGACCTATTCCTCATAGAAATGATACCCTATGAGATCGAGTTAAATTGCATTAGGTTTGTGAGTGTTTATTACCTCCATTAATACATAGTCTAAATATAATCCCTGTAGGACAATCTTTAGTCATAGCCCCCATATAACGCAGCTTCCTGGCATTCACTTAAATTTATCAAAAACAAAAATATTGCATAGATTCATCTCAAATTTGTTTTACATATACTTTTTTTTACATATAATTACAGCATCCGATATAAACCTTTTTATATCTACAGTCCAAAAAATAACAATTTGCCACTCAATTAGTTGGACGTAAAACCCATTCTATAAACGCATCTTATAAGGCATCGTAAAGTCGGTCTAAACCGATTATTATTTTCCTACTTGTTTGGTAATAATTTCGACAAACCTTTTATATACAAAGAGAACATTGTGAACATTTCGTTAAGCATTAGCATATGAAACAAACACAATTCTTAATTTTAAAGTATTTCATGCATATTTATAGTTTAAATTGTCATAAATTTGATGAGATTTGCTACTTTTTAATCACCGGCGCCATGTATTTTGTTGCCGATAGATTTCGCCGCTTATATACATAAATGTCCAATTACCGCATCAAAGCATAGTTTATAGAGGTGCGGAAGATATTTATACTTTTAGCAGCGGAAGACTTATACACTCAGCAAATTCGAACATACGAACGCCACTCACATATTTTACAGTTACTTTGAGCGGTTCCTTTGATTCTTTGAAAATCACAGTAAAGCAGACTTTTTTTTATTATCTTGGATATTGAGAAATGCATCGACAATTCGGATCTTTCGCTTACCCTTTTATATATAGAAATTTTAATATCCGATTTAGAAGTAACTTATTTGTCGAGTTAATATCAGTTAGCTTATAATCTGTAGAAAAATTGTTGATTTAGCAATTCATGTTCACAAAATAATTAATTATTTAATAATTAATGATAACTAATAAATAAGAATTAATAACTAATAATTAATAATTTATAATTAATAAGTAATAATTAATAATTATTAATTAATTATTAATAATTATTATTATAATAATTATTAATAATTAATAATTAATAATAATTAATAATTAATAATTAATAATTAATAATTAATAATTAATAATTAATAATTAATAATTAATAATTAATAATTAATAATTAATAATTAATAATTAATAATTAATAATTAATAATTAATAATTAATAATTAATAATTAATAATTAATAATTAATAATTAATAATTAATAATTAATAATTAATAATTAATAATTAATAATTAATAATTAATAATTAATAATTAATAATTAATAATTAATAATTAATAATTAATAATTAATAATTAATAATTAATAATTAATAATTAATAATTAATAATTAATAATTAATAATTAATAATTAATAATTAATAATTAATAATTAATAATTAATAATTAATAATTAATAATTAATAATTAATAATTAATAATTAATAATTAATAATTAATAATTAATAATTAATAATTAATAATTAATAATTAATAATTAATAATTAATAATTAATAATTAATAATTAATAATTAATAATTAATAATTAATAATTAATAATTAATAATTAATAATTAATAATTAATAATTAATAATTAATAATTAATAATTAATAATTAATAATTAATAATTAATAATTAATAATTAATAATTAATAATTAATAATTAATAATTAATAATTAATAATTAATAATTAATAATTAATAATTAATAATTAATAATTAATAATTAATAATTAATAATTAATAATTAATAATTAATAATTAATAATTAATAATTAACAATTAATAATTAATAATTAATAATTAATAATTAATAATTAATAATTAATAATTAATAATTAATAATTAATAATTAATAATTAATAAGTTAAAACATAGATTTTCATTGACAGCGAATACAATGGTAGCTTTATGAATAACATAGGTAATGCAGCGAAAAAAACTGAAACTAATAAAAAATTCGGTGTAAATAGTAAATTTTTAATTAGACGAATTGCCCAATTTAAGAATTGAAACCGTCTATTCCAAGGAAATAAATAGCGACGCAGCTTATCATAAATCTAATTTGCCAAAGTCATTTGCGTCAGTTTAAAAATAAATACAACATTTTAAAAATAAATAACCACGTTCTATTTAATACATATTCAAGCTATGAAATCCGCCGCAACGAAATTATCAATGGAATGTAACACTGAAATTCCAGTCGGTCTAATTAAATGATTATATTATGCATTTTTCAACTCAACAATATTTGTTTTAAAATTTGTGACAATATGTAAAGCAGCCATTAGTGAACATAAGAAAACATCAAAAGCATGAAAAATAAAAATGCCATAAACATAAATAACCAAATAAATCTGGTATTTTGTAAGTGGTTATAAGAAACACGCAACTAGAATTTTGTTTTTTTATTGTAATAATCATCCATATTTTTACAATAATTCACAATCAGACGTCCGAGCTAGTAAACAGCTCTACTACATAAGAGAATTTAACTTCTTAATTAAAAAAAGAGGTCATCATGCAAATTGATTTAAAGAGAAACATTTTTGAGTTTAAATAGTTACAACATTTAGAAAGGAACAAAAATGTGTGCCTTATTGTAAGTACTACAAAGTTTTCGGTTATCTTCCACTTTTGCATTTATATGTTGCTATTGGTTTAGGTGGTGAAAGCGCTGGTGTTGATTCTGGCGTTTCATATGATGCTACACTGCTCCTGCTGCTGAATTCGAATAGAATTTTTCTCTTTGTCTGCGCCGAAGTTGAGTTATATGATGCCAATGCTGTCATTCGAAAAACAGAGGTCATAAAGATGCTGACTTCGGTCGACACAGGCAGGCCAATATCTGAGATTTGGAGAATAGACTTAGTGCAATCAAAAAGAACAACGACAACAGCAAACCCGAAGTAAATTTCGTCAAACACCACACCAATAAAGATGTTCAACAAGCTGTTGAATTTCAAACGATACTTTGGGAGGTTCCTATCTATTTCACAATGGAGGTGTTTCTCCCGTTCCTAACATCACTTCTAAAGGTCATGTTCACTCTGTACAAACACATAGACTTATCTATTATTAACTTTGTCAATTTTGTATAATTTTTTTTGTATACTTACATTTTATGGGTTTTCATAGTTTCATATTAATATCTAAAAGTACCTATTAACCATGTAACGCCTGAATTTTAATCTTAATAAATAACTATTAAATGACCTATATCATACTGTTTCGATATAATAAGTTTGTTCTTGTTACGGTGTTAAAAACTATTTAAAACAAGTAAGAATTAATAGTCAGAATATCCCGACTATGCGATACCCTGTGCCATGCGTTTAGTGAATTAGTCTTACCATTTTTTTTTTGCCTGCATTTCTGAAAAAGTTCACAACAGATGCTATATTTATATATTTCGACAAATGGACCGATCCTGACCATATCTAGCGAAGTCACTTATTTTTTATCTTTAATATGTGAATAACTTTCGAGCCTAATATGAATAAAAAATTAACAATTACATAGAGTAGATGGCAATACATTTGAAACTTTTACAAAATTTGCCAATTTGGTTTTTTAATGGTTACGCATTTAGGCTAAATTTCTGTTTTTTGCGAAATTACTCTTTGATGTGTTCTCTATTACAGCATAACAAATGTGTTACAAAAAAAGCAATTAAAAAAATATATAAACGAAAAAAGTGATAGGTATTTTATAATTGAATATATTATATCTATATGATTTTTTTACTCAGGGCGGCCGTGAGGTTTGAACCTGCGTCTATCTCACATACACTCGTACTTGCACTTTTTAAAGTCGGTCACAAGAAATCGCCTTCCCTATTAATATTATAGATATGTCTGAAAAGTGACGTCAATTCTAACAAGCTATTAAAAAAAGAAAAATTTTTTATCATGCCAAAATTGACAATAGGAATTGAAGACGGTGTGAAAGAAAGTGCAAAAAATCTAAACCGTTGTTTAGATATTTATAGATTCCGCCATTTTCTTTTAATTATTATAATGACAAGAGTAAATTTTTATGAAGAGTTAAAAATCAGAATTATAGATGATCCATGCTCATCCGTTTATCTTACAACAGCATAAAAATAAATACTTTTAAGTTTTGTTATTTTTTTCTGAAGTTATGTTAATTTGTTCTTTGATAAATGAATAAAATACACATATGCTTAAATTAATAAAAGAGTTTTTAATTTCATGATCAAGTCGTCCAAGTCGTCAAAAATATATTTTTTTTGAGGTTTCCATCCTATTGTCACTCATTATATATTATTATGGTTTAAATAATTAATATAATAATTACTATAACAACGTAACGGGTATATTGCTAGTTTATTATATCCAATTATGACATCAAAGTTGGATCTAAGATCCTTCTACGAAAATTATGGTATCACTGTAGCCTAATCAGTCTAAACCGACTACAATTTTCTTCCTTATTTTAATTACTGACATAAACTTAATTTTTTGTGTATTATTTTGTTTTTATTTTACAAACAAATAACATTAAAATTTATATTAAAACAAGCAAGACAATTATAGTCGATCTAGACCGATCATACGATACCCTATACCATGGTTAAGAGACCCCATCTCTCCGGTCCAACTAATTGGATATAGAAAATAAGCAGCAGAAACTAAATTTGAGTGGCATTCTTATTAATTTTTTTGGCTGCGGATATGAAAAATTTCATAACGGGTGCTATATTTATATGAGGACTAGGTCGAACAATCGACCGATCCTGACCATATTTGGTAAAGTTACTTATTTTTGAAAAAATATTTTTGTTTTTAGATAGATTTAAGTGAAGATCGGGAAGCAGCACTATATGGGGCCTATGACTAAGAATTGTCCTATAGGTATTATTTTTGGACTACTATATATATTAAACACATGCAAACCCAATTTGACTGGGTTCTATATGATAATTTGGATCTTATGGAAATTTATGTCGATTTCATAAGGGTCATTTGTATTGGGACTAGGTCGGAACATGGACCGAATCTCACCAGTTTCAATAGCGTTCATCCTTTGGCTGGTGAAAGTTTATGTACTAAATTTCATCAAAATATATTCATATTTTCGACCTGTAGTTTGATTACAAGGTTTACATGGACACACAGACGGACGGACGGACGGACGGACATCGCTAAATCAACTCAGAAAGTAATTCTGATAATAAGATGCACAAAGTCATTATACCCAAACCACATAGTGGTATACGGTATAAACACAAATAAGCAAGGCCTTTACAATATTTTGTGAATCAAAACTTCATTACGGGATATAGGGATCAGTTTTGGGTCCCCTACTATATATATTGTACAGTAATAGCCTTCATGATGTTACTGATCGTAGTTTATGCAACATGTTCTTGTTTGCAGATGATGTCTTTTTATTGTTTAGTTGCAATCGTGATTTCCCTGACGTTCTTGAACGCAAAATTTATTACTGCCTTGAGCGCGTTTTACTTTGGTGTTCCATGAATTCATTGGCTATAAATTCGGCAAAATCCAAAGCCATTATGTTTGGAACATCTAGTTGTTTTTTGTCAAATTCTAATATTTTTGCTGGTTGTTATCAGATTAAATTTGTGAATCAGCATAGATGTTTAGGTATTCTCGTTGATAGCAAACTTTCTTTTGAGTCTCATATTGATCATATGAGTTGTAAAGTATCGGCTTCATTGCATAAGTTCTATTCGACAAATATATATTTAACTGGCTCATGCCCTCTTAATACCGCAGGTTTTGTATGGACTTGAAGTAACTTCTGGGTCAGTTTTTGTTAACTTTAATAAAATTAATAGAATTGTTAATACTATTGTACGTTTTATACATAATGTTCGGCGACGAGATCATATATCGGAGTTTGTTAAAGGCTTTCTTGGTTGTTCATTTAGAGATTTTGTACAGTATCGTAACACTCTTCTTTTTTATAATGTAATGGAGACAGGGGTACCTGCACATTTGCGTAATATGTTTAAGTTTACTCATTCTAGTGGGAATCCGCAAATTTGTAAACCCTATACTACTATGCGGTTTGGGTATAATGACTTTGTGCTGTTGTTTGTAACTACCAAAAATATTTGACCTAGACCCATCTTTTATTTTACCGATCGAACCAGAATCACTAACTGATTCGATTTAACGATGTCCGTCCGTCCGTCTGTGTGTCCATGTAAAGCTTGTAATCAAACTGCTGGTCGCAAATATGTATATATTTTGATGAAATTTGGTATATGAGCTTTTATCGGCCACAGGATGAACGCTATTGAACTAGCCCCCATACAAATGACCCCTACGAAATCGACATAAATTGCCATAAGATCCAAATTGTCATATAGAGCTTACTCAAATTGGGTTTGTATGCATTTATTACATCCATTAAGGAGTAGTCCAAAAATGATCCCTACGGAACAACTCTTAGTCATAGCTGCTTCCCGATCTGCACTTAAATCTATAAAAAAAAAAATATTGCACTGATTCTTCTCAAATTGTATTTGTATATATTTTTGCAAAATACAAGAGACTTTACCAAACATGGTAAGGATCGGTCCGTTTTTGGGCCTAGTTCCCATATAGATATAGTATCCGATATGAAATTTTTCATATCTGCAGCCAAAAAATTAAGAAAAATCCCACTCAAATTTGGTTTATGCTTATTTTCTATATCCAGTTAGTTGGGCCGGAGAGATAGGGTCTCTAAATGCATGGTATAGGGTATCGTATGGTCGGTCTAGACCGACTATAATTTTCTTACTTGTTATTCGTAGAATTACTATTTCATTGTTTGAAAGATCATTTCTTGTGAGAGTTGCCCGCTGCTGGAATTGTTTACCACATTATTTACGCATTTTTTCGCCTCCAACAATGTTTTTCGTTTGAAACTTTGGAATCATTTTTTGTGGATTGGTGTGAAACATATTTTTAAATTTCTATGTATATACGTAAAATTTATAATAATTTAGCACTGACTTTCATTTAACTGGTTATATGTACATATGTATAAACATCGAGTTGTTGTTGATGGGACATAATGTTTTTTTTTTTTTTGTAGCCAGTTAATTAAGTATTTTCGTTATGGCTGGGGAGCCAATAGGAATTATTTTTGATTAAGGTTATAGTTATATATTTTTATAAAATATATATAATTATATGTATGTATATAATTATTATTATATTAGTTTTTATTCAGGAATATTGCATTGTAGTATAGTTTATTGGCCTATGTGGCTTTTATATTACGTTATGAACAAATAAATAAATAAATAGTTTTTTTTTTGCAATTTTAATGCTTAGGCCTGTGATTGGGCTTTGCACAATTTAGACCAAAGTTTCTAAAAGCAAAGTAATGTTTAATTTATTCTTATTTTAACCATTTTTAGGAATTTTTGTTAGTTCTCCAAATGCAACTTTGGACAATTTAAGCGACTACAATCTTTTTGTACAAATCTAATCATATTTTTTAACACATTTAAGTGATGGTATAGACTAGCCAGAATATTAGTGGGATATAGCGTTTCCTATAGAAGTGCACTTAACTTAAATGAAGACATTTTTTTTGCAGGTATACGTGAGCCTGCATATGAAAACCCACCTAGTGTGTCAAAACAGTTTTTGAGTAAAACGCAATTAAAGTTTCGCCCTCTATCGAAAAACAGTGGTATTTGTTTAATGAAATTCGTTCATTATGCTCTGATCCTATAAAAGGTGATAAATTAGCCCCAAAACCGATGCTGCCAAAACCAAAAAATGACAAGATAGCCCTGTGTTCAAGATTTTATAATTGAGAATTTTTAAATATTAATAAATTGAAAATTGATATTTTGTCTAAGTATTAAAGGATACTGAAAAACCCGTAATTTCAAAGGACACAAATGTAGGTTTTCAAAAACTTGTAATTTTGCAAAAATTTACGTAAAAAATATTATTTAAATTTCTTTATTTAGGGAAGAAAGAAAAATAAACTTGTTGTTCCTTCCTGTTCTTCTGAATCCAAGAAGACACGTATGAGTTTTGAAAACCTGTAATTTTGAATTTTTAATCCAATAAAGACATAAAAAAAATTCAACAAAATTTCTTTACTTATAGGAAACGAAGTGCAGGAAACGTATTATTTCAACCTGTTTTTCTGAATCTAACATTATGAAGCCGCAAGGCCACTCTACTCCGAAGAAAGTAATTAAAAAATTGAAAAATAATTGTGTTTTCATTTAAAAATTAATAATTAAAAAGAGAAAAGAATAAGTTTTTTTGAATATATCGTAGATTCTTTTGGGATCGAAATAATTATTAAGTAATTCAATACGTTAATAAAACCACCGAAAATTATTGGATAGAAAAATAATTTCTCACTCTAATTGGGTTTTTATATAAATGCACTTTTACATTACTTTTCGATGTATCTGAGACTTGTGAGCGGTTTCATACAAATCAAAAAAAGTGAATTCATGAAATTTGACACCCTAAGTGGGTTTTCTTAAGCAGGGTCACAAATATGTTTAAATATGTTAAATAATGTTGTGAATCGCCCAAACATAAAAAATTCCTTGCAAATTAAACACCTTTGGAACTTTTTTTGCAGTTGCCTAATCTTTATACACATCCCCATTAAAATCATCGTCTATTACAGTATATCCTTAAAATTTTTCAGCACTTTTTTTAAACTATTTTTCCGCTTTCCTCTTTGCCCTTTTATGCTGTTTATCATTGCTGTTGTAACTTTTGTAATCCCATATATTCTCAGCTTATATCTTTCATCACTTTTTGCAGGATTTTTAAATAATTTTCGGTTTTGTTAATTCTCTCCAGAATTGATTTGTCTTCATATCAAACCTCTATTTGCAATTTTTTCTAAACTACGATCAATAAATTCGGAAGATCGACCAAATCTAGAATTTTTTTACTTTATACCACTCTGTAGTCAGGATAAGAGTGTTTTCTGATGTTTGTAACTACCAAATATATTTTACTTAGACCCACTTTTATATCGATCGATCTAGAAACACGTTCCGAGTTTACTGAGCAATGTCCGTCTGTCTGTGTGTCTGTGTAAAGCTTTTAATCAAACTGCGGGTCGCATATATGAATATATTTTGATGAAATTTTGAATCTAAGCTTTTATCGGCCATAGAACCAGTGCTATTGAAATTGGTGATAATCTCGATCAATTTTGGTTTGTGTGTCATTATTGTACCCATTAGTAAAATAAACCTTGTACCACAAGTCTTAGTCAAAGCTCCCATATACGAGTAAGGCTACTTAAATTTATCAAAAAACAAAAATACCAACTTTGATCAGAATCTGTCCATTTTTCGAACTTTTTCATATCTGGAGGCAAAAAAATTAAAAAATTTACAATGCCACTCGAAATTGGTTTATTCTTATTTTTTATATCTTACTAATTGGACCTAACACCTTTTCTCTAAACTCATGGTATTGGGTCTCGTTTAGTCGGTCCAGACCAACATCACTTCTGTATTGCTATCCTAGTCGTATCAGGATCTCCGGTGCCGTAAGTAGCAGTTAGATCAGTAGAAAATATTCCAACAATAATCTTGCACTTTTTGAATCTCTCTATAGTTTTCGTCGCTATGTTGTGCATGTCTAGTACACCAGAAGAAAAGGTACCGTTAGCACCAAATTCTTTCTTGGTTTTTCGCAAATAACATTTTTATTAAAACAGATAAAAAAAATCTAAAAATACGTTTTAAAAAAAGTACGTTTTAAAAAAAGACTTTGAAGTATTTTTTGCATTATTTCAAAACCATTTAGTGAGCTCAAAATCTTAAAGTTGACTTTTTGAATCAGGTTCTAAAAATTGCAAATTTTTGCCAAAAAATACCCTTCATTCTTTCACTTTTTTCTCACAACCTTGGTAAAACATGTATATATTTTTCTACATATTTTAAAAGAATATGCATCAGCAATGGTTGTAAGCGAAATTTTTAATATTTTTGGACATGCACCCTACGTCCAGCATTGGACGAAATTGGGCAATTTAAAAAAAAAAAAACTAAGTTTTAAAAGTTAATACAAATATATCCGCTCGATTTCTTCAAATATTTCATCGACGTATTAAAGATCCAAATACTTTTATTTATTTGCCGCAATAAAATTCACCGCCGTTATATAAACGTGGTCAGGAGGGCTTAAATGGTGAAAAAAGTCAAATTTTCATACGAATTTTTTTTGTTAACATAAAAAACATATTAAGATTAGCTATTTTTACATTTTGTTTATTGCTTCAGAACGGCATTTAAATTATCTAAAACACTTCAAAATTCGTTTTGATAACGTTAATAGTTTTTGAGATATTTATATTCAAATTTCAGAAAAAAATATAGAAAAGCTATGGTTTTTCGTTTTTTTTTTTTTTGGTTTTTTTGTTAAAGTGTTCCCAAAATTTGAATTTTACTTATTATTATATATATTGTTAAAGAAGACATATTTATCTATTCAACGATATATAACATGTCTATCAAATATATTGCAACATGCTGAAATAATGACCCCCAAACCACACTCCACAGGCAAAAATTTAGCTATTTCTCTATTTGTTCATATAAATGGTCATTTACATAGTGAATGACATATTTTTTTTATTGTTTTTTGGTAAAGGGTTGCATACGTTTTTATTACTTCAAATAATTTTATATATCTTTTCAAAGAAGGTATAATTAATGAATTTCAACTGATCATAAAATTGCCCGAAACTCTGATGCTGATTTTATACAAAAAAAAAACAGGTAAAAAGCCAATGCCTAAGATATTTTCATTATTAAATAAAAAATATAACTAAATATTTTTTAATGAGTATTTTTTTATTTGTTTTATAATAGGCTTAAAATTACATAACAATTGTCTGCTTTTTTACTAGTTATTTTCTACAAAACAATCAGAAATATCAAAAGATAAAAGATGTTTTATATCCATAGCTTCGGAATCATCATTTTCTATTTCAAGACTTATTTTTGGTAACCATTTTGTTCTTATGGAGTATATTACTGGATCTGATGATATCAATAAATATTCCATTAAATCGGAATTTTGTGCTTCTTTGCTACATTTTCTTGTATTAAAAAGTCTAAAGTGTTTGACATCTCCGTTTCTAGCTTCTTGTGCTTCTTCAGTCAGTTCTCCCAAGGGCAGGATGCTATTTTGTATTATTTCTTTCCCATGAGCTAATACTTTGTGTACAGTTGGTGTCATTGGCCTCCAAGGATATAAGTTCATTATTAATTTCTTAGTTCCACTAGCATATATTTTCAATTTCTCCGCATTAATTTGTTGTTTACTATTAATGACAGCTAATATTACTTTAAACCGTGCGATTAAAGCTGTGTCAATGCCAGTAATCAAAGAAGTAGTTTCTTCAAAGAAACGTCTTTCTGTATTACCATCATTTGAACTTCCATAGCCACAAAGAGGCTTATCGATAATTAGACCAAGTTGCATTTTAAATTCATCCTGAATGCTTTTCTTCTCAGTTTTTCGTATGGCGTGTAGATCAGTATTATTTTTAACTGGTATATTTCCTTGTCCTGGAATTTGCCGGTATTTTAGTTCATATGCGAGATGCAAGCAATATTCCATAAATCGTATTCTTGCATGAAGTGGTGATATTCCAAATTTTAAAGCATTTTTATTAATAGGAATTTCATCACAACTGTTATGAAATTCTGAACTTTTCTTTCCACATATATTAAATTTCCAAGTAGATGTTATATCTGTAACGGCATTGGCTACTTTCCCATCAATCATTGTAAAAAGTGGTTGAAATAACACTTTAATGACACTTCCAGATATTTCCACAAAAACTGGAGACAGTGTCGAAATTTCCTGATTTATTGAACTCACTCAGCTTTGTGTTGTAATTTTCTTCCTTTGTGTACTCAAACCTAAGGATTTGGCTTTTACCTGTTTTTTTTTTGCATAAAAAGGTATTTTGAATTACAGATATTTTGCAATAGGTATCAGAGTTTCGGGCAATTTTATGATCAGTTGAAACTCATTAGTTAAATATTTCATACACCATTAACTTATAATTATACCTTCTATGAAAAGATATATAAAATTATTTGAAGTAATAAAATCGTATGCAACCCTTTACCAAAAAACAATAAAAAAATATGTCATTCACTATGTAAATGACCATTTATATGAACAAATAGAGAAATAGCTAAATTTTTGCCTGTGGAGTGTGGTTTGGGGTCATTATTTCAGCATGTTGCAATATATTTGATAGACACGTTATATAGCGTTGAATAGATAAATATGTCTTCTTTAACAATATATATAATAATAACTAAAATTCAAAAATTTTGGGAACACTTTACCAAAAAAACCAAAAAAAAAACGAAAAACCATAGTTTTTCTATATTTTTTTCTGAAATTTGAATATAAATATCCAAAAAACTGTTAACGTTATCAAAATGATTTTTTGAAGTGTTTTAGATAATTTAAATGCCGTTCTGAATCAATAAACAAAATATAAAAATAGCTAATCTTAATATGTTTTTTATGTTAACAAAAAAAAAATTGGTATGAAAATTTGACTTTTTTCACCATTTAAGGCCTCCTGACCACGTTTATGCAACTGCGGTGAATTTTATTGCGGCAGATAAATAAAAATATTTGGAGCTTTAATACTGCGGTGAAATATTTTAAGAAATCGAGCGGATATTTTTGTATTAACTTTTAAATCTTAGTTTTTTTTTTAAATTGCCCAATTTCGTCCAATGCTGGACGTAGGGTACATGCCCAAAAATATTAAAAATTTAATTTACAACCATTCTTGAAGCATATTCTTTTAAAATATGTGGAAAAATATATACATGTTTTACCAAGGTTGTGAGAAAAAAGTGAAAGAAAAAATTTGCAATTTTTAGAATCTGATTCAAAAAGTCAACTTTAAGATTTTGAGCTCACTAAACGGTTTGAAATAATGCAAAGAATACTTCAAAGTCTTTTTTTAAAAAGTACTGGCTATCGCCAAATATTTTTAGATTTTTTTTTATCTATTTTAATAAAAATGTTATTTGCGAAAAACCAAGAAAGAATTTGGTGAAAAGTTCAAATGTTGATTTTTAAAATCAAATATTTTTTAAACCATAGGCGATAACTAGGTAGTATAAGCATGTTTTTTGTTACTAATTTAATGGTTATTAGAAAAATTTAAAAAACGTAAAAATCATTTCATATTTATAAAAGTTACAAGCTTTGAAAGCATTTTCCACCTCGAAGTGGTATCTCAGGGTATCTCAAAAATAAACATTTTGAAAGCCTATATCCTTGACTACAATCGCCTAGAATATACTATTCCAATCCAACCAATAGTTTAGAAGTTCCAGACTTATTACCACTTTTTTTTGGTTTTGAACCACTGTGCGTTGTTTTGTCATCAGTGTTGCCGTTTTGCTTATATCTAAGCAAAAGTGCTAACTTTTTTTCTTAATGTTAACTTGTGCACTTTTTTTAAATTTTGCTTACTTTTTTGAAGTCTTTTCAATTTAAGTGTGCGAATTAAAGTTATACAAGTGACAACACTGTTCATTTTTGACATTTCTATACTAATTTGCACATGTGAGTTGCAAATGACGGTTGGTGTGTGTATAAATTCAGTAGCTGTTATGGATAGGTGAGTAAAAATTGTAATGCACAGCTTTATTTATTTATTAAACATTTTTCAATAGGTATTTAATTAAGAAAACTAAGCCGTCAGAGCCATCTGAAGTAATTGTGTCATAATCTGAAATTGTGAAAGCAGGTAAATTCATTTGAAACATTATTCTGTTCAAAAAGCTTATTTGTTTTATATTTGACAGCGGTACTCATAAATCACCAAAAAAAAAAAAAAAAACAACCTAAAAGAAAATTTAGGTCAGTTTGGTTAAGCAAATTTCCTTGGCTGCAAGACAATAATGGTTCCAGCTTTTGTGTAGCCTGCGAAAAGAAAATGGTAAATAATGTGACGTACTTAAACAAGTATGCGACTTTATAATGCCACTTACAAAATGTTGAGCGTAAAAAGAATCAAGTTAACCTTGAATCGTGCATGAATGTGGAAAAGCAGAAATTTTCCCAGCAAGTGCATCAAGCTGAACTGACATTGGTCATGTTTTTGTTATGTCACAATTTACCATTTCTGTTGATGGACTCTTTGCCCCATCTTATCAGTGAATGCTTCCCGGATACAGAAATTGCAGCTGCTCTTCAAATTGCGTGAACCACATCAATAGATGTAGCTGAAATTTTAGGTAACAGGGCGAAAGATAAAATTGTGGATCAATTAAAAATCATAAAATTTTCCCTCATTGTTGACGAAACTATTGACATATCGACGAAGAAATCTTTAGTGTTAGTTGTGAGATATATTGACCATTTGACAAAAAGAATAAACGACAAATTTTTGGCTTTAATCGACGTAGTAAACGCAGATGCAACAACTTTATATTCAAGCATAAAAGAAGTTTTCAACAAACACGGCGTTACATTAGAGAATATCATAGACCTCGCCACCGATGGGGCAAGTGTCATGGCTTCAGAGGTGAACGGATTAGCAGGAAAATTTAAAAATGACGTAAGTTTATTTTATTTAAAATGTTCTTGTCATTCCCTAAATTCATGTTCCGCTTACGCGTGTAAACAACTGCCTGGTCAGATTGAACAACTTTGCCGTAATATATAACTTTTTTGCACACAGTCTAAAAAGGATTGAAGAATTCAAAGGTTTTCAAGAGTATTGTTCGGTGCAGCCACATAAAATATTGGGTATTTCCATGACAAGATGGCTTTCACTGGAAGCAGTCTCTAACATAATTATAGAGCGGTGGAATCCATTACATTTATATTTTTTAGACTTTGTGTTACAAGTAAAGGGAATCAAAGCAAATGAGATGGCAGTGCAAATGAATGATCCTGAAATCAAAATATATTTTCTCTTTTGATCGTATATTCTCAAAACCATAAATGATCTTAACAAGGAATTCCAATCGGAAAAAGTTCGCTTGCCTTATTTATACTCCCATCTGGACACAACTTTCAAATGAATAGCAAGCAATTTTGTGAAAATTGAATATGTAAGCAGTTTGCAGTCATTAGAATATACATATTAATTTGCACGACAAAGAAATCTATCTGCCAATAGAAAAAGTGTGCATTGGATCCAACGCAGAACAATATTTACAAAAGAATAACCTGGATTTTTTTAAATTGATTAATTTATTGAGCTAATAAGGCCT
Organism: Cordilura impudica; assembly: GCA_963682025.1. Classification (NCBI taxonomy): domain Eukaryota; kingdom Metazoa; phylum Arthropoda; class Insecta; order Diptera; family Scathophagidae; genus Cordilura; species Cordilura impudica. The sequence continues at coordinate 103,690,919 of OY821517.1, forward strand.
AAAGTGTCCAGTGTAAATAAAACAACGTTTCTTTACATATTTTCCGACGTTTCGTCTATATTTGTAGACTTTATCAAGGAAGTCGTCTTTTTAATGGTAAAAAACAATACATTAATATAATAAAATACACCAAATTACGATTGAACTTACAATATGAAACTATTTTCCTTCACATTGAAACGGAATTGTACATAGAACAAAAAAACATAAAAACATGAATTTAAATAAATACACAAAACTTAAACTAATATCACAGAAAAGTTTTACTTAATAGCAACTCTGTAACTGGCGCTTATATTGTTTGTGTCTTCTTTAGTGTTCATTGTTATTCCTATGTTTTGTTGTATTCGTAGACTTTCTATTGTGAATCGTTTTTTCTCTATATTTTCTTTATCAAGTATGCGAATCCTGTCAAAATCAGCTGTGTGGCCTGTTGTTATTATGTGTTGTGCTAATGCAGTTGTTTCTTTGTTTTTAATTATGTCCATTTTATGTTCTCCTATTCTTGTTTCAAGTGTTCGTTTAGTTGTTCCTATATAAACCTGTTTACAGCTGTGATCTTCGTTGCCTTTGCATTTTATCTCATAAACAACGTTACTCTGTTGTTGTTTATAAATTGGCGCCTTGATGTTAGAAAAAATTGTATTGAGAGTTGAGTTTGGTTTATAAGCAAAACATATATTTTCTGCTTGTATGGTTGTTCGTAGGCTTTTGTTGTCTGTTAAACCTGGAATATATTTAACACTGTAAAATTTTTTGTGTTGATCTAAAGTTGGTTTATTTACTGTAGGTGTTTTGTTTATATATAATTTTCTTTGTTCTTCTTTTATTAACGTGTTCACGATTTTTCTAGGGAAACTATTATCCGTGAGTATTTTAGTTATTATTTGTATATTCTTCCTATGGAATTGTTGATCGCTAATATTGAATATTCTTGAAATGAAATTTTTCGCGGTATTTAAAATTTGGTTTTTGGGTTGCGTAGCATTAAAATTCATTAATCTACCTGATGATGTTTCTTTAGAGTACCAGTCAAAGATAATTTTGTTGTTAAACCTCTGTAGTTTAGAGTCTAAATAAGCGAGCGTTTCATCGGTTTCAATTTCAATTGTAAATTGGATTTTTGGGTGTTGTTTATTAAAAATGTTTAGGATCTCGTCTTTGTCGTCTATATTGATGATTGCCAAAATATCGTCTACATACTTTACTATGTATTTAAAATGTATGTTGTTGCGTTTTAATTCTGCGATCGCGTCGTCTAGTAGGGAATCAAGGACTATGTCCGCAATAGTGGGGGAGAGTGGGTTACCCATTGGCATACCAAATATTTGATTAAAAATTGTTTTGTCGTAGATAAAATAATTGTTGTCTGTTAGACAAAATTGTAGTATTTTTAAGAACTTCGCGCTCGGAATTTTTGTAAAATTCCGTATGATGTTCCATTTTCCCATAATGTTCCTAATTGCAGTGTGAACGGGTATATTGGTGAATAAAGAAATAACATCAAAAGAGACTAATATTTCATTATCATCAAGATATATGTTTTCCAGTTGTTTTTTCAGTTGCAAGGAGCTTTTGATATTATAATTTTCGGACGTAATATTTTTTAAAATTTGTCCTATATATTTCGACAAACCGTAACATGGTACCTGGACCGACGACACTATAGGGCGAAGGGGCGTACCTGGCTTATGGATTTTTGGTAGTCCATAAATCCGTGGGGCTGTTGCAGCCGAGCAAAATAATTGACGTTTCGTCCACGAATCTATATATTCGTTTTTGTATAGATCAGCGACTATGTTGTTGTTTTCCCTTTGTAGTTTATTAGTTGGGTCCACTCGTAACGTTTCATAAGTATTTTTATCTTCTAATAAGCTCTCCATTTTACTTTTATATTCATCCTTATACATAATGACAGTTTTGTTCCCCTTATCTGCTTGGATAACGATAACCTCGTCGTGTCTTCTCATAAACTTCTTGGTTTTCTCGTAAATAGTGTTAATAAACTTGTCCCTAGGCAAGTTTTTAATTTTCCTTTTAAAACTAGTAACATTATTAGCTAATTTGGTTCTAGCAATCTCCCTTTCTTTACAATTAGAATAAAAAATAACTTTTTAAATTTTTATTTGGACCTTTTGCAGCAACTCAAAAAAGGTTCGATTTTTCAAGAAATTACTTAAAAGTACATATTATCTATTATTACGCCCAGCAGAGTTTTATTTGAGGATGAATTATCTATTGAGCTTTTGTTGTCTGAATTTTCAAATTTATTTGAATTTGATGAAGATGAAATTGTACAGCAATAGAAAAAGTTACGATTTTTTAAATTTGCATTGAAAAGTGATATGGACATTGAAGAGTTTTGGGAAAAGTTTCATACCATAAAGATGATATGGGCGATTATTGTTTTAAACATCAAACCAATTTCGTAAAAAAATTAATAACACTGCCACACAGCTCAGCAGATGCTGAAAGACAATTTTCTGATTTAAATAAAATAAAAACAAAATTGAGAAATAAACTCAGCATGAAAATAATTAGTAACTTAATGCTGGCAAAAGAATTTGTACTAGTCGCGAGCCAAATAATGTTTGGTCTGCTGCAAAAGGAAACTTTTGAAGACAGATTTTTTTATTACTTTTTTTATGGTTTTTTATTTTTGTTATAACTTTTGAAAAAAGTGAAATATATATGGACATATTTTTTTTTTCTTTGTTATTTTGTACTTTTTAAAAAAGTGAAATATGTAGGATATTTTTTACTTATATTTATGAGCAGAAATGCGCTTATACACTTAAGACTTTAAAAATCGTTTTATTTATTTTTTTTTTTTTTTTATTAAATAAAGTGAATTATTAAAAAAAAATTTGCTAATTTTTTTTAGTTTTGTTAACTTTTTTTATTTGATATGTTTACATTTTTTTTCCGTCGTGGCAACACTGTTTGTCATATAACTTATTTCTTGTGAATATTTTTGTTGTTAGTTGTTATTCTATCACAGCAAGATGAGTGGAGCGCTGTAGACCATGATCGCCGATGGAAACAAAAAAACACCAACCGTTTATTTTCTCAATACAATGTATTTCTTTCCTTTTTATTTATTTATTTATTTAGTCTGTGTAACAAGACTGAAGTCTTAAAACGTAGTAGAAAATTGTAAAAAAAAACTTTTTTATATTTTATTTTCTTCGTGGAATGAACATAGGAAACATTTATTAAAAAAAAATTGACATTCACTGTTAGTCGTGGCAAAACACGACAGGCTGCGCGAAATCTTTTTTGCAATGAAGGTGCCACGCCCACTAACCTGTTCGCGCCCATTTTTAATACGACTACTTACATTAGCAACTAATTTACGTGCAGAAAATTTCAAGACTCTGGACATCATAGTACTCTAGACACATTGTGATATGTAGTTACCATGTATGGGAGGTGCCATACCCACTGGTTTCCACATAATTTCTAACACTCATCATTCGTGAACTCATACGTAGTTTCAAGACTGTCGGGTTTATAGTACTCCAGATAATTTTTTTGTATGGAAGGTGCCATGCCCACTAACCCAATCCTGCACATTTTTGGTGTGGCTACTTACATTAACAACCGATTGACATGCAGAAAGTTTCAAGACTCTGGCCGTCATAGTACTCTAGATATATGATGATATGTATTTACCATGTATGGGAGGTGCCACGTCTACTTGTTTCATCTCACCCATTTGTAACCAGACTTCTCACATTACTACTTATATACTCTTACAAAGTTTCAGGACTCTTGCTATAATAGGACTCCAGATATATGATGTTAAATAATATTTATGTATGGAAGTTGCCACCCCACTTTTTATATTAAAAAATTTACCGATACAAACTTACACAGTGTGAAAATTTCAAGAAGATCGGCCCTATAGTTTAGCCACCTATTAATGTCAAACCCACAAACCCAGAAACACATTTTCATTTTTATATATAGATACCACTCTGTCATCAGGCTGTAAAAAGTTTGCGTTGATGTTTGTAAATACCACAAATATTTCACCTAGACACATCATTTATTATACCGATAGACCAGAATTAATTTCTGATTAATTACTTTTGAGATGTCCGTCCTCCCGTCCGTTTGTCCATATGCTGCCTGTACGTGATTGTACCTTGTAATCAATATATGAATATATGTATGAATTGAATATATAAATACATTTTTATTTCATTTGGTATGCACGCTCTTATTAGCCATGTGACGATAATCGTCAAATGACCCCTATAAGATAGACTTAAATTGCCATATCATATAGATCTTGGTCAAATTTATTTTGATTGTATTCATTTCACCCATTAAACTTAATCATCTTAGTTATAGCTCCCATATAAAACAGCTTACCGATCTTCTCTTAAATCTGTCAAAAAATAAAATATTGTAAGAATTTAGTTTTGCTTTTCAAATTATATAATTTTGTTGCGTTTAAAAGTCCTCCAGATGGTCTCTGTTGACACTAAGAGAAAAGTCATCAAGTGTTTCAAACGCGTTTACGTGATCTAAAAGTACGGAGAAGTTTACAAGTTTAAGGCTGTAACACAACTGTGGTTTATTCGAAAGTCAGATTGTCTATGGGAGATTAAATTAAGTTGAGTTATATGTATATTCAAAAACTTGTTGCAAATAATATAGAATGGATACTGGCCGTTGATCGGAATTTGATTTTGGGACTGATATTATCTCAGTATGTTTCTACATGGTAGGGAAACTGCTTGAAGTTATAATGTAGTTGAAGAAATAAGAAATGTTAAAAAGTTTCGGATGTACGTTATCATATCATGCAGAGTTTGAATTTACCATAGAAAAGCAGTTTATAATATAAAGTTGCTGAACGCATTTAACCCTTTCACGACCAAACCTAAACTGCTGGAAAATTTTAAATTTTTTGTGGATTCGTGCTTAACGACCCAACATTTCTAAATAAAAGTGTCGTCAAATATATTTTTTTAAAATTACTTCAAGGAAAAAGTCCATGGGTCATATATATCGTCAACGGTCAAAATTAGCAACTAATTTACTCCGCTCAAACCAAGTCAGTGATTTGTGTTTTTATTTTTTACATAAATAACTGTAGCTTTGGTTTTGTATTTGTTGTTAATTTTTAAATATAGATCAGAATGAATCGATTACTATTTTTTTAGTTTGTACTAAAAATGGAAAGGAAAATCGTTCCTTTTGTAAAAAAAACCTTTTTGTTTCACAAAAAACTGTAATAATTGATTTTACATTTTTGAGATATTTAGAACTAATCTTTTTCTAAGCCTTTTTATTTATAGTTTAATTAATTGCTGATTTAAAATTATGAATTTTTTTAATTTAATAAAAATATAAAACTATAAAACATCCTTTTTACCCGTACTGAATTTTTCTGAATAATAAACCGATTCCAAATATTTCAGTGTTTCTGAAAACCAAAATACTGGTCCATGCTATATCAAAATTTTAATCTTTTCGATTCAATAACCTCCGAATTAATGCCATCCAAATATCATAAAAAAAAAACACAATTTTCAGATTTTGGTGTCACCGTCTTAGATCCTGAGAATACATGTGCCAATCTTTTTGGTAAGATCTGAAAGCCAAAACTATCCTCTGTCGACTCAAGTCAGCGTTAAACAAGTAAGAAAATTATAGTCGGTCGAGACCGACTATATGATACCCTATACCATGCGTTTAGAGACCCTATCTCTTAGGCCCAACTAACTGGATATAGAAAATAAGCATAAACGAAATTTGAGTGGAATTTTTATTAATTTTTTCGGCTGCAGATATGAAAAAGTTCATATCGGATGCTATATCTATATGGGGACTAGACCCAAAAATCGACCGATCCTGACCATGTTTGGTAAAGTCTCTTTTATTTTGCAAAACTATATACAAACAAAATTTGAGAAGAATCAGTGCAAGATTTTTGTTTTTTGACAGATTTAAGTGAAGATCGGGAAGCAGCTCTATATGGGGCCTATGACTAAGAGTTATCCAATAGGGATCATTTTTGGAATACTGATTAATGGATGTAATATATACATACAAACCCAATTTGTCTAAGATTTGTATGATAATTTGGATCTTATGGCAATATATGTTCATTTCATATTGTATTGGGGCTAGGTCTGAGCATGGACCGATTCTCACCAATTTCAATAGCGTTCATTCCATGGCCGATAAAAGATCAAATACCAAATTTCGTCAAAATATATTCATATTTGCGACCTGCAGTTTGATTACAAGCTTTACATGGACACACAAACGGACGGACGGACGGACGGACATCGTTAAATCGAATCAGATAGTGATTCTGATTCGATCGGTATAATTAAAGATGGGTGTAGGTCAAATATTTTTGGTTGTTACAAACAGCAGCACAAAGTCATTATACCCAAACCACATAGTGGTATAGGGTATAAAAATCGGTTGGAAAATGTGGAAAATATAAGAAAAAATAAAAATGGGACATTGGTCGTGAAAGGGTTAAGTTTAACGAAATTTTGCTCACCAACATCTTGCGGCTATTTAAGTTGATCTCATAGGTGTCATTTGCAAGGGAGCTAGATCTGAAAATGCACCGATTTTCACAAATTTCAATAGCGATTGTCCTCTGGCCGACAAAAGCCTATGCACCAAATTTCATCGAAATATATTTATATTTCCGACCATAAAATAAAAGGCAAGTACTTACAAACATCAGCACAAACTCAGTATTACCCTATAATACATAGTAGTATATTGTGGTAATGGTGTTCCGCTATTTCGTATAGGCTATACTGATTAACAGAAACTTGATAGCATTCAGCTGATATAAATGAAAATAAAGTTAGTAAGATTTGAAACTACGAAATACAAATACACATCTGACAACTGACTGACTGATTTTAACAAAGACATCAAGAAGAAAAACATGTTTACAAGTAGCGATCACTGTGGCCAGCAAATGTTAATGAGATATTAAAGTCTGCGTGTCTTGTAGGTGGTTTTCAATTAAACCAGCATTTGGTTGTAAACTAATAAATACAATTATTTCCATAATTTTGTCAGTCAGCTTCTCTGCATTATGCTTTTTAGGTATAAATAAAAGAGGTCGACACGAAGATTGATACAAACAGAAATAGTTTAGATTTGAAAGAGTAAGAACCTCAGAAACCAAAGTAACAAAAAATGCGTGCTTTTATTGTAAGTATTTTAAGATGAAATTAGATCAAGCCACTGCAAAAGGATGTAAACTTATGTAAAATCTTTGTTGTCTATTTAAAGGTTGTCTGCCTCGTGGCCGTCGTTTGTGCCGACAAATTAGGTTACAACTATCAACCTGTTGCTCATTCTGATGATGGTTTGTCTTTCGCTCCAGGCTCTGGTAGCAGCATTGGAGGTAGCAGCATTGATGGAGGTAGCCTCGGTGGTGATTTAAGTGCCGGTAGCGGTGGTCCTTCATACGAAGCTCCCTCATATACTGCCCCCGCTGCTGAATTCGATAAGGAATTCTACTCTTTCTCTGCTCCCGAAGGTGAATTCGATGATGGCAATGCTGCCCAAAAAATTGCCAGCAGTGTGAAACAAGCCCTTCGTGTCATCTTCATTAAGAGCCCTGAAAACAAAGGTCTTGAAGATGCTGCTCTCGCTTTGGCCAAACAAGCTGCTGATCAAAAGACTGCCATCTATGTTCTCAACAAACAAGCTGATATCGGCGATTTGGCTAACAGACTTAATGCCATCAGCAGAAATAGCAACAACAAACCCGAAGTACATTTCGTCAAATACCGCACACCAGAAGATGCTGCCAATGCTCAAAAGTCCATCCAAGGTCAATATGATTCTTTGGGAGGTACTTCTCAATCTCACAACGGTGGTGTTGCTCCCGTTCTTAACTTCGCCTCTCAAGCTGCCGCCCGCACTCCCACTGCTCGCGCTCCCGGTGCCTCTTACTTGCCTGCATCTATTTTTCGCCGTCGCATCTAAACACGAAAATTATATCGAAAACGTCTGATCTGTTATTGTTTTTTGTTATTTTTTTAGTTTTAATTGAATAAAATTTTTTATAAAATAGTCATGAATGTAAAACTTTTTTCGGTTTTTTCCGCCTATTCACATTTGAATGCTGCACTAGTTGGCCGCTATAAATTTTCGAAAGCAGTCGTATATTTTCAAGTAGGTACTTCGCATTCTGTCTACGCGTCGAATAGAATGAAGAAATCTTGAGCACCTTGCTGATCGAAGAAAAACTATATACAGAAAGAAATTTTATACTGACTGTACATATTGTACATCAGGCGTATAAAGCTTTTTTATACCCTATACCACTATGTGGTGCTGCTGTTTGTAACAACCAAAAATATTCGTCCTAGACCCATCTTTAATTATACCGATCGACTCAGAATCACTTTTTAAGTCGAAATAGCCATGTCCGTCCGTCCGTCCGTCCGTCCGTCTGTGTGTCCATGTAAAGCTTGTAATCAAACTAGAGGTCGCAAATATGAATTGATGAAATTTGATACATGAGCTTCTATCGGCCATGGGTTGAACGCAGTTGACATTGGTGAGAATCGGTCCATGTTCAGACCTAGCCCCCATACAAATGACCCCTATGAAATCGACATAAATTGCTATAAGTTCCAAATTATCATATAGATCTGAGTCAAATTGGGTTTGTATGTATTTATTACATCCATTAATCAGTAGTTCAAGATTACTCCCTATAGGAAAATTCTTAGTCAAAGGCCCCATATAGAGCTGCTTCCCGATCTTCACTTAAATCTATCAAAAAACAAAAGTATTGCACAGATTTTTCTCAAATTTGGTTTGTATATATTTTCTCAAAGTATAAGTGACTATACCATATATGGTCAGGATCGGTAGATTTTTCGACCTAGTCCCCATATAAATATAGTATCCGATATGAACTTTTTCATATCTGCAGCGAAAAAATTAATAAAAATGCCACTCAAATTTGGTTTATGCTTATTTTCTATATCCAATTAGTTGGACCGAAGAGATAGGGTCTCTTAACCATGGTATAGGGTATCGTATAGTCGGGCTAGACCGACTATAATTTGCTTGCTTGTTTTTTTTGTTATAAATGTTACAAACATACCTGTAAACAGCCTTGAAAAGCAATTTGGCTGACCTTTTTTCAAAGAGGGTAAAGTTTAAAAATGTTGCTTTACGGCGCTCAGCGAGTCACTGGTGAACGTAATTATATATATGAAGTGGTCTATGAAAACGTTACATGCGAAAACATGTTCCCTTTTACCTGCGTTGTCTGGTGTTGTTTCTGCCTGAAATATTATCGTAGTTAATCGCGTTGAGTTTACAAATGTTACATTGTTATCGTGTCGGCCGTATTTTTCGTTATTTCGTTACTGCAATACTTTCTGTTGGTCTTTGTCGAAAAATGTTAATATTTCCCTGAATCCAAGCAATGGTGATGTCGGTTCGAATGGCGATGCAGAAGAACTACATTCGTCTAAGGCAGAAGATGCAATTGAAAAAAGATACTTATGATGAATTTATCTACTGTAGATAAAGATGGCGAGAAGCTGGTAACCAAATTTCTCTCAGAAGATTGTTCTAATAACAAATTCGAAACAATTACAACAAGAAAAAGTCAGTTTTTCTCGTATTTTTACACAAATTTTAAGAAGTAAAAAATTACATTCGATAAAGACCGACTACCATGAACTCAGAGAAAGGGTCGTAGATCAAAATATATGGATAGAGAAATAAGCATAATATTCTTATTTCGTGGTAGATTTAAGTGCGTATCGGAAAGTAGCATGACCTAGTGGTTGTGGCTAAGAATGGTGCTACAGGATTAATTTTTTAACTTGTGATTTATGGGTGAACGAGATCTTTATAACAATCTGTATCTATGAGCAAATTAAATTTGATGTAGTAGTGGTCCATTGTATGCGGACTAGGACTAAACATGCAATAATTTTGAACATTTTCAACGCAATTTGTCTATCGCTGAAAAAATTTTATCAAAACAAATTCATACTTGCTGCCTTTAGCTTAACTATTTCACACAGAGAGAGAAAATCGACTCAGAAAATGATTATGTGTGGATCGATACAAAAAAAAAAAAAAACTGACCAAGTAATCACCACTAAATCATTACACCCTGACCACGTAGTAGTATATAGTGGTTAGTATATCCCATTTTTCCCAAAGAGCAATCTTATGATCGATGATGGCAACCCTGTGCCAAAAATATACGCAATATGGATAACAATAATTTTAGTCTTATAAGTGTATATAACAAATGTGTATTAAAAAATATAAATTCCGAATATATAAGACATATTCTTTAAAAACGTCTAAAGACTATTCATAAATGTAAAAGTGTTTTTAAGACATAAACAGTTTTCAGTGAACTACTGGAATTAAAAAAATCAAGACTTTTTAATTCAATTTTCATAGGTGGTATCTTTTCTTAGAATCCCCATATAGCTATATATTCTTGATTCTTATAAAAACTCATTCACAAAATAAACCATTTACCAGCGTAAAGTTATGACAATATTGTTTGTTATTATGTCGAGCAGATTATTATTTAAAGTGGGATATATCGGGCATCATTGCGGAAAGATATGACCAAAAAAAAAAAAATGAAATACACACAAACAAGTTGTTGTGCGGTGTCCCTTTGCACGATTTCTTATTTGTGTTTTTCTTTTGTGAGTTTTGTTTTATGTAATATATGAAAATTTTCAAATTACATATACCGCACATAAAACGCACAAATATATAACATTTTTCGAAAGTTCAAGTTGAGATTTCTTACATCTTATATGTTGTGAAAAAAAAATTATGAAAATTTGATTAATTTTTATTGTTATTAAAGTCCATAAACAGTTATTTAATTTTTAATTAACAACTATCTATACTAATACAATAAAGAGGTAACGTGTGTTTGTTTGTTTGTTTGTTTGTAGGAGGTAATCTCCGTAACTACCCATCTGATCTTCCTGAAATTTTCACAGAATCTTACTGCGGATATGGGCTATAATTTTTTAAATATTTTTGGTGGGCGTGGCACCTCCCACACAAAGTAAATTTTTAATATCATATACATATATTGAGTACTATTATAGGGAGAGCTTTGCAAATTTGTGTGAGGTCACCTATTGTTAATATTAGTAGCTGCGCCGGAAATGGGGGGGATCGGATAAGTGGGCGGGGTAGCTCCCGTACTAGTAACAGTTCAATATTATATATCTCGAGTAATGTGATAGGGAGAGCTTTTCAATTTTTTCTGATGTCACCTATTATTAATGTGAGTAGTCGGATTCAAAATGGGCAGTATCGGATCAATAGGCGTGGCACCTGCCATACAAAGTAAATATAAAATGTCATATATCCGGAGTACTGTAATAGTGAGAGTCTTGGGACATTGTGTGAGCCCATAAGTTATTCATTTTATTAGTTAGACAGAAATGGGCGTGATCGGAGCAGTGGGCGTGGGACCACCCATACAAAGTAAATATGATATCATATAACTGGTGTGCTAAAAAAGAAGCTTCGACACTTTGCACGAGCCTATCAGATCTTAGTATGAGTAGTCGAACAAAAAACTGGCGGGTTCACACCAATGGGCGTGGCACTGCCCATGCAAAGTAAAAAATTTAATGCCATATTTCTGGAGTACTGTAAAATAGAGAGCTTCTTGGCTTTGCGTGAGCCCATAGGTTCTTTGTGTGATTAGTCGGACAAAAAAAATGCGTATGATCGAAGCAGTGGGCGTAGCACCGCCCATGCAAAGTAGATATCTAATATCATATAACTGGTGTACTATAAAAGGGAAAGACTCGAGATTTTGCATGAGTCCATCAGATATCAATGTGAGTAGTCCAATAAAAATTGGGCGGGATGTGATTGGTGGGCGTGGCACCTCCTATGTAAAAAAATATGAAGCACTACGAAAGCGACAGTCTCAAGTTTATTAGTTATCAATGTGATTTGTCGTGGAAAATATATCGCCAAAATCAAAAATCGCCAAACCCAAAAATCGCGAAAAATAAAAATCGCCCAAAAAACAAAAATATTCAAAATCGAAAATGGACAAAAATCGCTAAAAAGAAAAACTGCCAAATGATATTCTAAGTTCAAGGCCAATAGTTAAGTGTTGCCAGATCTAATATGGATAATCCATGTTCTTCTCATGGGCAGCTACATGTTCCTTGCTCCTTGTTGTACCGAATGAAAAAACAAAAAACATTGTATATCAGCATTAGCAAGCATTGAAATAAAAAAATCTATACTAATATTCAATACTAACATAATAAAGAGGTAATGTGTATTTGTTTGTTTGTGTGTTTGTAGGAGGTAATCTCCGTAACTAATCATCTGATCTTCCTGAAATTTTCACATAGTTTTACTGCGGATATGGGAGTGCTACAGGCTTTATTTTTTTTAAATATTTTTAGTGGTCGTGGCACCTACTATACAAAGTAAATTTTTAGTATCATATATATTAAGTACTATGATAGAGAAAGCTTTGCAAATTTGTCTCAGGTCATCTATTTTTAACGTGAGTAGTCAGACAAAAAATTTGGCGGGATTAGGCAAATGCGCGTGATACCTTAACACAAACTTAACATTAAATGTGATATATCTGAATTACTGTATTAGTGAGAGCCTTGAGACTTTGCGTGAGGCCTTTCATAACGATTCTGAAGGGGGGAGGGGGACGGTGTAGCGAAGCACACCGGGTTACATCTAGTTTTTATTATTTTGTTATTATTACTTTTTGTATTTATTTGAAACAATTCTAGCCTAAAATAGTATGACACATGTAACAATTCATACGCGCTAAATAGGCGAATGCTACACACAGAAAACGGATTTGTTGTTGCAACCGAATTTGTTGCCAACCGAATTCTGATAGTCCCGTGTACTATCACATTATTTTGTTGTGATTGCTCTATTTATATATGAATTCGATTGTATGAATTGTGATATTTAGTTGATACAATGGAATACTTCATTTTAGTTATTGATTGTCATAACCATTCTTCTGGTTTTTTTTACTAATATATATGTATGAAATAGAAAAATTTAAAAATATTATTTATTTTATTATTAACAATAAAATAATTTTACACTAAATTAAACAAAACAACATTTTATATGATAAACAAATAGGTATCCTTGGCTCCATTATATGATCCCATATACATAATACAATCTTGTAATTTCATCATATCCGCACATATTGTTAGATGACATTTCTAAAAAATTAATTTAAAAAGTGTGTCCAGGCCAAGTACAATTCGGAGTATAAATATCAACACATTACTTACCCAATCGCATAAGCATCCACTTGTCAATTTCGACTTAGCATCTTGATATAGTTACGACTTAACAAAAAACAGTTTCTTGTTTGAGCTGCACGTAGAACTACTCTTTATCTTCCTGAGTGAATACTTTCTTCTTTACTGGAATATTAAAGGTTCATACATGCAACAACGACAGCCTTCCATTACAATGCGTGGAGTACTAAACGAAAAAAAAGCAGTGGCAAGCATCTTAAATACATCAGAAATCTGGTCTGGCCGTGGAGTCCATCTTGCCTCGTCTAACACAAAGAATTTTATATTATTCGTGCGTAGACATTGAAGTCAACAAATATCTGCACACATCTTGGTGTGCTGATGACAATGGGATAGCTAACTTCCAGATTGTGTACGTCCTCACAGACAATTTTTCCACTATATGCTCGTATTGATTTACTGCAATATTGTAATCGAAATCTAAGCACTTTTACATTAACTCGAATATATTCTGAGCATCTCTACGTACCTACCTTCGACGCATTGGTAGTGAGCTGTTATATGACATATTTGTTTCTTACGCTTTCACCAAACACACAAAGAAAAAACTCATGCGATTGGAACAATTACATCTTCGGTTTCTAGATTAACGGATATTTCTTGTTCTTCCATTTTTTTAAAAGTATTTTGGCACTTTTTCACTTAAAATAAATTATCACATTACACATAAAATTTGGTGTATTTTATTTTATTTTTCCAAATGACAATTAAATCAACAAATTCGGTCTGGCTACACATATTTTTATATTATTTGGTGTCTACAGCAGAAATTGATTCGCACAATTTCTTTTCGGTTAGAAATACCAAAAGAGTTTAAAAGTTTAGGTTTCTTTTATTTTAACCGAAATAAAAAAAAAATTTATTTTTATGACTCTAACGAATTATTTGTTACAATATCCGTTTAACAATTTTTGGTTTGATATATGTTGTTATACTAGAATTAGTAGTTACTGTCTCCAATATTTAGTATTGAGCCATGTTATTCTTGTTTTAGTTAGGTTGTCTCAACTTAATTTGTTTGGTAATTTGTAAAAAGACTTTCGTTATTAAATATAACTAATTCTATTGTCGTAGATACTTTCATTCTTAATTAATTGTATTTATACGTTAGTTATAGAAGAATATCTACTATATTTTGATACATTAAAGAATCAAAATAAAAATTATTATTACCATAACAAATTTTGCTACTGGTAACCGAATTCCAACCAATCTTTTTTCTGTGTGTACAAATACGATGACAACAATAACAACAATTACAACTACCACCCACAAATTAAAAACTTTAGAAAAAATACATATAAAATCATTTTTTTCAAGTATTTTTCACAATTTCATTGATATCACGGGATTCATTTAATCAATTTCGATGGTTTTAAACAGCTCACGATGTAAGTCAGTGAATCAGGAGAAACCCAAATTGAGGGTATACAAATATCTCAAAAACTTACTCTGTTAAAAACTTACTAAGCTATAATTTTAATCGAGCAATCACTTAAAATGTAATAAGAAATCATTTATGATAACAATCCCCAAGATCAGATTTTGCAAAATACCATATGCAGCTGCTGATTAATTTTATACGTGAGCTTTAATGCGTTCCTGAGTTATAAAACAAAATCTAAAAATTCCTTTTTGAAATTAGATTTTATATTTTTGTATTGTATTTACTATTTCATTTTGCAACTTATAAAAGCTAAATAAAGAAATAATAAGTTTGAAGAGAGCTCCAACATATATTTTTCATAAGCAACTAACGGATTGATATTGTTAGACAACATGTTAATAGTTCTTTGATTTAAAATGATTAATTTATTTAGACAGCAGTGCCTTCGCAATGATATTAAAATTATGTAGAGTCCATATTGTTTATGTTATACATTCACCTTGTATAGGGACTATCATGGCCAATAGTCTGATCCCGTCTGCTTTTTATTCACACAAAATTTCAAGGCTCTCATTATCATATTTGACTTTAACTTTGTGAAGTAGAACAAAATTTTGAGGGTATCACTGTCCGTACTATCATTGTACCATCATCAGATATATAAATTGGTACTTGGTGTAGACGATTCCGCCAATTTTTGGCGCGGCTACTTGAATCCATTCTAGCCCATTGACAGGTCCATTACTCCAAATTAACTTATAGCCAAATTTTGATTTCAATAAGTCGATTGTTATGGTCTCCGCATGGTACGTAGCGCCCTCCTGTTGATACCACATCTCGATAATCTCACGAGCGTGTAAATCGCTACAAACTGTGCATTTTTCTGGATGTAAGGGAGTCTTTAGAATCTGTTGTGGACTGGTTAAGATATAAATGAGCCTCATCACTGAACACAATTTTGCGATAAAATATTAGGTCAGTTTTCAACTGCTCTAGGGCCCAATCGGCGAAAGAACGACGCATATGATGGTCTCGTGGCTTTAGCTCCTATACTAGGTGGACCTTATATGGAAGTATGCCAAGGGCTTTCCTAAAACTTTTTTACGTAGTGGACGAAGAAAGCACCAATTCCTGTGACCGACGACGAATCGATAAATTTGGGTCTTCTTCCACACTTTCGTTTACAGCGGCGATATTCTCTTCAGTATTCACATTCCTTAGAAGTGTTGGCGTTATTGAATAATCTAGAGAGTACATAGTATGATGGCTTGCCAAATGGACGATTTTAAATAATTTGGTAGCGTTGTTACAACGTGAATCAATTTCTGATGATTTGCTAGTATTTATTGATCATAAACGTCGACAAATAAAGGCAGTATGATAGTTCGTTTGACGGCTCAACTTTTAGTTAGTTCTATCTAAGCGAAAAATTCACCCTTTGTTTGGAACGTGTTTTTGGGATGTCAGTTGAACTTAGTTTGACAAAACTCAAGTTTTGGTATTTTTATTAAATAGTTTAAAGTTATAAGGCCAACTTTTTAGTATTTCTATTAAATTTAATTTAAAACAAGTAAGAAAATTATAGTCGGTCTAGACCGACTATACGATACGCTATACCATTCCATTAGAGACCCTATCTCATAGGCCCAACTAACTCGACATAGGAAATAAACATAAACCAAATTTGAGTGGGATTTTAATTAATTTTTTTTGGCTGCAGATATGAAAAAGTTTATGTCGGATGCTATATCTATATGGGGACTAGGCCCAAAAATGGACCGATCCTGACTATGTTTGGTAATGTCTCTTGTATTTTGCAAAAATATATACAAATAAAATTTGAGAAGAATCAGTGCAATATTTTTGTTTTTTTATAGATTTAAGTGAAGATCGGGAAGCAGCTCTATATGGGGCCTATGACTAAGAGTTGTCCCATAGGGACTATTTTTGGACCACTCATTAATGGATGTAATAAACGCATACAAACCCAATTTGAGTAAGATCTATATGACAATTTGGATCTTATGGCAATTTATGTCGATTTCATAGGGGTCATTTGTATGGGGGCTAGGTCTGAACATGGACCGATTCTCACCAATTTCAACAGCGTTCATCGTATGGCCGATCAAAGCTTATGTGCCAAATTTCGTCAAAATATGTTCACATTTGCGACCTGCAATTTGATTACAAAGTTTACATGGACACACAGACGGACGGACGGACGGACAGACGGACATCGTTAAATCGAAACAGTCAGTGATTCTGATTCGATCGGTATAATAAAAGATGGGTCTAGGTCAAATATTTTTGGTAGTTACAAACAGCAGCACAAAGTCATTATACCCAAACCACATAGTGGTATAGGGTACAAAAGGTATGATTATTTACGCTTTAACCAAATACCTTAAAAGTTATGAGTGCTAAATAATCAGAGTTCAACTGGTATCCCAAAAACACGTACTAACCTAATTTTTTTTTTATGTAGAAAAGAAAAATTTTTAACTTTCGTTTTATATTCAACATGAAATTTTTATTGATATCTTTGGAACCAATAAAAACTCACTCATTAAAATTACAATTTAAATTTTTTAAATATCAATTTTGGAGATATATTTCCCAACTCAAATATCATATGATTATCACGTTTGGCAAACTAAATAAACAAATTTGTCTAATTAAAAGTGATTCTAATACATTCCAAGGGACACCCCAACTGAATCTTATATATTAAAAGAATTTATGAATAAACTTTGTATTCAAGATTTTTTTCAATATTTTTCTTCTCTCAAACCTCTATAACTAGAGTTCTAATTAACGTAGGCTGTTGACATAGGTCTAAGAACACTCAGTGGATCAAGCTCCTTCTTTAACTGCTTAAATTCGTTGGGTTTGAGGAAAGTTATGCGTGGAGAATCAACTTTACTTTTACTGTACGTTAACTTATCTTGGCATATTTTGGCATTACTGTACGTTAATTTCTCTTGGCAAATTCGTTGGGTTTAAGGAGAGTTATGCGTGGACAATCAGCTTTACTTTTACTGTACGTTAACTTATCTTGGCATATTTTGGCATTACTGTACGTTAACTTCTCTTGGCAAATTTTGGTATTATATTATAAAAATTAATATAATATAACATAATGCTGCGGAGCAGCAGGGGTCCTCTAGTGTAATATGAAAAAAATAAAAAATTGCAGATTATTTTTTAATTTCTGCTCTAATTTCAAAATTTATTTATTTGTTTTATTTGTTTATTATGGTTTATGGAATAAATCCTTATAAAATAATATAATATATACAAGTAAGAAAATTAAAGTCGGTCCAGACCGACTATACGATACCCTATACCATGCGTTTAGAGACCTTATCTCTTAGGCCCAACTAATTTGATATAGAAAATAAGCATAAATCAAATTTGAGTGGAATCGGTTTTATTTTTTTTCCTTTGAATATGAAAAAGTTCATATCGGATGCTATATTTATATGGGGCCTAGGTCGAAAAATGGACCGATCCAGACCATATTTGTTAAGGCCACTTATTTTTTGCAAAAATATATACAAACCAAATTTGAGAAAAAATCTGTGAAATATTTTTGTTTTTTGATAGATTTAAGTGAAGATAAGGAAGCAGCTTTATATGGGAGCTATGACTAAGAATTGTCCTATAGGTCCTATTTTTGAACTACTGATTGGGTGTAATGAACACACACAAACTCAATTTGACCGAGATCTATATGATAATTTGGATCGTGAGGCAGTTTAGGTCGATTTCATAGATGTCATTTTTAAGGGGACTATGTCTGAACATGTACCGATTTTCGCTAATTTCAATAGCGTTCATGCTATGGTAGAAGCCTACATACAAAATTTCATCAAAACGTGTTTACATGTGCGATCTGTAGTTTGATTACAAGGACAGACGAACGGACGGACATCTCAAAAACGACTCAGAAAGTGCATCGAAAAAAGTCCCCAGCTCCAGAAAGTATGAACTGCTACGAACTGGGGTCCACCCAAGGAGTAGTTGCATTTACGTAGTTTCTTCTTGAAAATCGTATGCATCTTCATATTCAGTTCCGTTAAGTTTATACTGCAATTATAATAACAATGTAGAACATAATTATAAATTTATACATAATTTTTTTTTCTAGAATCTCTACTAAGGACGAGTTTTTAAATTTATTTTATGTTTTTTATATTATTAAATATATTGTAAATTAAAAAAAAACATATGTTTTGAAAGATCTTAGCAAATTAAAATTATTTGATTTACTGGTATAATTTTTAATTTTTCTTTAAGCGGAAATTGTGGAAAATTATAGAATAATTTTTTAGATATTGATCCACCATGCTTAAATCTAATAATGACACTATTCGTTTTAATCACTTCCTTAGAAGAATAATAATTAACTTAAAAGAATAATACCATTGCACCAATTTTAAAATCTTTTGTAGAAATTATGAGAAAGCTTTTCGATGAATTCTGACTAGCTGATATTTTGGGAATGTTAAATATACTGTCATTTTTCAATACTTAACACATGCTTCATTCATACTAAATGATAAAATCGGCATATATTAATAGCCAAATAAACATCAAAATAACATTAATTTAAATAATTTTATTATGAGTCATCTTCTCTGCATTGCACTATTATAGATGCCGATTTTTAGGTATAAATAAAAGAGGTCTGCATGAAGATTAATATACACAGAAACAGTTTAGATTTCAAATAGTCAGAATCTTAGTAACCGAAGTAATAAGCTATGCGTGCTTTTATTGTAAGTACTTCAGGATAATCGTTAAGCATGCGCAAAGGGATATAAACTTCTGGATAATCTTTGTTGTTAATTATAGGTTATGTGCCTCGTGGCCGTCGCTTGTGCCGACAAATTGGGTTACAACTATCAACCTGTTGCTCATTCTGAAGGTGGTTTATCTTTCACTCCTGGCTCTGGCAGCAGCCTTGGTGGTGGCAGCATTGAGGGTGGTAGTATTGATGGTGGTAGCATTGGCGATGTTCCAGGTGGCAACAGCGGTGGTCTTTCAAACGAAGCTCCATCATATACCGTTCCCGCTGCTGAATACGAAAAGGAGTTCTACTCTTTCTCTGCTCCCGAAGGTGAATTCGATGGTGGCAATGCTGCCCAAAGAATTGCCGGTAGTGTGAAAAAAGGTCTTCGTGTTGTCTTCATCAAGGGCCCCGAAAACAGAGGGCTTGAAGATGCTGCTCTCGCTTTGGCCAGACAAGCTGCTGATCAAAAGACTGCCATTTATGTGCTCAACAAACAGGCCGATATCGGAGATTTGGCTAACAGACTTAATGCCATCAGCAGGAACAACAACAATAAACCCGAAGTACATTTCGTCAAATACCGCACACCAGAAGATGCTGCCAATGCTCAGCATGCCATCCAAGGTCAATACGATTCCTTGGGAGGTACTTCTCATTCTT
Organism: Cordilura impudica; assembly: GCA_963682025.1. NCBI lineage: Eukaryota > Metazoa > Arthropoda > Insecta > Diptera > Scathophagidae > Cordilura > Cordilura impudica. Next base: position 103,711,122 of record OY821517.1, read on the forward strand.
ATAATGGTGGTATAGCTCCCGTTCTCAACTTCGCTTCTAAAGGTCCTGTTCACTCCGTCCAAGCCCAAGCTCCCGGTGCCTCTTACTTGCCTTCATCTATATTCCGTCGTCGTATCTAAATAGGAAAATTATTTGCAAAAGGACTGATCCGTTATTGTTTTTGTTGGTTTTTTAGTTTTAATTTAATACATTTTTTTTGATAAAATTTTCATAATTTTATTTATTTTAGTGAGGCCGTTTTCAAATAATTGGCATTTAACATAAAAATTATTTTGCAGTTTTTATTTGCTAATTGCTAAGATTGCGCTTTAATAAAAGACATATAAAAATTTCATAAAAATACGAGTATTGATTGCCAAATAAGTTTCTGAAAAATTATATAACTAAAGAATATTTAAAATTTCCACTTCTAGTAAGTATTGAATTAAGTAAGGCTCAAAATGCATAAAATTTTTCAGGATATGTGAAGCAGGTGACTACAAAATACGTCAATTGAAAATTGATATTTTGTGTCCGGGATGGAATATATTAAATACTACATATTTTGGTGTGTAGACTCCGAATCTGACATTGAAAATATTCTGTAACGTCAGATTTTGTAGGTATTCTAATATTGAACCGTTTTTATTTTGACATTTTTAAACGAATTCAAAAAGATCTGCTGTACGGAAAAGCATGGATGTATATGACTAATATTTTATAGTAACATAATTCTTTACATATTTCTAACTACACATTTTCCTATTGTATTTCAAAAAACATCAATTGATTTTCAGAAATAATTAAATGTAGTTCAGAAATTGTCTAATCGGAAAATATCAAATACATTTCAGAAACACTCGAATGTATATACAAATTTTTGAATTGAATTTCAGAAATTATCAATTGAATTACAGAATCAAAGGGCACTTTAACTAACAACACCGTAAAGTTGCTATTATATCTGTTACTGATTTGCAGTCACAGAAAACGTTTGTCAATATTTGGACTTCATTTTTATGCATCGGAAAATAAACTGACAAGGGCGGACTCCTCATGGGAGAAGAAGAGAACTTAACTTTTGAATCAGATACAATATACAAGCCAGGGGTCGAATCGACGCATTCGTTATCGAAATTTTTCGGTCGAAATTATTTTTTATTTTCCAAAATAAAATACTAAGAGTAATTTTACTCTGTCACAGCTAACGAGTCATGGTCCATAGTTAATAGTCAAAGTGAAATGAGGCCTGACGATGGAATTTCGATTGATGTTACTAGCTATCGAATGCGACGATTTGCTCCCAGGACTGGAATCGAGTATGAAGTTGTGACTGTAAAAACATATACAATCCAAATTTAGGAAACATCTATGGAATATTTTAGTTTTTGATGGACTAATGTGACGATCGGGAAGCAGCTTTGTATGGGGGTCTTTAACTAAGAATTGTCCAACTGCGTTTATTTTTGGATAATAGCGTTCATGCAATGGCAGCTAAAAATCTCATACATTAAATTTCATCAAAATATATTCATATTTACGACCCGTAGTTTTAGTACAGAGTTTGCACGGACATCGCTAAATCGACTTAAGTAGTGATTCTGAGTCGGTCAATTATTCCGAGTCAAATATGACCACTACTGATGTATGTAACTACCAAAAATATTTGATCCAAATCTATTTTTTATTATAGCGATCAACTCAGAACCACTTTTGGAGTCGATTTCGCGATGTCCTTCCGTCTGTCCATGTAAACCTTGTTTCAAACTGCACGTCGCAAATATAAATATATTTTAATCAAATTCGACTTGTAAGCTTATATCGTATATTAGATGTAAGCCGGTGTGCTTCGCTACCCCCTCCCCCCGAATCGTAATGACAGGGCTTACGCAAAGTCCCAAGGCTCTCATTATTACAGTAATTTTGATATATCACATTTAATGTTAAGTTTATATGGGGAGTGCCACGCGCATTTGTCCAATCCCGCCCATTTTTTGTCTTAACGTAAGTAGTTAATAACAGATGACCTGAGACAAATTTGCAAAGCTCTCTATCATAGTACTTAATATATGTGACCTTCTCCGAGAAAATGGACCTAGTGTGTGAAAATTGAGTTTTGAGAATGATATTAAAAATTTACTTTGTATGGGAGGTGACACGCCCACTAAAAATATTTAAAAAAAATATAGCCTGTAGCATCTCCCATGCTCGCAGTAAGGCTCTGTGAAAATTTTAGGAAGGTCAAATAAGTAGTTACGGAGATTACCTCCTACAAACAAACAAACACACTTTACATCTTTGTTATGCTAGTATAGAATATTAGTATAGATTCTTTTATTTTGGTACTTGCTGATATACAACGTTTTTTATTTTTTCATTCGGTACAACAATTATCAGATTTTTTGGCGTTCCTACCCTGGAGATACATGTAGCTGCTCATGAGAAGAACGTGGATTTTCCAAATTAGATCTGACAATATTTAACTATTGGCCTTGAACGTAAAATATCATTTGGCAATTTTTCTTTATAAAGATTTTTGATTTTGTCCATTTCATTTTGATGATTTTTGTTGTTTGGGCGATTTATACTTTTCGCGATTTTTGATTTTGGCGATATATTTTCCACGACAAATCACATTGATAATTAATGTACTTGTCAAAAGACTGTCGCTTTCGTAGTACTTCATATTTTTAATACAGAAGGTGCCAAGCCGACTAAACTCATCCCGCCCAATTTTTATTGTACTACTCACATTAATATCTGATGGTCTCGTGCCAAATTTCGAGTCTTCCCCATTTATAGTACACCAGTCACGACAATTTTTTTGTTCGACTAATCATACAAAGAACCTATGAGCTCACGCAAAGCCACAAAGCTCTCTTTTACAGTACTCCAGATATATGACATTAAATAGTTACTTTGCATGGGGAGTGTCGCGCCCATTGGTGTGAACCCGCCAATTTTTCGTCCGACTACTCGTACTAAGATCTGATGGTATCGTGCAAAGTGTCAAAGCTTCCCTTCTGTAGTACCCAGTTATATGATATCATATATTTACTTTGTACGGGCGGTTCCACGCCCACTGCTCCGATCACGCCCATTTTCGGGATGTACCATACCCACTTATCCGATCCCGCCCATTTCCGGCGTAGCTACTTACATTAACAATAGATGATCTCACACAAATTTGCTAAGCTGTCCCTATCATATTACTCAATATATATGATATTAAAAATTTACTTTGTGTGGGAGGTGCCACGCCCACCAAAAATATTTTAAAAATTATAGCCTATAGCACTTCCGATATCTGCAGTAAGACTCTGTGAAAATTTCAGGAATATCAGATGAGTAGTTACGGAGATTACCTCCCACAAACAAACAAACAAACAAACACACATTACCTCTTTATAATATTAGTATAGATAGGGCGAACGCTATTGAAATTGGTGAAAATAGGCGCACTATGAGATCTACTATGAGATCTACTTATATTACCATGAGATCAAATTTATCATATAGATTTCGGTTAATTTGGGTTTGTGTATGCTTGTTACATCCACTATTGAGTAGTCCAAAATAAACCCTGTGAAGCTGCTTCCCGATCTTCACTTAAATCGATCAAAAAACAAAAATATTGCACAGATTTATTTTTCTCAAACTTGGTTTGTATATGTTTTTGCAAAAAAAAAAAAAAAAAAAAAAGGATCTGTCCATTTTTTCTCAAACTTGGTTTGTATATGATTTTGCAAAACAAAAAAAAAAAAAAGGATCGGTCCATTTTTGACCTACTCCGCATATAAGTATAACATCCGATAATAACTTTTTTCAAATCTACATCCAAAAATATTAATAAAAAATCCCCTCAGATTTGGTTTATACTTATTTTTTATGCCCAATTTTTTGGACGTGAGACCAGTTCTCGAAACTCAAGATGTGAGGTATTGCATAGGCGGTCTAGACCGACTAACTTTTCTTATTTGTTTTTCTTATTGGTGTTTTTCATATGTGCAACAAGCAAACAAAAATGTATATACATCGGTGATACACATCTATATGCACATGTTCTATTGCGTAAAAAGATTTGTCGCTAGTTTTAGTTTTTTATATGAAATTTTATCGGCGAATCTTTATATTTATTGGGCCTACATGATCAAAATTAACTACTAAACTGCTGCCCTCAACATATTACGGACAGTAGTGTTTTTTCAACAGACATACCAAAGAGCAAAACTGGTAAATTTATACAGTTAATTTTTTATCAATTGCTAGCATTATTTGCTTTTAATGTTGGGTAATTTTACCACAATGATTCCCACAACGACCACAAAAACATCAACAAATACAACTATGACAAAGATACAAACTTTAAAATGACAACAAGAACAATGTGGAAATATCATATTTTTCAATTTTTTTTTTACTTTTACAGTGATTTCTCTGGACTAGTTGCACCGATTTTCACGATTTAAAAAATAAGCTTTCTCATAATGTTAATGAATCATTCTCATTAAAAATGAGAACCCAGGCTGTCCTATTGAGGATGTGATCATGACAAGAACAACATATTTTTTTTCAGATTTCTTTTGCTTCATCATTGAATTCTCGGGACCTATTAAACCGATTTTTATCATTTTAAATAGTAAACATTTTTCACTAAAAATAAACGCTTCGGATAACCTATTAAGGACGTGATAGTGATTTCCACAGACGGACAGACGGACATCGATATATTAACTCCGCTTGCTATAAAGATCGTAAATATATATATTTTATGGGGTCCAAATTTTTTTTTCTAATTCTTACAAACGGTATGACAAAGTTATATATACCCCTTGCACACTGGTGTGGAGGGTATAAAAATGCACCATTTAGTGCGGTTAAAATGCTGGTGGCATCATTGGACCTTACTTCTTCAAGAATGAAGCCGGTCCATTTCATATGATATGTTATGGTCTATGGAGGTCGTTATTGCACCATGATCAATGTTTTTTTGTTTAAAAATATGGACATTGATACGGGTGAGATAAGTTTACAACAGGATATCGCTACGTGATATATGGCGACCGCAACCATCGACTTATTGAACTCAAACTTTGGCGATAAGTTGGTTTCGAGAAAAGGACCTGTGACTTGGCCTTCAAGGTCATGCGATTAAATATTTCCTGTGGGGCTATGTAAAGTCACTGGTATATGCAACAATTGATGCTCTGGTGGCCAACACTGTTTGTGTTATTCGTGACATACGACCAGCAACGCTAGAAAAAGTGTCCTAAAATGTCAAGAATGCTCTTCGTCAAGAACAGTCGCGGTCGCCATATGCTCGAAGTCATTTTTAGTTTTAATGAAATTTATTATTAATATATATATTTTCCATATTGTATTATTTTTTAGAATTTCAAGTTTAATCGGGATTAAAAAACACCCTCTTGTAATTGGAAAGAAGTTAGCAGCCTTTATTTAGAAACTCCATACACGGGTTTGTTGCGATCGTATGTTGTGAACAAGCAAATTATTTGTTTAATACTAGCTGCAATCCGATACACCTATCGCAACGAAACAAAATTGTGGGAATACTTTCTGTAGAAAACTATTTTATTTATTTTTGGTAATTTTTGATTTGTCGGTTTTTGTTATTTACGATTTTAGATTTAGGATATTTGTTATTTTACCAAGTTTTGACTGTGACGATTATAGTTTTTGCGATTTTCGGTGCTTGCAATTTTTGATTTAACCGATTTTTGATTTGGGCGATTTCTCTTATTAGCGATTTTCGGCTTTGGGGATTTTTGAATTATGTGTTTTTTTTTTTTTTTAGCTTTTTTATTTTGGCGATTTTGGCGATTTTTGGCTTCAACGATTTTCGATTTTTGGCGATTTTAGTTATTCGCGAATTTCAGTTTTGAGGATTTTTGATTTTTGCAATTTTCGTTTTTTGCGATTTTTGTTATTCGCGATTTCCAGTTTTAGCGATTTTTTACTTTGACGATTTTCGCTTTTTTATTTTTGATTTTTGCAATTTTTGTTATTCGCGATTTTTAGCATATGCTAAAAATTGAGTTATAATATATTTTTTTTTAAAGATATCCCACTCGCATCCCACTAAGCGACCAAAAGACTCTTAAAGGAAAAACCTAAGCTTTCTTTTGAGCAAAAAAAGTCAAAAAAAATTCTTGAGTTTGCAAAATCAAAGAAATTTTTTTATTTTTAAAAATTTTTTTCCGATTGATTTTGAAATTATTTTGGCTCAAGATCAAATGTTATTACTTTAAATAAAGCGAAAACATTGGCACATTAGTTTCAAAAAATTGATCTATATTCTGCATGACAGGGTATACATGACAAGTTATTTTTTCGAAAGATTGAAAAAATAGCTATCTAAACTATTTGGGACAAATTTTGCTAAAAACAATAGGTAAAAAGTTACATCGATTAGAAAAAAAAACACCTGTTTGGCAAAAATTTAAAATTTTGACCCGCTCTAACTCAGAGAGTTCTGGACCGATCTCGTTGAAAAATTGTGTCTAAACTATTATCCAATACGACTAACCTTGGTGCAAATTTCATTCCGATCGGAAGACATCTGTTTCAAAAGTTGGTTCACTTGACATGAAACGCCCCATATATATGAATAGAAAATAATCAATTTCAAATACTGAGGGCATGCCGTTAACGATTAATATATGTTTACCAGAAACAAACATATCTTTTTCAAGATTACAAAAAAAAAAAACATATTGTAGTATGGAATGTGTTCACATATTCATACATGTTCAAACACATTTGTTTCAACGTTTTTTTTTTATATATTGGCATTTATGTTTTTGCATTAATTAAAGTAAAAATATTTGACCTCAACAAATGTTTTGCTATTTTAGCATTTTGGATGCTAGATGTAGCAATTTTTTTGGCGTTAATATCCACAATTTGTAAAGATATGCAAACATAATATTTCTTTTGAATCAAATTTTTTTTGACAATTTTTTTTAATTAAATTTAATGCTGACTACCCGTCATATACAATTATCGTATTTGTTATATAAATTGTCAATTTTGTATGAAATATAAAAATTATGTCCAACTAATACCATATAAAAACTATGATAAATGAGTATAAAAAACAATATATACTAAATTTGACCGAGAACGATGTGATAATCTGGATCTTAGAGCAATTTAAGTGAACAAATATGTTTCTTTTATGTAGGGGCTAGGTCTGAATAAGAAGCGAGTTTCGCCAATTTCAATAGCGATTGTCTTATAAAAAAATTATATTAAAATTTATTTATATTTGATTCAGTTACCTGAACATACAGACAGACATACAGAAGAATGAACATTACGTCGACTTAGAAAATGTCGCCTTAGAAAAGTCGACCCACACCGTATACTGGTATAAGGTTTAAAAACTTTAAATAAGTAGCCACTATACTTAAGAGGGCAATACATAATTTTGGATTTTTTTTTTTTTATTCAAGTTTTTGGATTCCAATTGAAATATATAGGGGCAGTCTTGTATAAATTTATTTCATGTGAATGAAATTTGGTTTTTTAATTTTACATTTTATTTAATAAAATGTTGTGAATCTTTAGAAATATAAAAACAACAAATAAGAAATCTATAGTCTATCTATCTATTGTTGAGGCAATAACTGAAAGAAATTAAGCATAAACCAAATTTTAGTGCTACTGTTATACCCTCCACACCTCAGTGGCAGAGGGTATATATAGGTTTGTCATTCCGTTTGTAACGCATCGAAATAAATTCCTGAGACCCCAAAAAAATATATTTTCTTGATCCTTATAACAAGGGAAGTTGATTTACCGATGACCGTCTGTCCGTCTGTCTGTGGAAATCACGATCACGATCAATATCTAAGCTAGACCGTTCTTTTTGTATAAGATCGTTTATTAACATCCCACAGGAGTTGCTATTTAAAATCGTCAAAATCGGTTAAAGGGTTCACGAGCTATGAATGAAACTTTGAAAGAACTTCTAAAAAAATTAAATTTTTCAGTGTGTTTGTTGTTTTTCTTAAGATATGTTGTATATGTTGTAATTCTTCGTATTGTTGAAATCATTTCAGTTGTGTGTATATTAAAGGTGCTATTACACGATGTGTTTTTTACATATGTACTGTCACTTTTTTATCCATATGAAATTGCGCATGGCTGTCAAAATTGTCTTTTACATACGATTCATAATTTTTGCTATCACACGTGCATATGTATTTCCGTATGACATAACCTCTATATGTAAACAACAGCTGATTTAATTTGTGAATTTACAAAAATTTTTTGTTAAAAAAATGTTATATATTTTTTAATTGTTAATTAATATTAAACAATTTATTTTTCTTTCAATATAAATCTTTATAATTTTCTCTGTTTTTTTTTACGCCACAAGCAGTGTTGTATTTCCATATGTTTGTCATGCCAAAATAGCACCTGTTCTAATTGAAAAATGTACATGTAACTTTTTCTCATGTATTGTACATAAACATTGTTTCATATGTATCACACGATGTGTACAACTTTTGTTGTGGGAAAATTTAACAGTACATATGTAAAAAACACATCGTGTAATAGCACCTTAATACTGCACGTGTCACATTGGCCTAAGCAAATTTTACCACATATTTTTTATCATTAAAATTAGCTAAATATTAAAAATTAAAAATTTATAAAAATAAAAAATGGAAAATGAAAAATGAAAAATGAAAAATGAAAAACGGAAAATGGAAAATGGAAAATGGAAAATGGAAAATGAAAAATGGGAAATGGAAAATGAAAAATGGAAAATGAAAAATCGAGAATGAAAATTGAAAATTGAAAAATTGAAAAATTAAAAATGAAAAATGGAAAATGAAAAATCGAAAATGGAAAATGGAAAATAAAAATGGAAAATGAAAAATGGAAAATGAAAATGAATAATGAAAAATGGAAAATGGAAAATGAAATATCAAAAATGGAAAATGGAAAATGAAAAATTAAAAATGAAAAATGAAAAATGGAAAATGAAAAATGAAAATTCAAAATTGAAATAAGGAAAATGAAAAATGGAAAATGAAAAACGAAAAATGAAAAATGAAAAATGAAAAATGAAAAATGAAAAACGAAAAATGAAAAATGAAAAATGAAAAATGAAAAATGGAAAATGAAAAATGAAAAATGGAAAATGTAAAATGAAAAATGGAAAATGGAAAGTGGAAAATGAAAAATGAAAATTGAAAATTGAAAATTTAAAAATGAAAATTGAAAAACTAAAAATGAAAAATGAAAAGTGGAAAAGGAAAAATGAAAAATGAAAACTGAAAAATGAAAAATGAAAAATGTAAGATCAAAAATGGGAAACGGAAAATGAAAATTGGAAAAGAAAAATGAAAAATGAAAATGAAAAATGAAAAATGAAAAGTGGAAAATGAAAAATGAAAAATTAAAAATGGAAAATGAAAAATGGAAAATGGAACATGAAAAATGAAAATTGAAAAATGAAAAAAAGAAAAATTAAAAATGGAAAATGAAAAATGGAAAATGCAAAATGGAAAATGAAAAATGAAAAATGAAAAAATGGAAAATGGAATATGGAAAATGAAAAATGATAAATGGGAAATGGAAAATGGAAAGCGAAAAATGGAAAATGAAAATTGAAAAATGGAAAATGGAAAATGGAAAATGAAATGTGGAAAATGAATAATTTTAAATTAAAAATGTGAAATGGAAAATGAAAAACTAAAAATTAAAAATGGAAAGTGGAATATGGAATATGAAAAATGGAAGATGAAAAATGAAAATATAAAAATGGAAAATGGAAAACGGGAAATGGAAAATGAAAAATGAAAAATGAAAAATAAAAATTGAAAAATGAAAAATGAAAAATAAGAAATGAAAAATCAAAAATGGAAAATGGAAAATGGAAAATGGAAAATGGAAAATGAAAAGTGGAAAATGGAAAATGGAAAATAGAAATTTAAAATTAAAATATAAAAATGAAAAACGAAAGATGAAAATTGAAAAGTGAAAAATGGAAAATGATAAAAAAAATTGAAATTTAAAATGAAAAAGGTGGAGGGTCTCAAAGACTCGGCCCAGTCGAATTTAACACTCTTACTTGTTATTAATTTGTACTGTGCACATATTAAATAGTTCATATTTGACGCTATTTTATATGCGGATTAGGTCAAAAAATGTACCGATCATAACAATATTTACCAAAGTCAATTAATTTTCTTAAAAACGTATATAAATCGAATTTAAAAAAATTCAGGCTACGTTTTTAATATTTGAAAGATTTAAGTGAAAATCGGGATTCAGCTTTATATGAGGACTGCAAATGGTCCTCACCTGTTTATTTTTGGACTACTTATTAGTGAGTATAATAGACACAGATACATATGACAACTTTCATCTACAATTTTGTTCGGTTTGATAGGGATTATTTTTTATGGGGTCTAGGCTGAGTTCATAAAATTTCATCAAATACATTCATATTTGTGACTTGTGGTTTAATCACAATGTTTATATGGACTCACAGACGGATAGATGGATGGACATAACTAAATCGACTCAGAAGGTGATTCTAAATAAATAGCCGTACTGGGGAAATAACATTTATTGAATCATTTACAAGGACCTGGAACTATTCCAGGTTAAGACCAAATTAAACAAGTAAGAGTGTTAAATTCGGCTGTGCCGAAACTTTGATACCCTCCACCTCGGTTTGATGATAATAAATGTAAACAAAATATTTTAAAAAGTTAACAATTTGTTAAACTTAATACCAAATTATTTCAGCAAATTCTTTGGTTTGATCTTTTGTTTTTGTTTATTCCAAGAGTTGGTCTATATACCACCTATCTAACATTACTGATTCGCGCTCCAGTGAGGAAAGATCGAATAAAAGAAAACACGTTTTGGTCATCGTGGTTGCTGATGCATGATGCATGCGTTTCCGGTTATATGACATAATTAGATTATTAATTTGGTTTAAGTTTTTGCTAATTAAATAGCTCGCCCTAACCTCCATTGCGAAGGTAATGGTTGTGTAGGGTGGCTAAACGCAGTATATCGTGCTAATTGGAGATGGCTGTATAGTTTCTTTTAACTGGCCAAATAATTGTTCATTGCGGCCGTATACGTCGGATCGAATAACAAAATAGTAACCAAAAAAAGCTGTAAAATATTGCCATATTTGGAAAATAAAATTTTTTTTTACATACTAAAAGGAAGTTCTCACTATTTACACAATACAATTCAAAATCTAACCCAGTGATGCCAACTTTTGATTTTGAATTAAATTATGTTAATAAAATATATTTTCATTTATTGACTGCAAATACTACTACCAAGAATTATTATCAAACTTCAATGTTTTGGGTTTTACCTTGTCTACCATGAAATCAAATTTTGAAGTCATCATGAACACTGGTTCAAATTAGGGATGTCAAACGCAAAAAACCAACTGTCCTAAGAATTTTAAATAAAATAATTTGTTATCTTTATTTTCTGAAAAACTTAAAATTTTCATCCAAAAAAATTGTGAAAAATAATATATAAATAACATTCTGCTCAAATTGCGCTTTATTTATGTAACAATTTTTATGTTAGCAATTCTAAAATATCACTTGAGGTTTTCTAAACTTCATTGAACTTAAATTAATATTTTCCTATCCTGAAATGCTATTAATGTCTCCTCAATCGCAATAATTTTTTTTTTCATTTCAGTTGATTTTTTAAATGTAAACATATTTGGTGTTTTCTGAATTTCAATTTGTGTTTAAAGAATAAAATTTATATTTTAGAAATTCAATTGATGTCTTCTAAATTTCAAGTTATTATTTCCGACGTTTTAATATGATTTTCTGAAATTCAATTGATATTTTCTAATTTATAATTGGAAATCTGAATTACAATTTTTAGAATTGATATTTCCTTAAATTTGAAAGAAAAATTTAAAAACTGCAATTTTGTATTTATGTGCATAATAATGCTTTAGTAGTTATAAACAATTTTAAAAAATTATATGTAATCGCAATCAGATATTTTGCAGGTAAAGCAGAATAATAATTTTATATATCTATGTAGAACTGTTTTGAAATCAAGAAAAAAACTATTTTGTAAACACAACTTATGCCAAATTTATGGTCATATTTGTAAAATAATGATGGAAATACGTATGAAATAAAAGACCATTTCCTGTGTGAAAATGTTGACATTCATGTTAAAATAGTAATTACAATTGCAAAGCAAATTATAATAAAAATTGCGGCACCATCTACTGTGGCATAGCAACACTGAGCGAAATGAAGTTTGATATCTAATTGAAAATGTTGACATTCATGTTAAAGTAGAAATAGCGATTGCAAAGCTAATTGGAACAAAAATTGCGGCGCCATCTACTGTGGCATAGCAACACAGAGAAAAATGAAGTGACACTCTGTTTGTTAATACAAAAGAAATGTATTTTCCCTAAAACAAAATACATATACCGATTTATTTCTAAACTGCGGTTATTATGAGTATACATTTTTGGAATATATGTATATTATGTTGTTATTTAATATATGTATGCATGTACATATATGTAAATATTACACACAAAAACAAGTAAGAACATTATAGTCGGTCTAGCCGACTATACGATACCCTATACCATGGTTAAGAGACCCTATTCCTTCGGTCCAACTAATTGGATATAGAAAATAAGCATAAAACAAATTTTAGGGGAATTGTTTCTAAATTTTTGGCTGCAGATATGAAAAAGTTCATATCGAGTGCTATATTTATATGGGAACTAAGTCGAAAAACAATCAGATCCTGACCATATTTGGTAAAGTCACTTATGTTTTGAAAGAATATACACAAACGAAATTTGAGAAAAATCTGTGGAATATTTTTGTTTTTTTAATAGATTTAAATGAAGATCGGGAAGCAGCTCTATATGGGGCCTATGACTAAGAATTGTCCTATAGGGATTATTTTTGAACTACTGATTAATGGATATAATAAACACATACAAACCCAATTTGACTGAGATCTATATGATAATTTAGATCTTATGGCAATTTATGTCGACTTCATGGGGGTCATTTGTATGGGGACTAGGTCTGAGCATGGAGCGAATTTCACCAATTTCAATAGCATTCATCCTATGACCGATAAAAGCTCATATATATTAAATTTCATCAAAATATATTCTTAGTTGCGACCTGTAGTTTGATTACAAGGTTTACATGGACACACAGACGGACGGACGGACATTGCTAAATCGACTCAGAAAGTGATTCCCGTGACCCCATCGATCTGAAACTTTGGATCAAAAATGATTCAACAATTTTTTTTAGTGATGCCAAAACAATGGAAACTTTAAAATTTTCAACCAGAGTTGATTAAAAAAAATTACAAAGGGTTATTTTTTATCATATTATTACCACAACGACCACAAAATCAACAAGTCCAGCTATGAGAACAACACAGCATATAGAATAACAACAAGAACAATATAGAAACATCATATTTTTAATTTTTTTTTTACTTTTTCAGAGATTTCTCTGGACCTGTTCCACCGATTCCAGTTGTCAACGTTAAACTCATGCTTCATTCACACTAAATGATAGCAACATGCATAAAAATATATAAATATACTCACTGGTCTGCTAGCAGAGATTATTGGTCTGATTGAGCACATTACAAAACTATAATTAAAACTTTCTTTCTAAAATTTTTCAGTTGATGTATGAAACCGATTTTTGGACCTCGACCACTAAAAACATTTCTAGCTCCGTCATTTGAATCCATTTTAAATCAGTTTTCTAAAACCTGTAGTTCTTTATATTGTATTTTTAACATTTTTAATGGAAATTTCTCAGCGACGATTAAAATGTTTCCTCAATTTTTTTTTTTTCTAAATTTTCTTTAAAAACAACAACATCCTTATTTTGAAGTAATAAGTGTCATCGCTTGTTTAAATCAGTAAAAATTCAAAAAGTTACGGCACTTATTCTAAACAAGAGGATTATTTTAATAGGCTGGAATCTTCAGCAACGGCTTTATATTCATATTTTATAAATATATAACTCTATAATTATAACACCACATAATGATGACATAAAATAACAAAAGTCACAAAAAAATGTAATATGCAATTAAAAGTTAGCTTTGGAAAATATGATGATATATGTTTTCCATATGTTTTCAGTATTTAATAACACTGGTCTACAAATTAAAAAAAAAAAAATTTGACTGCAGAAACGAAGCATGTTTTTTAGCTAATCTGGGTGCGCTGAATTCGAATGCTGGCAATAATGTAAAACAGTCAATACTACAATTTCACAATTATTAATTTGACAGAAAGCCCACATTCAATTTAAATGTTCATAATAGTAGCGTTTAAGCATGTCAGGAGATAGTGTGTTACTGATTCAAGCTATTTTTGCTTTGTCTTAGGTGAATATTTGGTTGGAAAAAAGCACATGCAATATCAGAATCATTAAAATATGCACATTTGCATTATATTGTTTTTGCTGTCAGAAACTTGAACAAACCGTGGACACCGACATCGTTTTGCAATAGTTGCAAAACTGTTTTATACAATCGCTCAAATAGCATGAAGATCTATTTCTACGTTTTTTTAATCTGATTTTGCATCATGTCATCTCTTATTTATTTCTATGTCATCTTTTATAATTTCTTTTTAGCCGCTTCGCAGATTTACAGATTTGTAAATTTTTTCCTTTATTTTGATTAAATTGCATTTAAAGTTGCTACTAGCGCATACATAACATTATACATATGCTATGTGTGTTTTATTAAATTTGTTAATGCGTTTGTTAATGAGTTTGTTTTCTTTATTCACAATAACAATAAACCAAAAAAGTGTTGGTTTGTGAAAAAAGTTACCTAGAATCTGCACTCAAATTTCGAGCGCTGGAATCTGCTAATTACAATAAAGAGGCTATTAAGTGGTATAAAGATTATACCAGAATTTCCTATAGAAACAAAATAATCAATAATATAACAATTGTTACAATGTTTAATATAATCACTGGTGAAGGCTGAATACCAGAGACTGGTCTGATTTACAATAATTTTTATAAATACATGCTTTCTTCTTCTCTACCACGCACTACATAAAATCAAATACAAAATTTGCATATTATTTATAGTACTAATTTCAAATTGTCTGAAGAGAAAGTTAAACAAAACCAAGAGATGTCAAGAATTAAGGCCCAAAAAAATTTTTTCCGAAAAGTGTGATGCTAACAACAATGTAAGTCGCCCAAAATGTCACACTTATTGCACGAAAATTGTCTGTGTCCAGCAAAAGCAAAACTGAAAATAAAATTTGAATTTTCGTACAAAACAATTATTTTTTCTAAATAATATATTTGTTAATTTAAATAACATTCGCATCTGCTAGCTGTTGTTTAAGTACAAATTATTAATTTCTTTGTATTTTTTTTTTTAATATTTCATTAAATTTGCCATGCTTGAGTTAATCTTGCATTAAAATCTATTAAACTTCCTTCTTACACATCGTTAAAAGGAGTGTGTAACTAGTATAACCGTTAGCGGTGCTTAAGTATTGTTCGCCACTTTCTCTCTTTTATTTTATAACATAAAGATTCGTTTGTTTTGCTACCTTCGTAATGATTCGTATACCCTTCACCAATTTAATAAAAAGGTAATATTTTGTAATAAATAAACTAGAGGTTTTTTCCCTATCGAAAAAACACATATATAAATTGTTTTTATTTTCTATAGATATTTTTTGCATCGACGCAAACATTTGGTCATCCGAGCCAGATCCATGTTGGCAACACCAACATCAACAAAAACAACCCTTTGCTAAGACTAAATATTAAACGTAAATTAAGATTCGTATAGTTTTGTTTTTTTTTTATGAGCTGAAAATAAAAAGTGCAAGTTAAAAAAAGAGTGTGTATAAAAAGTGTGTCTTAATTAAAAAGGAAATATCTATTCATCAATATTAAAAACATATTGTTTTTCTCATACTCCTTTCTTTCGTGTTTAAAAAAAAAGATAATTTTACAACCCTACGCGAAACGTTAGGTTACATTAAGTATCAATTGTTTGCGTGGACGGACACATTAATTATTTCGTGTTTATTATTATCAAAGAAAATGAAAAAGCGGACGGTATTGTGATAGAGTGATTTAGTGCAGTTAATGTTAATTTAAAGAAACACACAAACATATAGCAACTTAAATACAAAACAGTCACAATTCAAAATTTTCAAATTTTCAGAAGAGGCAAAAAACTGTTTAATAAAAATTATTGTATTATTTAAAAAAATTTAGTTTCATTATGAAAAATGTCCATTTTGAGGAAAGTTTCGCTCTACTTTTTTTTAATTTATACTAGAGGACTCCTGTGCTCCGCATCATTATATTATATTATATTAATTTTTATAATATAATACCAAAATTTGCCAATAGAAGTTAACGTACAGTAATGCCAAAATATGCCAAGAGAAGTTAACGTACAGTAAAAGTAAAGTTGATTCTCCACGCATAACGAAACCAACGATTTAATCAGTTAATAGCTCAAAAGAAGGAGCTTGATCCACTGAGTGTTCTTAGACCTATGTCAACAGCCTACGTTAATTAGAACTCTAGTTATAGAGGTTTGAGAGAAGAAAAATATTGAAAAAAATCTTGAATGCAAAGTTTATTCATAAGTCCTTTTAATATAAAATTTAATATTTGTGGAAATAACATATAATTTTGTGTTATAACTCTCTGACTGAAATTTTTTATTTGACTAGTTATATTATCTCAAGTTGTACCCCAGATATAAAAGCATTTTTCCTGTTAAAGAAAATAATTATGAGAAATAAATTTTTGCTGTAGATAGAAATGTGTACTGTGTTTACACTCAAAGAATATTTCCACTTAAAAAACGATAGTAATATTATCAAATAGTCTTGCTATTACAAAGGAAAATATATAATTTTTTGCTGTCAAGTCTGTTAATTTTTGCAAAATAAATCTGCTGAAATTAGCGCAACGATTCTGATTTTGATATGAAAATAAGGGTTTTTATTTCTTAAATCCTTCTTATTTAATAAAAGATTTCGTAAATACGTGGGTAAAAAAAAATTTTTCAAAACAAGTAAGAAAATTATAGTCGGTCTAGACCGACTATACGATATCCTACACCATGCTTTTACAGACCCTAAGTCTTAGGTCCAACTAATTGGATATAGAAAATAAGCATTAACCAAATTTGAGTGGCATTTTTATTATTTTTTTTTTGGCTGCAGATATGAAAAAGTTCATATCGGATGCAATATTTATATGGGGACTAGGTCGCAAAATGGGTCGCTCCTGACCATATTTGGTAAAGTTACTTATATTTTGAAAAAATATATACAATCTAAATTTGAGGAAAATCTGTGCAATATTTTTTGGACTACTGATTAATGGATATAATAAACACATACAAACCCAATTTGACTGAGATCTATATGATAATTTGGATCTTATGGCAATTTTAGTCGATTTCATAGGGGTCATTTGTATGGGGCCTAGGTCTGAACATGGACCGATTCTCACCAATAGCGTTCATCCTATGGCTAATGGAAGCTTATATACCAAATTTCATTAAAATATATTAAAATTTGTGACCTGTAGTTTGAAAACAAAGTTTACATGGACACACAGACTGACGGACGGACGGACATTGCTAAATCGACTCAAAAAGTGATTCTGAGTCGATCGGTGTATTGTATTGCAAACTTGGAGAGCTGATTAAATTACCATTATTTGAAATTTTTTTGAGTAACTTCAAATGAATAAAGTGTTCTACTCGCAGATCGTCACGGGTGCAAAAGTATACATGGGTTTAAAGAGAATGCTTTCACCATTCTCTGGGTGGGATGCGTTTCTTGTTCCCTCTTGTTACCTAGAAGTTCTATTCCACTAAAGTTTAAATTTTACATAAATATAGTAGTTTAATAAATATTTCAGAACACCCTAAAATTAAACGGTAAGGTTGTGACCAGTAACAACAACTACAGACTGTAACACTACCAACCTTGTAAAGAAGACCGCAGGTCATTGTTGACGATTACTTGCGAGTAGTGACCATTTTTTTTTTTTTTTTTTTTTTTTTTGATAAAAAACTCACCTTTTTCTGAAATTAAAAAAACAGTTGAGTTTGACAGCATGCCGCGCCCACAATAGCTTAGCCTAAGTTTTTGGCTACATTAATTTGGATATATTAGCTAAAAAATGGCGTTAAAAATCGGTGACAAAAAAATTGTACTTTTGGCCAATGAAATCAAAATTTCGGACACCGTGCGTTGTTATTTTCTTAAATTTCCTTATTCTAAAGTACATTATGCATCTAAAAAAAAAAAACATTTCATTTCTTCAAATTCCTTTGCTTCCAACAATTGGTTTTGCAAATATCATCTTGTCAGCAATCATTTTTCGCCATTTAATTTTAAATGGATTAGCCCACCATCACTTAGGCGGTTAACCCATTAATTGGTCGAGTTCTCTAGATTTGTTTTTTTACTTTTGCTTTGCTTTCACTGTTCCACTCAAATTTCTGTACACCTCACAACTGTGTGAGCTGGGGTTCCTCTTCAAAATATTCGTCTTGAGTTTGCCCATCGATCCCTCTTTAAAATTTTTATTCCGGCTCATATTTTTCTGGAATTTGTCTCTAAAATTGGGTTTTAACGAAAGAAAATTGTTTTTTGAAGCAATTGTGAACCTACGGAGCGCAACACTGTTTATACCCAATACCACTATGTGGTTTGGGTATAATGACTTTGTGCTGCTGTTTGTAACAACCCAAAATATTTGACCTACACCCATCTTTAATTATACCGATCGAATCAGAATCACTATTTATTTATTTATTTATTTATTTACTTATTTATTTATTTATTTATTTATTTATTTATTGATATCCTGTACAACAAGACCAAGTCTTTTAATTATAGTACAGGATTATATGTGGATAAGGGATCAACAATCTCCAAAATTTTATATGTATAGTAGTAATAATAATAAAGTTTATATAAAAAGTAAGTATAATTATTTATGAACAGAAATAGCATAGATACAAAAAATATAACAATAAAAAATAAAAAATAAAAAAAATAAAAAATTACATATATCACATAATCTATGGAAAATGGTTAAGTGAAAAAATTAAACAAAAAAGTTTTAAAAATGCATTGCATTGCTAATAAGCTGTTGTTCATGTGGAATTGTATTCCAAAGACGAGCGGCATGGATAAAGAACTGCCATTCCGAAACTAAATGTCGATGTCTTGGTATGATGATTAGTTTGCCCCTATTCGATCTTGCAAACTGAATTTTGGCATACATATATTGCGGGTTTTTTTGTATAAATAACTTTATGTATGAGTATTAGTACCCTTATCTTAAGTAAGTTTTCAAACGATACTCCATATAAGCTTTTTGCGAAAGCAGACACATGGTCGTATTTTCTTAACCCGTAAACATACCTAATGATGTTTTTGTATAAAACATCAAGCTTATTTCTGCTTATAGAGTCGCAACTAGAAAAGAGTTCACAACCATAGGTAAGTCCCGGAATAAGATAGGTCTTTGCCAGAAGTATCCTGACTCTTAAAGGTGTAAATACCTGCGTTGCCCAAAGCGTTCTTAATTTCACATAAGTTTGACATAAAAGTGAATTTATATGATCAGACCAGGTTAAATTTTTGTTGAAGACTAATCCAAGCTTTTTCGCTGATTGTACAATTTCAATTTTCTGACCATTTATAAGGATTTCAGGTTCGATATGCGGGGTTATGGTTCCTTTGTGTATCACCAAACATTTCGATTTTTTAGGGTTCAGACATAAGCCATTAGCAGTAGCCCAACGATATATGGTGTCCAGATCGTGGTTGAGTTTTCCCACGCTTGCGTTGATTGAATTAACTGTGCCACTTAGGTACAACTGTACATCATCCGCATATATATGTACGCTGGAATGGGATATTTGTTGCGGCAATTCATTTGCATATATGGAGAACAAAAGTGGTCGCAATATTGATCCTTGTGGTACACCTCTCATAAGTGACACCGGATTCGATGATGTATTGTTAACGAACACTGATTGAGTACGGTTTGTAAGGTATGATGAAATTAAATGTGTTGATGTTGGCGCAAAATTGAAAAAACGGTTCAGCTTCATACATAGTGTGGAGTGGTTTACAGTATCGAAGGCTTTTGAATGATCAAGAAGCACCAAAAGGGTTACTTTTCCGCAGTCTAACTCACGTCTTATATTTTCTGACACATCAGCCAAGGCAGTCACACAGCTATGATTGGGACGGAAACCAGATTGCATATCACTAATAAGACAATTTCTGTGTACGTATGCGCTTATTTGTGAGTGCAGAAGCTTTTCTAGAACTTTTGAAAGGAAGCATAGTATCGCATTCGGACGATATTCTGTAGTAGACTTTGGAAGTGGAATAACTTTTGCATGCTTCCATTTCATTGGAAAGTAGCTTGATGTAATGATGGTGTTTAAAAAGTGAGTAAAAAATGGTAAAAGAAATGATTCGATTTAACGATGTCCGTCCGTCCGTCCGTCTGTGTGTCCATGTAAAGCTTGTAATCAAACTGCAGGTCGGAAATATGAATACATTTTGATGAAAATTGGTATTTGATCTTTGATCTCCCATGGGATGAACATTATTGAAATTGGTGGGAATCGGTCCATGTTCAGACCTAGCCCCCATACAAATGACCCCTATGAAATCGATATAAATTGCCATAAGTTCCAAATTATCATATAGATCTCAGTCAAATTGGGTTTGTATGTATTTATTACATCCATTAATCAGTAGTTCAAGATTACTCCCTATAGGAAAATTCTTAGTCATAGGCCCCATATAGAGCTGCTTCCCGATCTTCACTAAATCTATCAAAAAACAAAAGTATTGCACTGATTCTTCTCAAATTTTGTTTGTATATATTTTTGCAAAATACAAGAGACTTTACCAAACATGGTCAGGATCAGTCCATTTTTTGGACCTAGTCCCCATATAGATAAATCATCCGATATGAACTTTTTCATATCTGCAGTCGAAAAAATTAATAATTATTTTCTATATCCAGTTAGTTGGGCCTGAGAGATAGGGTCTCTAAACGCATGGTATAGGGTATCGTATGGTCGGTCTAGACCGTCTAGACCCACTCAAATTTGGTTTATGCTTATTTTCTATATCCAGTTAGTTGGGCTTAAGAGATAGGGTCTCTAAACGCATGGTATAGGGTATCATATAGTCGAACTCGACCGACTAAAATTTTCTTGCTTGTTTTTTTTTACTATTCACCTGAGAATATCTGTTTCGATAAATACCAAAAAACTGACTGCGTGAAACTGCGGAGAAAAAATTTTCACATCTTACTTTTTTCAGAATTTTTGGATATATTTAAAAATTTTTGTATTTGGCTATTTTTTGAAATGTCAAAAAGTGTGTCCAAAATTCTGAAAAATATTGTGAGTATGAATGATTCTGAACCCGTTTTGTTTTAATGTTGCTCAACCTTTTATAAGGCATTTTGAATCACCAAATGTCGCTTGTGCCTGCCTTGGTGTTTTCTGCCATAGATGTTTTCCCAAAATAAATCATTATTCTTTCCTTATTGACGAAAAGAAAAACGTCCGGACTTTTAAGAGCTAATATGAAATGCTCATCAAACCCATGAAAAATGTCAATATTTTTTAAAAGATATTCAAGAAGTAAATTAGCTTTTGATTTTTTTTTATTATTTAAATGAAGTGTTGTGCTCTTGACATTTACAAAATATACAAAGCTATAATTTATAACTTATTTAATAATTTATATTTTATTTTTATAGAATAATATTATTCCATAATTTTTTTAAAAACTCAAAACTTTCTTAAAGTTATTTATAAATATGTGCAATAGGGTGGGTCAAATGGTAGTAGGCTGAACAAATCTCCATGGTTTCCTCGCGATTCTGGCTCTATGGGCCATAACAAGTATATTTGCCCAAGGAACCATAACTCTAAAATCATCTTCGAGCCTGCTAAAATTTCCATGAAGATATATTCATGGTATTTTCCATAATACTCATTCAAATGTAGAGAAATTATTGAAAATTTGTATACCGGGTGTTCTTTGGGTCGGGAAATCCGTTTTTCACATTTATTTTCATTTTTAACAGCCGCCAGGAGGTGTTTTCGTGCATTTTTGTGGTTTTTTTTCACCTTTTTGGGGAAAATTGACGAAATTATTGCACAAATCGATGAATCTTTGAATGAACAAGTATAAAAGAGAATTTTTTTACTTTAATTGAATGATATCGATATGGGTCGTATATGGGTACCCCACATAATTTACAGCGCTGAATATTTTGGTCTTTTTAAAAATGGAAGAGTCAAATATTCATCGATTTGTGCATTAATTTCGTCAATTTTCTGCTGGCGGCTGTTAAAAATAAAAATAAATGTGAAAAATGGATTTCATTTGAATGATAAATATTGAAAATATCATGAAAATATCTTCATCGAAATTATGGCAGGCTCGAAAATCATTTAAGAGGTATGGTTCCTTGGGAAAATATACTTGTTATGGCCCACAGCACAAGAATCGCGATGAACCCATAGAGTAAAAATAATTGACCCGCCTTAATGTACATATACCAATATTATATTATGATATCGATAAATATAATATCATGTAAATCGATATTAATTATGTAATTTATTTTATATTATATCCATTCTTACAAAAAAATTTATAAATTTTTAGTAAAATCATGTTTTTGTTCTTGTATATACTATATTTACTTGAGTAAATCTTTGTGAAAATCAATAAATAAAATCATAATAATGCATGTCGTTACAAAAATTCGATTGGCAAGAAATTCGGTTGCCCCAACGAATCCGTTTTTGTGTGAAATTATTTCAGGCTTGCTCCACAACTTCTAGCCTACTCCAATCTTTATAGAAAAGTGTTTTTGTAACTATACTATAACTGAATGTATATGTGCTTCGCAATATATTGGCAACTCAATTCCGATGAAATCTTATATATTAAAAGAATTTATGAATAAACTTTGCATTCAAGATTTTTTTCAATATTTTTCTTCTCTCAAACCTCTATAACTAGAGTTCTAATTAACGTAGGCTGTCGATATAGGCCTAAGAACACTCAGTGGATCAAGCTCCTTCTTTTGAGCTATTAACTGCTTAAATTCGTTGGGTTTGAGGAAAGTTATGCGTGCAGAATCAACTTTACTTTTACTGTACGTTAACTTATCTTGGCATATTTTGGCATTACTGTACGTTAATTTCTCTTGGCAAATTCGTTGGGTTTAAGGAAAGTTATGCGTGGACAATCAGCTTTACTTTTAGTGTACGTTAACTTCTCTTGGCATATTTTGGTATTAATATACGTTAACTTCTCTTGGCAAATTTTGGTATTATATTATAAAAATTAATATAATATAATGCTGCGGAGCAGCAGGGGTCCTCTAGTTAGTAATTAAATTTGGTATTGATTACACTTACGATTTTATTGTACAGATACAATTGAAAAAACAGCTGTTTACCTTTAGCAAAGCTTGGTCTGCAATACTAATTTGTGTAGAAATGACCCACAAACTAACAAAACTCTTGTTGTTAAAACGTAAAACTTAAAAAACTATTCAGAGTATACTAGAAATTATTTTTCATAAAACTGTCCTTCCAAACAAAGTGTAGCTTAGGTAAACTACAAGAACTACATAGTTGGTTTTTGAATAGTCAAATATAAATATGACAGATGATGATTTTAATAAAGATATAATCAAATAAAACATGTTTAATGACAGTGATCACTGTCGTCTGCAATATTTTCTAACACCAAAAAATACTAATAATATATAACAGTCGGCCTATCTTGTAGGTGGTTTTCAATTAAACCAGCGTTTGTTTACGAAGAAATAAACAGAAATATTTAAATAATTTTATGAGTCAGTTTCGCGGCATTGTTTTACTATGAATGATGTTTTTTAGGTATAAATAAAAGAGCTCGACACGAAGATTTTTATAAACAGAAACAGTTTAGTTTTCAAATAGACGCAATCTTAATAACCGAGATAACAAAAAATGCGTGCTTTTATTGTAAGTATTTTATGATAAAATTGGGTTAAATGTAAATGGAAGTAAACTTGTGCAAAATCTTTGTTGATATTTAAAGGTTATGTGCCTAGTGGCTGCCACTTATGCCGACAAATTGGGATACAACTATCAACCTGTTGCTCATTCTGATGGTGGTTTGTCTTTCGCTCCAGGATCTGGTAGCAGCCTTGGCGGTGGTAGTCTCGGCGGTGGTATTCTTGGCGGTGGTAGTCTTGGCGGTGCTTTCGGTGGAATAAGCGATGGTGGTTTAGATGGCAGCAGCGTTGGTCTTTCATACGAAGCTCCATCATACACCGTCCCCGCTGCTGAATACGAAAAGGAATTCTACTCTTTCTCTGCTCCCGAAGGTGAATTTGATGATGGCAATGCTGCCCAAAGAATTGCCGGTAGTGTGAAAAAAGGTCTTCGCGTTGTTTTCATCAAGGGCCCCGAAAACAGAGGACTTGAAGATGCTGCTCTCGCTTTGGCCAGGCAAGCTTCTGATCAAAAGACTGCCATCTATGTTCTCAACAAACAAGCTGATATCGGCGATTTGGCTAACAGACTTAATGCCATCAGCAGGAACAGTAACAATAAACCCGAAGTACATTTCGTCAAATACCGCACACCAGAAGATGCTGCCAATGCTCAACAAGCCATCCGAGGTCAATATGATTCTTTGGGTGGTTCTTCTCAATCTTATAATGGTGGTGTTGCTCCCGTTCTCAACTTTGCTTCTAAAGGTCCCGTTCGCTCTGTCCAAGTTCAAGCTCCCGGTGCTTCTTACTTGCCTTCATCTATTTTCCGTCGTCGTGTCTAAATATGAAAATTATTTGCAAAAAGACTGATCTGTTAATGTTTTTGTTAATTTTATACATAGTTTTAAATGAATAAATATTTAATTATATCACTGGAATAATTCATAATCAGTTTAAGTTCTTCGCGATATTTTTCTTTAAAAGATATTTCTTTACAGAAAATTATGCGATATGAAGCCAGTTCCAGAACAACCCAACCTGACAAAGAAAATTCAAACAATTTGTACAAAAATATCTTTGTTTCTCAACATAATCTCCTTTTAGTTTGATACGCTTTTCCAACGATATTCAATATATTCTATACCCTGTTTATAGTAAGAACTGTCTGACTCCTTAAAGCAACCATCAACTGTAGACCCCACCTCTTCATTGCTAACAAATCTTTTACCACCGAGCTATTATTTCAAGTTTGGAAATAGAAGTTAGTCCGAGGGATGAAAATCTGGCGAATTAGGTGAATTAATTTTAACCTTTATTCATGTATTTTGGGCATTGCAATAATAGACGTTTGTACTGGTGGATTGTCTTGATGAAGCAGCACTTTCTATTTCATCAAATGCGCCCTTCTTCCACCAGTTTCATAACTTAATCGCTGCAATACGTTGGCATAATTCTCTCCTTTTATTGTTTTTCCTTTTTAAAGATAACCAATAGAACTTATCCTACGAGAATCCCACAAAACAGACGACAAAACATTGGCTGCTGACAAAAATCTCTACGCCTTCTTCTCAGGTGTGAAGTCCCATGTCTCATGCATGGTTACTTATCCATGCAAAACTCTGATTTATTGTTATGAAACATCGCCAAAAGCTGTACTGAAACATCTTCACGATGCTGTTTTTTTTTTTTATTATGGGCAAGCGCGGCATCCAGCTGGTAGACAGCTTTCTCATATTAAAATATAGTTCAATATGTAATGTACAGCAAATTTTGAAATTCTTATCATATCAGCTAGCCCACACAGCTGCAGCCGAGGATCATCCGATACCATCTTGTAGACTTTTTAACCGTTGCTGGCTTGGCATCTCACTTGGTCGACCACTGCGATGTTCGTCTTGGCGTCTAGTGAAGGCTCGTGACAACTCTGCCGGCCAATATTTTATGGTCGTAAACGGAGGAGAATACTCCTCCAGACTAGATCCTAGCTTGGATAAATTATTTCTTCCGCTGAGACCTTTCAAATGAAAGTACTGAATTACTTAACGGTGACCACCTTTTTCCAATTTTACAAATTCGCCGAGATCGTTTACGTTTGATGTCTCAAACAAAAATTCTAAACAACGTGGCATCTTGAAACTTAAAACCAGAGTTCAGAAAAAAACACACACTGAATAAAAAACTCGTACATATATGTAAAAAAATATAGCTCAGACCAACAAATACATATTTTTATTTTCACATCAATTATGTGTGATTCTAAATTTTGTACGGTGCCGAACACATCATGACTGTGTTTCATTTTGATATTTCGTTATCTACACGAACATTTTTCCATCATGTCTTTTTGGTTTTGAACACACATAAACCACACAGATTTGAGTGTTGCTTTATTTTAAGTACGTGTTCTGGTACGTGTACTGCGAAAAAACAGAACATGAACAAAAAAACAGCTTCGAGTTCAGTTATATTTTAAGTCCGTGTTCTGGCTCGTGTACTGCGAAAAATGAAAACATCAATTCGCGATCCCATACACCCCGATAAAAACGACGACAATTATTTCGACCAAATTTGAAATTGGTTACAATTGTCAAATATTTTCAAACTTTACTAGAGGACCCCTGCTGCTCCGCAGCATTATATTATATTATATTAATTTTTATAATATAATACCAAAATTTGCCAAAAGAAGTTAACGTACAGTAATGCCAAAATATGCCAAGAGAAGTTAACGTACAGTAAAAGTAAAGTTGATTCTCCACGCATAACTTTCCTCAAACCCAACGAATTTAAGCAGTTACTAGCTCAAAAGAAGGAGCTTGATCCACTGAGTGTTCTTAAACCTATGTCAAAAGCCTACGTTAATTAGAACTCTAGTTATAGAGGTTTGAGAGAAGAAAAATATTGAAAAAAATTTTGAATGCAAAGTTTATTCATAAATTCTTTTAATATATAATATTGATCCTTTTTTATGATTTACGTTGAAATTGTTTACAACTGTTTTTATTGACTGGTTTTCATTTAAATACAAGATTGTAATATAGGATTTAAGATAAAAACACTATTTAGCATCATAAAAGTTACACTTGTTGGTTGTTAGCTTTTTTACATTACCCACCGCTATTTTCGCAACCAATTTGTGTCAATAGAATTAATTGTGAAATTATATTGACCATTTTTTATGATGTACTAAATAATTCTTTTTTTCCCTGTTTGTGTTTTAAATTCGTAATAAACGACTTAAAACAAAAACACAATTTAGCTTCATAAAAATTACACTTGTGTAGCCTGCTTCAGAAAAGAATTTTATGAAGCCTATTACAAAAAAATTTAAAATCATTTTATAAAATTACATACTGTTTTCATTGTTTCTGTTTTTTGCGAGTTTTGCATAAATTAGCACAAGTCTCCCTCTATTATTTTGCCAACCAGTGAGTGTCAATAGAAATAATATTTACAATCCTTTTCTAAGTTAAGGCTTCATCGTTTTTTTTTCCAAATTTCATTGATCCTTTTTTATGATTTTCGTTGCAATTGTTTACAATT
Source organism: Cordilura impudica (assembly GCA_963682025.1). NCBI lineage: Eukaryota > Metazoa > Arthropoda > Insecta > Diptera > Scathophagidae > Cordilura > Cordilura impudica. Next base: position 103,738,769 of record OY821517.1, read on the forward strand.
GCTTTTTTCTCGTAATTTTCATTTCATTTCGTAGACGAAAAACCCAATATTGCGGCATAAAAGACACACTAGTTGGTTATTAAGATCTTTTTTTTTTTTTTTGTAACAAATAACTTTAGACACAAACTCAATTTTGCATCATAAAAAACATTTTCTGGTTGTTAGGATATTTTGCATCCATTAACACAATCACCCACCCTTAATTTGCGAACCAATTAGTGTAAATACACAAACACGAACTTAAAATATACCTCAACTCAAACCTGTTTATTGTTCATGTTCTGTTTTTCGCAGTATACGAGCCAGAACACGAACTTAAAACTTAAAATATAACTGAACTCGAACCTGTTTTTGCTCATGTTCTGTTTTTTCGCAGTACACGTACCAGAACACGAACTTAAAATAAAGCTACACTCGAATCTGTGTGCTTTATGTGTGTTCGAAACAAAAAATACGTGACAGATGAATGTTCGTGTAGATAACGGAATATTAAAACGAAACACAGTCATGATGTGTTCGGCGCCGTAAAAATTTAGAAACACAAATAGTTGATATGAAAATAAAAATATGTGTTGGCTGCTTTAGAACAAAACATTATGTGGTTCATGTGAGTATTTTCTGAACCTTGATTAAAACATATCTTTTATAAGGTTGCCACTTTGCACCAATTTTTTTTCAAACTTCATCTATATATCAGTTCGAACTGTACTGGGCCATCCTCGTATTAAAAGTCGATATACTAATAACATGTACGGACTACTGTTTGTAACAGTATAGTTTGCTTCAGTGTTTGATTTAAATAAGATTTTTCGTTAACACTTTGCTACTCTTAAGAATATTGATTGGAACGATGGCATGTTCTAAAAAATGTTATAAAAAATGTTGCAAAAATAGAAAAATTTTGAAAACGATTAGGATAGCATTAAACGTTGTTTCGCCCCAGTCTACATTATTGAATCATACACACAGAAAATTAATTGATTATAATTCGGTTATCACTTGAACAATTTTATTAGATAATACAGTTTGTTACTGTAATTTATTAACATTTAAAAATTCAGAAGTGTTTCTTCGCTAACAACCTTATTAACTTAATTTTTAAAAAATTCCTTTTACAAAACGAAGTATTTATACAAATTATCAAACTATCTCGATTAAGGCAACTATAATAGAAACAGTATAGATTGCTACAATCATAAATATTGGGGTTTAGAACAATTAGTTATATTACAACAACATATTTTAAACCTAAAAGGTATAAACAGGTATTGTGATAAGTTGTTGGTTAACATGATAAAATCAAATTTGTATTTCGGATTTATTTTCGGCTATAACAAAATAATATATCATATTTCTAACTTTTTTTGTATTTATAACCAAATGAATGAATCGAATTCTTTTTTTAATAACAAAAAGATGTAGTAAAGTGATTAATCCAACTGAGTTTATAATCTATTTGTCATTTTTGTAAAATAAATTAAAAATTTTAGTTTTTGGAAATAAAAATAAAAATAATAGTTATGTTACATATTATATGGATTCTTATTATGTTGATTTTTAATGTAATTTTTCATAATATTTACTTTAAAATTATTAACTCTTACGATTTGTTCTTTGCAGACTTTAATGCCACAGTGAATAAGAAAGATGAAGAGCTTCCGCCTCACTCATTTTTACGAACATGCCCTTCAAACGTCAAAAGACTAACAACCAAGGAGATCGCTAAAAAATCCATCGGAAAATTCGTAGTTTGGTGTAGTTTTTTGAGTCAGGTTTTTCTATGATTTAAGTGATGTTGTAAATGAAATTACAAGACATGTACAAAAAAGTGTATAGAAGCCACCACAATCGATAAAGGAATGAAGAACATTAACAGTTAGCATAATTGAAAATACATTTCTTTTCTACATGAACTGAATCTTATCTATACTAATATTATAAAGTGGTAATGTGTGTTTGTTTGTTTGTTTGTTTGTAGAGGGTAATCTCCGTAACTACTCATCTGATCATCCTGAAATTTTCACAGAGTCTTACTTCGGATATTTTTAGTGGGCGTGGAATCTCCCACACAAAGTAAATTTTTAATATCATATATATTGAGTACTATGAAAGGGAGCACTTTGCAAATTTGTGTGAGATCACCTATTGTTAATATTAGTAGCCACGCCGGAAATGGGCCCGATCGGAGAAGTGGGCGTGGTACCTCCCATACAAGTAATAATTCAATGTTATATATCTCGAGTACTGTGATGGGGAGAGCTTTTCAAATTTGTCTAATGTCACCTATTATTAATGTGTGTTGACGGATGCAAAATGGGCAGTATCGGAATAATAGGCGTGGCACCTGCCATACAAAGTAAATATAAAAAGCCATATATCTGGAGTACTGTAATAGTGAGAGTCATGGGACTTTGTGTGAGCCCATAAGTTATGCATGCGATTAGTTGGACAAAAAATGGGCGTGATCGGAGCAGTGGGCGTGGCACCGCCCGTACAAAGTAAATATGTGATATCATATAACTGGTGTACAAAAAAGGGAAGCTTTGATACTTTACAGGACACCATCAGATCTTAGTATGTGTAGTCGGACAAAAAATTGGCGGGTTCACACCAATGGGAGTGGCACTGCCCATGCAAAGTAACTATTTAATGTCATATATCTGAAGTACTGTAAAAGAGAGAGCTTTGTGGCTTTGCGTGAGCCCATAGGTTCTTTGTATGACTAGTCGAACAAAAAATGGGCGTGATCAAAGCAGTGGGTGTAGCACCGCCCATGCAAAGTAGATATCTAATATCATATAACTTGTGTACTATATAAGGGAAAGACTCGACATTTTGCATGAGTCCATCAGATATTAATGTGAGTAGTCCAATAAAAATTGGCGGGATGGGATTAGTGGGCATGGCACTACCTATGTAAAAAATATGAAGCACTACGAAAGAGGCAGTCTTTGAACATGTTCATTAGTTATCAATGTGATTTGTCGTGGAAAATATATCGCCAAAATCAAAAAATCGCCAAACCCAAAAATCGCGAAAAATTAAAATCGCCCAAAAAAAAAAATCTTCAAAATCAAAAATGGGAAAAATCAAAAATCGTTAAAAAGAACAATTGCCAAATGATATTCTAAGTTCAAGGCCAACAGTTAAGTGTTGTCAGATCTAATATGGATAATCCATCTTCTTCTCATGGGCAGCTGCTTGTACCTTGCTCCAGGATAGGAACGCCGAAAAATCTGATAATTGTTGTACCGAATGAAAAAACCAAAAAACATTGTATATCAACTTCAGCAAGCATTGAAATAAAAAATCTATACTAACATAATAAAGATGTAATATTTGTTTGTTTGTTTGTTGTTTGTAGGAGGTACTCTCCGTAACTACTCATCTGATCTTCCTGAAATTTTCACATAGTTTTACCGCAGATATGGGAGTGCTACAGGCTTTAATTTTTTTTAATATTTTTACTGGGCGTGGCACCTCCCATACAAAGTGCATTTTTAATATCATATATATTAAGCATTATGATAGATAAAGCTTTGCAAATTTGTTTCAGGTCATCTGTTATTAACGTGTGTAGTCAGACAAAAAAAAAATGGGCGGGATTAGACAAATGCGCGTGGTACCCCCATACAAAATTAATATTAAATGTGATAGATCTGATTTACTGTATTAGTGAGAGCCTTGGGACTTTGCGTGACGATTCGGAAGGTGGAGGGAGAGGGATGATGTAGCGCAGCACACCGGGTTTCATCTAGTTATATATAAATTTTATTTATTTTTTATCATGTAAAATATTTTTTATTTTATTTATTTATGCTTATTTTTTAAATTTAAAATTTAATAAAAATAAGTACTAGCAGAGCCAAGCCCTCGAAATTCTAGTGCAAATTCTAAGAATTTTTATTTTTTCATTTACTGCGAATTCAGAACGCACCACTTTTTAAATAAAATTCATTAAATTTCATTATAAATATTTGTCGAACACACAGATGACGTATAAATGGGTTGATTAGTGTATAATTTTAAAGGCCCTAAGGATATGCAAATCAATTTTAGCCAATTCAAAATTTAATACAGGGCTTTTGATATTTATAAGAAATACACACACAATATATGTTTTATGTATGTGTTAGTAGCAATTTCTAATGACCATTATTCCAAAAAAATATTCCAGTCGACGCAAATCTGTAAATCTGGTGGACAGCAAAAAAGAAATACTTTTCAACTGAGGCATTTATGGTCAAAATCGGTTATTAACAACAGCTTTTATATCGATATATTATAGATACTTATTTTTGTTGCCTTTATATATACTGCAGTTACCGCTCTTTTGAATATGTTACCTCAATAGAAGGTAGCGGCAATGAATAAATAAAATCTAAATTTCAAAGTATCAACAAAATTAAACAATTCGTACAACCAAATTTACGTTTGTTTAGAATGTATTATGCACAACAGAATAATTTAATAGTATGTACATATGACTGCTAAAATTCGGTTGGAAACAAAACCGTTTGCCACAACGTTTTCTGTTTGTATGTTTCTGTGTGTGTTCAAAATATTCCATTACTGACTCATGAACTTACATAATCATTCAAGATTATCGCTATAATAGCACTCTGGGTATGTTATGATATAAGTTAATTTTTATGGGAAATGTCACCCCAATTAATCTAATGGGGCTCGAAATGCTCTAAACGAACCTATGATATCAATCAAAAGCACCAACGATTTTGCATATAACTATATACCTATATTTAAATATCTCAATAAATTCTCTTACCAAATTGTGTTATGAATTTACGATGTTAAAACTACATGAATTGGTTTTTGAAATATTCGCAAGGACATATAAAACCTTAATGAAAAAATAAAAACATGCAGGCTTAGCAAACATCGAATGAAAGTTTTTACCAAATTTTGCGAAATTCCATTTTCAGGGGAAAATAATAGATTCAAAGAACATTATTTCAAAATGAGAAGATTTTTCCATTACATATAAAATAAAGCCATTCAAATATTTAATTGATTTTATTTGTTTTTGGTAGTTCCTTTTTATTATGATCTCATGCACAAGGCTTTGACATCCTAATGTTAAATTCTTATATTATTCGGTCAAATTTGAAATTCTTTATGAACAGAATTCTAGTAATTTTACAAATTAAAAACCAAATTTTGAATGTGGTTTTGCAATCAAAGTTTTCAGTAGAATTAAAAAATGTTCTATAAGTAATTAACGGCTCGCTAAAAGATATTAAAGTTATTGCTTCGAACCACAGAATTCATTGCTTGTACACTTGGTTAGACTTTCTTGGCTTGATAGAAGGACAAACAATAGTTATTTAAACCAGAATATGTTTTTTTTTTTTGTATAAGAATATCAAATGTAGTACACTCAATTCTGTTTTTATACCCTATACCACTATGTGGTTTGGGTATAATGACTTTGTGCTGCTGTTTGTAACAACCAAAAATATTTGACCTAGACCCATCTTTAATTATACCGATCGAATCAGAATCACTTTCTGAGTTGATTTAACAATGTCCGTCCGTCCGTCCGTCCGTCCGTCCGTCCGTCCGTCCGTCCGTCCGTCCGTCCGTCTGTGTGTCCATGTAAAGCTTGTAATCAAACTGCAGGTCGCAAATATGAATATATTTTGACGAAATTTGGTATATAAGCTTTTGTCGGCCATGGGATGAACGCTATTGAAATTGGTGAGAATCGGTCCATGTTCAGACCTAGCCCCCATACAAATTACCCATATGAAATCGACATAAATTGCCATAAGATCCAAATTGCCATATAGATCTTACTCAAATTGGGTTTGTATGCGTTCATTACATCCACTAATGAGTAGTCCAAAAATGATCCCTTTGACCCCATATAGAGCTGCTTCCCGATCTTCACTTAAATCTATTCAAAAACAAAAATATTGCACTGATTCTTCTCAAATTTTGTTTGTACATATTTTTGCAAAATACAAGAGACTTTACCAAACATGATCAGGATCGGTCTATTTTTGGACCTAGTCCCTTTATAGATATAGCATCCGATATGAACTTTTTCATATCTGCAGCCAAAAAAATTAATAAAAATCCCACTCAAATTTGGTTTATGCTTATTTTCTATATCAAAGTAGTTGGACCGAAAGATAGGGTCTCTAAACCATGGTATAGGGTATCATATAGTCGGTCTAGACCGACTATAATTTTCTTACTTGTTATTCGATAGATACGTTCCTCAGAAAAAATCATAAAAAACAATCGCATAATAAAGACACTAGCTACAGTGAATAAATAGGGATAAGTTCCATAATTTTCGAAAACTGCATAAAACCAAATAAATAACCAAAAAATCGATAGAAAAGGACGATGTTGCCCTTCTTGGGGAGTATTGTGGTGGGTAACTAAAGGTGTTTGAGGAAAGGAAGGTTATAGATTTAAAACAAATTGAAATCACGACCCCAAAATTAATTTTTTATTTCACTTTACTTACAAATTAAATGACAATTACACATAGTCGTTATCTTCACTTGTTGGCAATACCCGCGGTCGTTTGTTAACTGGTACCAAATCGCTATCATCGCTGCTACAGATAGTTAACAATTCGGGTGACGAAATTAATTTTCCTTCATTACATCCAGTGCTAATCTCAACGGCTGGTGCTTTTGCTTCTTTGAAAACAAAGTCTGTTATTAAACTATGCGACGATTTCTGTAATTGTTTTAGAAGTTCCTGATACCCAGAAATGCAATTCTTCAGGTCACGCTGGAATTTAAATTCCCGCTCAGAATTCGAGTCATTATTAATAAAATGATTTTCTAATGAGTTGCAAAGTTGAAGACTTTCTAGAGTTATTTTTGCAGTGAGAGGGGCAGGTTTACTGCCTTCTACATCACTATTATTTTCTGGATCTAGGGCCGGATCCAATAATTCGATAACATCATCGTCACTTAAGGCCTTGTCCACAAGCAATTCATTGACATCATTCTCGTTAAATGTATCAAAACCTTCGCCACCAATTTCATGTGCTAAAGCAATAATTTCAGCAGAAACCGTCGATCCTTGATTAATATTGTTTCTGTTTGTGATGCATCGAGGCCAGAGTGTTTTCCAACATGCATTTAAAGTTTGTGGTCTTATTTCACCGATAGCAGAAGTAGCATGCTTGATACAGTCTAAAATCGAAAACTTTTTACAAACGTCTGTAAGTGTAATTGGCTCATTATCAAGTTGATTCAAAATAAATTGGAAAGTTAAAATTAGCAATTATGCCTTGATCTAATGGCTGAATAAATCTCGTTGTATTAGGTGGAAGAAACACCATATTCACATCTGGATGTTCTAAGTTCGGATGCATTATCAACAATCAGCAGAACTTTAAAATCAAGTCCCTTTTGCTTCAAATAAACTTCTATTTCCGGCATGAAACAATTATTAACCCACTCGGTGAAAAACGCAGATGTCACCCAAGCCTTTTTGTTCGCCATCCAATGCACTGGTAAATTTTTTAAATCTTTACCCTTTAGGGCTCGTGGTCTTAGCGATCGATTAATAAGCAGGGGTTTGAGCATTCGATCTCCTGAGGCATTGCTACAAAGTAGAAAGGTTAACCTATCTTTGGCTGCTTTAAAACCACTTGCTTTTTTCTCAGTTTTCGCAATGTATGTTCGGGTGGGCATTTTTTCCCAGAATAACCCCGTCTCATCTGCGTTGGAAATCTGATCGGAACAATAGCCACCATCCTTCATAATTTTTGACAACTGTTAAGGATAATGTCTAGCAGTCACCTCGTCTGCTGATGCGATCTCGCCGATAATCTTCACGTTGTGAAAAGCGTTTCTTTTTAGAAAACCGGTTAGCCATCCTGTGCTTGCTGAAAATACTGCACCAGAATGAGCGGTAGAGGTAGATGGTTCTAATTGCTTCAATTGCTCGTAAAAGCGTAGAGCTTTATTTTTAATTAACGGACCATCTAAAGGAATTCTTTTTTTTGTTCGATCGTCGATCCAAATTACCAACGCTTTTTCTGTTTTTTATACTAAAACATTTCTTGAATATGATGACAATTTGGAACTTAATTTTGTACCCGAAATAACAGACTGTCTTATTAATACTTCATTCTTTTTAATGGCTCTTATAGTAGATTCGCCGAAACTAAAATGCTTACCAACATCCGCAGCTGTCTTTCCTTTGGCCAAACGATCTAAAATTGCAATTTTAATTTCCAAAGAAATTGCCGCTCGTTTATGATTCTTTTTTTCCATCGCAAAAATCCAGTACTAGAAATACAATTCATTTAAATTTGAAAAAATTATAACAATAATTTTCAAAATGAAAAATTATTTAATTTAATTTAAATTTATAAAAAAAATTATTTTTTTAATAATAATGAGCACAGCCGACGTCAAAATTTACGAGAAAAATTTCATATAAAACTGGGATTCCCATAAAAAGTTAACCACTTACTGCCTACAAAATCAATCAACTACGTTTTCATAACTTGGTGTGTTCTTTGTTTATGTATGTGTCTACTTTTATTTTTTTACTACGTAATGAGTGTTTTGTATAATGTAACCATAATGAAGACGAATAAACATTGAAAAGAATCAGAACAACCAAAAAATTTGTTGACGAATGAGTTTTCAGGTGAAGAAGAAGTAGACGAGAAAAGAATCATAAATAGAAGAAAAAAGTCGCATAATTTCTAAAATTCGTATAAAAAGTTGTATAAAAAAACCGCATAACTTTAAAACCGCATAAAATAAAATCGCATAAAAACAGAATTGAGTGTATATACATACATATGTATAAGGAAACATTATTGCCTACTTTTTCTCCAAAAACTCGCATATAAAATATTAAAAAATCGCAAAACCTCTACTCATACCAGTGTCAAAATTTTTTCTGTATATATAAAATTAAAAAAATTAATAAAATCATCGATATACGCATGTTATTGATATTTTTTTTATTTTCTTATAGACATTTAGAGAAAAAGTTTTGACAGTTTAAGATTTTCCCAAAAAATGCTGCACTCTCTGCTCTTTTCACCATTCTCTAAATGAAGACAAATCGAAATAGAAGTGTGTTAGCTCTCAACAGCCTTGGTTATATTTACGTATTTTTTTCTGAAACTTGCATTATATTTTTGCAATTTTTTTCGAAAAGTGTATTTTTATATATTCCGAATTTCACACTTTATAAATATCTGCATATTTTGGTCTATGTGATCAGGAGGTAAAAATCTATTTCACAATACAATCACAAAAACAGAATATGAAAAAAAAAATGTGTGAGGTACGACTGTATTGGTGAAAAGATTAGGAAGTGCTTAAGATTTTTTTTTTTTTTTTTTTTTATTAGTACTCTTTATTTACAATCTATCCATTCAAGGATAATAAGCAAATCTGATAAAATACAAATTAACATTAATTGATGCCCTCCAGTGAGAACATCAATATATTACAATTAATAGAGTTGATATTTTTAACAAAGGGAAAATTATAACAATATATACAATAATTTTTTTTTTTTTTTGTTTTTTTTATTTTTCGCAATAGTTTAATTTTAATGTATCCATTTTTTATTAATTATTTTCGAAACGGTAGATCAAGAATATGATTCCGCTTCAGTCTTCGAATTTCTTCTGTATCATCAAGGAGGGAAATAGCTAACGGGTTGCAGTGGTTACTTAATCTTTCTAAATAGTTTGCGCTGAACCTATTTATTTCTTGTTTTACTGTTGGGATATAAAGATCATTATGTATTGTTTTATTAGATACAAGCCATGGTGCATTTATTATTGATCTTAGTGTTTTTGATTGGTATCGTTGTAATATCTCAATGTTAGAATTACTTGTTGTTCCCCACAGCTGTATGCCATACGTCCAAACTGGTTTCAGAATAGTTTTATATATATTGACCTTATTTTCGAGACTTAGCTGAGATTTTGGACCCAATAACCAATAGAGACGTCTGGTTATACCCTATACCACTATGTGGTTTGGGTATAATGACTTTGTGCTGCTGTTTGTAACAACCAAAAATATTCGTCCTAGACCCATCTTTAATTATACCGATCGACTCAGAATCACTTTTTGAATCGAAATAGCAATGTCCGTCCGTCCGTCCGTCCGTCCGTCCGTCCGTCCGTCCGTCTGTGTGTCCATGTAAAGTTTGTAATCAAACTACAGGTCGCAAATACGAATATATTTTGATGAAATTTGGCATATAAGCTTCCATCGGCCATGGGATGAACGCTATTGAAATTGGTGAGAATCGGTCCATGTTCAGACCTAGCCCCCATACAAATGACCCCTATGAAATCGACATAAATTGCCATAAGTTCCAAATTATCATATAGATCTCAGTCATATTCGGTTTGTAAGTGTTTATTACATCCATTAATTAGTAGTTCAAAAATACTCCCTATAGGAAAATTCTTAGTCATAGGCCCCATATAGAGATGCTTCCCGATCTTCACTTAAATCTATTAAAAAACAAAAGTATTACACAGATTTTTCTCAAATTTGGTTTGTATATATTTTTTTAAAGTATAAGTGACTGAACCAATATGGTCATGATCGGTCCATTTTTCGACCTAGTCCCCATATAAATATAGTATCCGATATGAACTTTTTCATATCTGCAGCGAAAAATATTAATAAAAATGCCACACAAATTTGGTTTATGCTTATTTGCTATATCCAATTAGTAGGACCGAAGATATAGGGTCCCTTAAACATGGTATAGGGTATCGTATAGTCGGGCTAGACCGACTATAATTTTCTTACTTGTTTTTATTTTAAGATGTTCTTTTTTTGCTTTAATGTGGGGGCTCCATGTTAACCGCTTATCAATATGTAAACCTAAATATTTAACGCTGTCTTGTTTTGGAATTTCACTATTATTGATAAAAATGCTTGGACAGATACTTCTACGTAGAGTGAATGCTACATGTACTGATTTTTCTGTATTGACTTTTATGTTCCATTTTTTCAACCAAATTTCAATTTCATTAAGTTCTTTTTGCACGCAATTAGACGCTTCGACTGGACATGTGCTTGATGCTAATATTGCTGTGTCATCAGCATAGGTTGCAACTAAAATGTTATCAGTTATAGGCATATCTGAAGTGAATATTGTGTAAAGAATTCGGCCTAGAACACTGCCCTGGGGTACCCCTGCTTGAATGTTATATAATTCCGAAGTTTCACTATTGACTTTTACATAAAAATATCGATCGCTTAAGTATGATTTGAGCAATAGATAGAATGAAGTTGGAAGTAATTTTTTAAGTTTATACAATAAGCCGTTATGCCAAACTTTATCAAAGGCTTGTTGCACATCTAGAAAGGCTGCCGAACAATATTTTTTTATTTTCCAATGTATCTCTGATATAAGCAACGATACGATGACATTGCTCAGGGGTGCCATGTTTATGCCTGAAACCAAATTGGTACTCAGGAATGATGTTGTATTTTTCTAATATTGGTGACAATCTACTCATAATATTCTCTCGAATATTTTGGAGAACGTAACCAATAAACTTATAGGTCTGTAAGATGACACAACGTTCTCTGGCTTATTTGGTTTAACTACCATTATTATCTCCGCACTCTTCCATTGGGAGGGAAAATGACTAAGTCGAAGACTTGAGTTAAAGATTAGAGTTAGAAGTATAATACCTTTTTTTGGCAGAAGTTTAACAACAGTACCATCTATACCGTCGTGTCCTGGTGATTTTTTATTATTTAACTTATTAACCTCTTCTTGAACTTCTTGTGGGGATATATGTTTAATAGGCCAATCCATTGGACACGGACTGTCTAAAAATGTTTAAATTTCATCAAGGATAGCGCTGTCGCTTAAGTCGTTAGGCTGAAATGTTGTTTTGAGATGTGAAGCAAAAGCTTCAGCTTTACTTTTGTCTGTTCTGCACCATAAATTATTTCCATCTTTGATTGGAATATTTCTCTTGACTGGACGTTTTAAGTACTTCGTTGCTCTCCACAAACTATACTCATCATTTTTTGAAGTACTAAGACTTTTAAGAAAACTACCAAGCTGTTCATTTTTTAATTCAAATAGTCTTATTTTAAGGTCTTTGGTTGCCTTATTTAAAAGTCGCTTATCGATAGGATTCCTATTGTTTTGCCATATTTTCCTCAGCCTTCTTTTATTTTGTATCATCGCTCTTATTTCGGCAGTTATAATAATCTTATCTTTATTAAAATTTGGTTGCTCAGTTGGTGTTGATAAAGAACCGGCTTCATGAATTAGGTTATTGAACGTCTCAACTACTTCATCTAATTCATTTGGCGATTTAATGGGGATGTTTAAATTAGTATTTCTTTCAATCCAAGTACAAAAAGATTTTAAATCTGTCCTGCTATTAATAACTTATTTTGTAGAGTTTGAATGTAGATATGTATTAAAATTTACCATAATTGGAGAGTGATCTGAGCTTAAGTCATCACTAAATTCATTTGAAACATGAAGGAATTGACTGGAGATTCCAGAGTAAACGACGAAATCCATTAGGTCTGGTTTTTTTTTAGGGTCTGTTGGCCAGTATGTTGGACTTCCAGTTGACAACACGGAGTAATTATTATACTTTATGCAATTATGCAGTTGAATCCCTTTTGGATTTAGTAACCTTGATCCCCACCACTGGTGTTTTGCGTTAAAGTCGCCTCCAACTAGAAATCTAGGATCCAACCGATTAAAAAAGTTTTCAAAATCATGACATTTTACTGTAAACCGAGGTGGGAAATATATAGCACAAATAGATAAGTCACTTGCATCACATTTAACTTTTATGCAAACAGCTTGAAGATAAGTTTGACTTATTATATCAAAGACATTATATTTTATCGATGATTTTATTAATATTGCAGATCCTGCATGAGCATTGTCGTGTGGATGGTTAGCTATTATTAAATCATAACCTTTTATATTAAAATAGGTTCTGCTTGTAAAATGTGTCTCCGACACTAGAAGAATATCGATGAAGTTAATTTTAAGGAAAAGTTCAATTTCTTTGGTATGGTTAGAAAGCCCATTGGCATTCCATATTGCAATACGGAGATTTAATTGCATAATTTTGTTACAAGTACTGTCATCATAGTTAAAAGCTTGTTTGTAAGCTCTATTTGATTATGCAATAACACTTCAATTTTTCCAAATGGATCATTGTTCATGTTTTCTTGCGTGTTTTTTAACATATCAGCGTATGAAAATTGATTATTTTGATTAGAAGAGTAGTTTGTGTAATTGTTCGTATTATTATTGTCAATACTGTTGGTAAAAGTTGTATATTTATCATACCTAGATCTATTTACATAGTTGTTATGTTGTAGTTTTTTTCTTAATAATTCTCTGTATATCTGACAGCCTTTGTAATTTGCGGGATGATTTTGTAAACAATTAACACATTTCGCAGGTGTATTATTTGGCTTTGTGCACTCAAATGTTAGATGTCCTAAACCACATTTTACACAATTCACTCGTTTTTTGCAATATGTTTTGGTATGTCCAAACTCCTGACAGCGGTGACACTGGCCGAGATCGTTGGTTTTCTAAAAGTGCTTAAGATAAAATGAGGGTACGATTTCATTAAGAAGTGTTTGGAGATAAATTGAGAGAGCGAATAGCGTTATAAAAATGTTTTGAAGAATGAAAAATGAAAAAGGAAAAATTAAGAAAAAAAAAATTAAAAATGAAAAATTAAAAATTCAAAATGAAAAATAGAAAATGAAAAATAAAAAATTAAGAATTCAAAATGAAAAACAAAAAATGAAAAATTAAAAATGAGATACGAAAAATTAAAATGTGAAAAATTAAAAATAAAAAATGAAAAAATAAAATATGAAAAATAAAAAATGAAAAATCAGAAATGAAAAATGAAAATTTAAAATTAACCAGTTTAAATAAATAATAATAAATATCCTTATATTAGCAGCGACCCTGCAGTTGTCTGCTATAAGTGATACGTACATAACGATTTCTGTTTGATTTAAAAAAAGTGTTATAAAAAATCTTTAATTACTAGATATTTACACATATCCCCTGTGATCGGACTCACATGGTTTTTTTAGCATACTTTTGATTGTACTTAGCTGTATTTTACCGATAAATGCTCTAGTTTCTTTTTTCAGTGCCCCAATCCATGCTTGGTGATTAGCGTAGCACACAGTTCGCCACAAGAAGTAGTCCAACGGAGTAAAATCGGAGCTGCGTGGTGGCCAATGCACATCGCTAAAACGGTTATTAACGCGACTTTGAAGGCTGTCGCACTAATAATCGATTGTTTCACGATTTTGCTCAGATCCATGTCTGCGAAAATGGGCCACAAATAATCAGTTATCATTGCACGATAGCGCTCACAGTATATTTTAAAACATAAATGGCCCGCTGATACCGTCGGCCCATAAACCACACCAAACCGTGCATCGATTAGAGCGCACTAGGTTTTCAGCTGCAATTTTTAATTTTTTTGTGCCCCAGATGCGACAATTTTGTTTGCTGACGTTACCACTGAGTTGAAAATGAGCGTCGTTAGATAAGCGTTGTGTATTTAATGTTTTATATAGGGAAACATAAGTATAATAATTTTCTTGTGGTTTCAATCGTTAATTCCAGTTGTAAACGTTTTACTGCTAAAGTGCTGTTTACTCTATACATAGATAATAACTTTAGTAATTAACGTATGTATGTGTTGTACTTGTATATGTACTTGTGTTCATTCCATTGGTAAATACTACACCATTTACAATTTTAATATTTTTATCAATAACAAAATTTTCGTAGTGTGGGGAATTCGAAGCCAGCGTAAAAGTGCAAGGTCAGTATAGTAAAACCTGCAAAGGGTTCGACATTCTCAGCAGATCTGGACTAATATGGACTACTACTATTGAGTGAAAGCTTAAAAAAAAAATGTTTCCCATTTTATACCCATACCACTATGTGGTTTGGGTATAATGGCTTTGTGCTGCTGTTCCTAACTACCAAAAATATTTGACCTAGACCCATCTTTTATTATACCGATCGGCTCAGAATCACTTTCTGAGTCGATTTAGCGATGTCCGTCCGTCCGTCCGTCTGTGTGTCCATGTAAAGTTTGTAATCAAACTACAGGTCGCAACTATGAATATATTTAGATGAAATTCGGTAGTTGAGCTTTTATCGGTCATAGGATTAACACTATAGAAATTGGTGCAATTCGGTCGATGTTCGGACCTAGTCCCCATACAAATGACCCCTACGAAATGTACATAATTTGCCATAAAATCCAAATTTTCACATAGATCTTACTCAAATTGGGTTTGTATGTGTTTATTATATCCACTAATCAGTAGTCCAAAAATAATCCCTAAAGGACAATTCTTAGTCACTTAAATCTATCAAAAAACAAAAATATTGCACAGATTTTTCTCAAATTTGGTTTGTACACATATTTTCAAAATATAAGTGACTTTACCAAATATGGTCAGGATCGGTCAATTTTTCGTCCAAGTCCCCATATAAATATAGAACCCGATATAAACTTTTTCATATCTGCAGCCAAAAAAATTAATAACAATGCCACTCAAATTTGGTTTATGCTTATTTTCTATATTCAATTAGTTGGACGGAAGACGGAACCATGGTATAGGGTATCGTATATTCGGTCTAGACCGACTATAATATCTTACTTGTTATAGATTTTTTTTTTTGATAATATAACATATCAAGGGCGAATGATTATTATTTATTAAGAAGAGATGTATTCGTATGAGTGATATTTTTATTCCATTTGTAATATGGATGTTTTAATAAAAATAGTTTATTTAGCATTAGCTGCAATTTGCTGAAGAATGAAATCAGAAATCATTAATGGTTCTTGAGTTACAGCTGAAAAACTAAGCAAAGAAACACCAAAGTAAGGAAAAATATACAAGGTCATGACTTGGAATTCCGCACCCCAAAATGACTGTTGTTTAGTGTAACTAAGAGTATTAACGTCTGTTTTACCATAACATCTATATGAATATATAAACTATTTACTGGCGGACCACTGAACCAATTGAGGTCACGTTTACACCATATGTTCTTTAAGTACCCGTGAATGTTTTAGTTATATCATAACTTAACAGATGGCGCTGTATTAACCGTTTATATTTGCCTTATAAATATTGTGTGAGTAAATATATAACAAGTAAGAAAGTTATAATCGGTCCAGACCGACTATGCAATATCCTATACCATGAGTTCCAAAATAGGGTCTTGAATCCAACATTGCTGAGGCAATAACTGAATATTGGAAATAAGATAAACCAAATTTGAAAAGTATTTTTATTATTTTGTTGTTCTAATATGTGGCCTAGGTGAAAAAATGGCCCACGTCTCGTAAAGTCACTTTGTTTTCTCAAAAATATGTAGAAACCAAATTCTAAAGGAATCTATGTACAATTTTTGATTTCTGACAGATTTAAATGAAGATCGGTTATCAGCTCTCAGCTGACATTAACTACAAATGGTCCTATTTTTAAACTAGTGATTAATGCTTTTATAGCACACATATACACCAAATTCTATCGATATATGTATATATGATAGTCATCTGGATTTCCCCGTAATATTTATCGTTTTGAAAGCTTATATTTTTGGGGGCTAGGTCGGAATATGCACCAATTTCAATAGATTTTGTACAACGACTGATAAAGCTTAAATACCAGATTTCATCAAAATATGTTCATAGTTCCGACCTGTAGTCTGATTGCAATGTATACATGAAGACACCAACAGACCGACTCACAGACGGAAGTACGGACATCGCTAACTCGATTCAGAGAATGATTCTAAGTCGATCGGTATAATAAAAGGTGGAGTCAACTATTGTTGGTAGTCAAAAACATCAGCACAAACGCTTTATACCATAAAAACATACAGATATAGGGCACTATGATAGCGATTGTTTTAAAATTTTGTTTAAAGTCATAAGTTATGAATATATTTAGTGGAGTTAAAAATGGGCGGTATAGTTAGTCCAAAAAGATATGACACATCCCATCTTATACTTAAAGATGGAGTTTGGTTTGTTAGTACGTTTGTTTGCACGTTTGTTAATGGTTTATAGGAGATTACACCACTGGACCGATATCAAAATAACACCGAGTATACTCACTATTAATATGTGTACTTGAATAGTATTTTGGTGTTCAGACAAGTACTTACAAGATCGCGGTAGTAGAACCAGTTTATTTTGTAATTTACAGGGTTGTTCTAAATGATCGAGTGTTGGGCTTATGGTTAATTAAATCGGAGAATGGTCGGAGGATAAGTTCAAACACGAGGAGCATTGGGAGGAGCCTTTATATACACATAAATCAATAAAGTCTGGCTTTTTGCATAAGTCTGTTAGCCAATACGTGGGAGAATCTGGGAATACTATATTTAAATCTAGATTATGTATAGCAGAATACAATGGCCTATCTTTTGCCACAATGAGGCGGGAGCCCAGGCAGTATGTCTAAGAATCTGTTTCCCAAAGTGTTGAAAAAGTTTGCATACTGATCTTGTTTTATTTTATGTTTTGGGGGACTATAAACAGAGGATATGGTTATTGGGCTATGCCAGTTTTCAACTAAAACTTTTGTTGCCTGTATTTGTTCTGTGCAGTAATGTTTTCCTTCCTGGTGTTTTATGTTGTTTCTTATAAATAATCCCAATCCACCATGGGCTCTTCCATCTGGATGCATAATTTGGTAAAACTTAAATTGCGGTATTTGGAAATAATTTTTTGGTGTAGAATGAGTTTCTGAAATCAGAATATCTATTTATTTTGATATTCGAAATGCTTTTACTTCAAGTATATGCTGAGCTAATCTATTAGCATTCCAGAAAGCTATTTTCAGATCATTCATTTTGGTTAACTGTTGAGATTAAGTTAGTGACTAGATTTGACATTTGTTGCATAAGTTCTTTGAGAGCATTTAGCATCTGGGGAATTTCTGTAGCCTTTGTATTGTTTTGATTAGGTTGGTAGTCCTCTAATTGAGTATACCACTATGTGGTTTGGGTATAGTGACTTTGTGCTGCTGTTTGTAACTACCAAAAAAATTTTACCTACCGATCGAATCAGAATCACTTTCTGAGTCGATTTAACGATGTCCGTCCGTCCGTCTGTGTGTTCATGTAAACCTTGTAATAAATGCAGGTCGCATTTCCGACAGCCCTGAAATGAATGGTATTGAAATTGATTAGAATCGGTCAATGTTAAGATCTAGCCCCCATACAAATGACCCCTATGAAATCGACATAAATTGCCATAAGATCCAAATTCGTATAGATCTTAGTCAAATTGGGTTTGCATATGTTTATTACATCCATTAATGAGTAGTCCAAAAATAATCCCTAAAGGACAATTCTTAGTCATAGGCCCCATATAGAGCTGCTTCCCGATCTTCACTTAAATCTATCAAAAAACAAAAATATTGCACAGATTTTTTTCAAATTCGGTTTGTAGACATATTTTCAAAATATAAGTGACTTTACCAAATATGGTCTGGATCGGTCCATTTTTCGTCCAAGTCTCCATATAAATATAGAACCCGATATAAACTATTTCATATCTGCAGCCAAAAAAATTAATAAAAATGCCACTCAAATTTGGTTTATGCTAATTTTCTATACCCAGTTAGTTTGGCTTAAGAGATAGGGTCTCTAAACGCATGGTATGGGGTATCATATAGTCGGTCTAGACCGACTGTAATTTTCTTAATTGTTTCTTGTTGTCTTTGAGGATAATGTGAGTTCCTGGTAACATTTGCATATCATTAGTTAGAAATATAACCAGCTTGTTGGATATTTCTAATTATACGTTTGTTCATATTTTTTCTGTTTTTTAGACATTATAGATATTTGCACTAAATCTTTCACTCTGATGCAATTAGTGTAGGACTGGACTAAACATGGAGTTATCAAAGCATCAATTGATTTTTGGAAAGTATCAATTGTGTTTCAGAAAGTATTCGTATTTCTGAAAGTATCAATCTATTTCAGAAACTGTATTTCAGATATTATCAAATGTATTTGGAAAACTATCAAATTTATTTCAGAAAATCTCAAAAATTAGTATACCCTACAATACCGAGAACTAATTATTGTTTCGATTAGTGATTTAGAGTCACAGAAAATGTTTGCCAATATTTGGACTTATATTTTGTGCACTGGAAAATAAACTATCAAGGGCGGACCTTAATGTCAAGAAGAAGAGGATGTCATTTTTCAATCAGCTACAATATAACAACCAGAACTGGAATATAGAATTAAGTTTAGGCTGGAATGTAATTTTTACGAAATTCAAACACATTTTATAATTTTCAAAATACATTTGCTGATATCTAAAAACCATTTGATTATTTCTGAAATTCGATTGATTTTTTATAAGATACAATTGATACTTTCTGAAATTCAATTTATATTTTCTGAAATAAAATCGGAAAAGGAGTAGAACTCAAAGTAGGCTATGTATCAAATATGACGCCATTAAATTTTTCTATCCCACATTAGTATGTGGTCTGGGTGTAATGAGTTTATGCTGATGTTTGCAACTACTAATAACACTGTGCGACATCCAAATCGGGAAGAGATGAAACCACGGGGGAAGGTTTTATCGGTCAAAAAAAAAGTTATGCTTGTCTCGGCGTTACGCTGGGTCACGTCTATTAATCGAGATATATCGGTTTGAACTTACTAAATATCTTATAGGGGAATTTGTCACGTTTTGGGCTATTTTGTTTGACATAACTCGAGAACTTCTAGTCCGATTTTGCTGAAACAAATTTAGAAAAATTAGGAATTACAATAACTTTAATCTACTTCTATATCATTTCTCACCACAATCAACAATTTCGCAGTTATTAATAAATTTATGAAGAAAAAAAATAATTTTTTTGCCTAAAAAAATGGAAAAAAGTTTCTAGTCTTATTACTTTGGCATAAAGCCACATAACCTTTGCACAAAATGAGACATGGATCATGAATATCGATGGAAAAGTTTCGCTTTTATTTATTATTTTTCTAAATTTGCTTCAGCAAAATCGGACTAGTGGTACTCGAGTTATGTCCAACAAAATAGCCCAAAACGTGAAAATTCTCCCATACGATACTTACTAAGTTCAAATCGATATATCTCAATTCCTAGACGTGACGCAGCGAAACGCCGGGACACGCATAACTTTTTTTGACTGATATGACTTTCCCCGGTGGTTTATCCCATCCCGATCACTGACCTCTACTATTTGTCGCACAGTGTAATGACTTAGATCCATCTCTTATTATACCGATTGATTCAGAATCACTTTCTGAGTCGATGTCCGTCCGTCCGTCCGCCTATGTGTTAATATAAACTTGGTGGTCAAACTACAGGTATAAATATAAATATATTTTGATACAATTTAGTATAGGATTAATGCTATTGAAATTGGAGAAAATCGGTACATGTTCAGACCTACTCGCCATATAAATGGTCCCTATAAGATCAACTTAAAGTGCCATAAGATCCAAATTATCATATAGATCTCGGCCCAATCGGGTCTGGGTGGGTTATTTACATCCAACTTTGAACCAAACTGGTGTATATTCTGTTTCTTTTTGCAACATCTCTGATGATAATATTTAAGATTTAGGTGATAGCATGAACAATATTTTTTCAAATAGCGTTCTAGAACTTAATCTACAGCATTTTCTAGTCATGTGCCATAAAATATTCTGGTCAGTTTGGACTTGTTTTACATATGTTAACATTAATTTTTTTTCTTTCGAATTCATTCAGCTCTGTTCAAAACCAATCCCTCAAAATAGTTAAAATGTAAAATAAACACATTTATATGAGTTTGCTCAATATTTCGCTTTAAATATTTTAATTTAGTTTCTAGCAATTGGGCCTGTAGCCTATTATAAATTTTTCAAAGCTGAAACGAAACATTTCTTAATATTAAAACAAGTAAGAAAATTATAGTCGGTCTAGCCCGACTATGCGATACCCTATACCATGCGTTTAAAGACCCTATCTCTTATGTCCAACTAATTGGATATAGAAAATAAGCATAAACCAAATTTGGCATCTTTATTAATTTTTTAGGCTGCAGATATGAAAAAGTTTATATCGGATACTATGTCTATATGGGGACTAGGTCCAAAAATGGACCGATCCTGACCATGGTTGGTAAAGTCTCTTGTATCTTGCGAAAATATATACAAACAAAATTTGAGAAGAATCAGTGCATTATTTTTTTTTTTGATAGATTTAAGTGAAAATCGGGAAGCAGCTCTATATGGGGCCTATCACTAAGAGTTGTCCCATAGAGATCGTTTTTGGACTATTCAATAATGGATGTTATAAACACATACAAACCCAATTTGAGTAAAATCTATAGGACAATTTGGATCTTATGGCAATTTATGTCGATTTTATAGGTGTCATTTGTATGGCGGCTAGTTCTGAACATGGACCGATTCTCACCAATTTCAATAGCATTCATCCTATGGCCGATAAAAGCCTATGTACCAAATTTCATCAAAATATGTTCATATTTGCGACCTGCAGTTTGATTACAAGCTTTACATGGACACGCAGACGGACGGACGGACATTGTTAAATCAACTCAGAAAGTGATTCTGATTCGATCGGTATAATTAAAGATGGGTCTAGGTCAAATATTTTTGGTAGTTACAAACAGCAGCACAAAGTCATTATACCCAAACCACATAGTGGTATAGGGTATGATGAATGGCTTATATAAAATGTTCAAACCCTAAGGCACTAACTCAGAGATTATAGGAGGCTAATGAAAAAAGCGGTCCTCTAACAAATTGATACGTATTAATATTAATTCGTTGTCGCTCGTTTGTTGTTCTTAAACAAAAGCAGATAAGCGTAAACTTATGCTATTTATCATATTAATGAAATAAGATTTACCTAAATATTCACGGCTCTATAAATTATGACAGTCACTACAAAACGAAGGTGGATTTCCCATAAAAATTTTAGTTTTAGTTGTATATACAATATTGTTATTTATATACCCTATACCACTCTGTAGTCAGATAATGATGAATTTTTGTTGATGTTTATAGTTACAAAAAACAATGAACCTAGTGTCATATTTTATTATACCAATAAGATGGATTCTACTGTGTAGGTCCATTTATATTACCATACATATAAAGCTGCTAGGCGTTATTCAACTAAATCTATCTAAAGCATTCAAACAGCATAAATTTTCTTTAAATTTGCTTAGTATTCGAATTTATAAGCAACATATAAATAACCGCTAAATGGTCACAATCGGAATTAGTCCCTATATAATATTTACATCGGATATGAATATAATTACAAACACGATATAAATGAGAATCTCATTTAAGTTTGTTCTATGATAATTTTCTGTGCCTCTTAATAAGGCATAAGACTCTTCTCTGAAACTCATTGTACGGGATATCGTATAGTCGACCTAGCCGGCTAAAATATTCTTACTTGCTTTTCAATATTATATTAATATTGTATACGAGGGCGGTGTTAGAACAAGCCGCACTGACATATAGATGTAGTTTAAGGAAATTACTTTGTTGAAAAGTGGCAACCTTATAAAATATATGTTTTAAATTGCAAGGCACTACGTTGTTCAGTATTTTTTCCAATACATTCATTTGCAAGGTCTGTGGGAGAGTTCTGCTCTATTTACGACTAAAAAATATTTGGTGGCAGAGTTTATACGAGGCTTCACGAGCTGAAGTGCGAACGCCGTTGTGGTTGACCAATTGAGATGGCCAAGCCAAAAACTGGTAAAAAAAATATATACGATGTCTAGCTGAAATGATAGGCATTTCAAAAAGTGCCATACATTGTATATTGACCCAATATTTGGAGATGAGAAAGCTGTCCGCCAGATGGGTACCGCGTTGGCTTGCAATAGAACAAAAACAGTGTCGTGAATATGTGGGAATAGAGTGGTTGGCAATGTTTCACCACAATAATGCCGAGTTTTTAGGTAGATTCATAATCATGGATGAGACATGGGTCTAAGTCATGGACAACTGAGACAAACGAACAGGGAGAATCGTATCTACAGAAGGCAGAGTGGTTCGATATGCAGTCAATGATATGGCGTCCTGCGCGTGCTTTAACTCTTATTGATTATCTTCAAAATTGAAAAACAATCAACGGCGCGTATTATGTTAACTAACTGCAGCGTTTAACTGATGAAATTAAGGGTGCCTTTGAACAAAAATTAAGATTTGTTTCATCAGTTTCACCAGTTCAAACGTCCACTATTTCGATGGGCAAAATCCATGAACGAAAGTTAAAATTGCTTATTCACACACTCTATTCGCCAGATTTAGCTCGCTCGGATTATTTTCTATTTCCAAACTAGAAAACATGGCTCGTGGGTAAAAGACTTTTAAGCGAAAGAAAAGCACATCGAGCTAAAAGGGGATTATGTTGAGAGATAAAGAAATTGTTTCCCAAATTTATTCTGATTTCTTTGACAGGTCGGATTGCATTGAGACCGCCCCCGTAAATATGTATTTATATTTTGCTTTATGATTTTATGTTCGTACCTAATTAGTTTCTATTATGTCTAAATTTATGATAGAGTTAATATATCTTCGGCCAAATATAATTATGCATTATTATGCATTAATTTAATTAATCAATATTGTTATTTTAGGAATTTCCGAATCTTAAATACCCTTTATAGATTTTTTTTACAAAATATGAAGACTATAACCTTCAACTGCTCGTCTAAAAGACATACGTTGTCTCTCCTAAGTATATAGAATTTCTTTATGCCTTGAATGATAAAGAAAAACGATTGACTGAAGCGAACATAAGTTTACCTACTTAATGCATAGAACCTAACCTTCAATTCTTTGACGTTAGGTATTAAGGTCTTAAGTCATAAAAACCAATTTTGGGTTTCTGATTGGGTTCAATACAATTTTTTCCCCTCTTTCGTTTGGTAATGATTTGCTCTTTATCCAATAAGTCAGAAAAATGGATATTTTGTTTGTTATTAAGTCTTAAGTTCATTTAAGTATTTATCACCGCACAGTGGACCATTTGACGAGAAGGAGGTCAAAAATCTATAACATTTGATTGGATTAGAATTTTGCTATGCGGCTTTTTCCGTTTCGTAGGTGAGACTTTGTCCTTTAAGGTTTGCTAAAAAACGCAATTCTCGACCGAAAATAAAAAAAGTTACGGAGGGTTTAAAATACATTTTCATTTGAAGTTGAATTTTAGTAGAAAAATGAAGTGTTAAAAGGTAAAAAAAGGTTTTTTTTAATATAATGTCTGATTTTTTCAGTTAATTTTACAACTAACACTTTTTAACAATTTTTTAAGTTAATTTTTTCAGAAAATGCCAAACTTTGGCCCCCGTAAACTTTGTGAGGTTGATTTAACACAGTTTTTGAATTTTTTAGTTTTTATACCAATTACTCAATTTATTGTTTTTTGTTTTGTTGTTAATAATTTTTTTGTTCACTGACTGAAAAATTTTAAAATTAAATCAAATTACCTTTTTTTTATATATAAAATTTTTTTTTGTTCAAGAAATCAAATACTGAAAATTGAAGATTATTGAAAATAATTTCAAACGAATCAGGCAAGAAAAATTAAATTATATAAAATAAAGCAAATAGAATTTTGCTATTTTTTTTGTGCACATCAAGATATTTCTCCCTCAACTTTCTAATTCGTACTCATCTTGCTAATTTTTGTGCACATCTGGATATATCGTGTTCATCTTGCTAATTTGGTGCATATTTGTGAACATCCTGATATTTTTTCTGCTCATCCTGTTATTATGTGCTGAAGGTGATGAAGGATATTTAGTCAAAAAAAAAAAAAAAAAAGAGAAAACTTAAAAATATATTAATTATATTATTAAATTATAATTTTTTTAATTCATAAAATAGTGTTAAATTAAATTTTTATGTATTAATTTTATATTAATATTAATATTTACATTTTTTTAATTTAATTTAAAAAAAAAAAAATCAGTGATTATAATGTTCTAATGTGATATTGTGCAAATTTTAATATGTCAAAAATAGAAAATATTCAAACATTTAAAATCCACTCATAATAAATACACAAACATATTTTTTTTTACATTCATTCATCATACAAATCTATTCTCACAAAATTTTACAAATAATTCTTTTTATCTGAATGTTATTCTCATTTGTAACTTGTGTCTTTGAGTGAGAATGTCATTTTAACATAAATTAGATCTATCAAACGTCAACTAAATATTCTTCGACTACAAGCGCTTGTTACATCGATGGATAAGAGAACGTAAGTTTATTATTTTGATTTATTTATTTATTTTTTTTTTTACACTCATTTACTCAATTTCATATATTCAAATAATTAAAACATGAATATCTAATAGATGCTCAATTATGTTACTCATATTTTTTTTATGTGTAAAATAATTTATATCTATTATCAGAGTTGCCATTTCTTTGTTTAAATGATTAATTTCTGACACATAAAATTTTTTTTACTTTAGTTGCTTTTAATAAATAAATACCACACATTTTAAATTTTAAATTTTTTTTCTTAAATTATATATTCTAATGGTGACATATTTTTATTTTTGTTTTTGATTGCAAACAAATTAAATATCTTTACCTTATAAATTATTTGATTTACAATATTTTTCAATTGATAAAAATATTAATATAATAGATAAGTATTTATTAATTTAACGATTTAATCAATAAATTTATAATATCGTTTAATTACATGACATAAATAATATAATGCTGAACTAACTTTTTTTTTTTTTTTCACAAACACTTTAGGGTGATTGGTTAGGTCAAAAGTGGGCTATCTAGGAAAATTTGTAATAGATAGCAAAGGTTTGGGCGGGTATAGAACATGTAGAGGTTAACGACATCTTTTACCTCTACGCTACTAATTATACACACTTATTTTATTTCTTCATTTACTTTTAAATTTATTTTTTTTTTGGTATAACAATTCTTTATTTTGAGTCATCGTAAATAGATAATTTGCTACCAAAATTTTAATATTACTGTAGCTGGTTTAACCTATCTTGAAGAAGACAAAATCCTCCCCATTTTCCCTGAGCACAGCCGGATCAATTGGTAGCATAGTCCCAGAAAGATATGGTTTGATTTAACGACCGTTACAACTTTTTTGTCCTAATATGCACAAGGGCCAAAGGTTGTTATTTTTTTTTTTTGAAAGATCCCGAGTTTTTAATTTATTAAGCAACGAACGTAAAAGTTACCTTATATTGGTTCAAGATAGAGAAGTTTCAATTAAAAACTCGTATGTTTTTATTGTCTTTTTAAATATTTCTATATCAATTTTTATGGTAAATTTATAAAACATAACAATTTTTATTGTAAATTTACAAAATATATAAATTTTTAAATCAAGAAAATTTTTTAACTATATAAAAGAAAGTGTAACTTATTGTTAGTGTAATGAAAAAGTAAATCAACCAATTTTAGTAAAATTTTTTTCTAAATAGCCTTGATTTTCATCTTCTAGAAGTTGTTTAGCTTATTCGTCTAATTCAATAGAGGTAGTTTTCCATTTTTGACGAATGTTGGACATATATGGATCTGAAGTGCACAACAAAATAGTGATAAGGCCTTCATTACTACAACATCTGGACATTTTCCTTGTGTTGTGCTCGCGCAAGAATCTGTAGTCTATGTTCCTTTTTTCTTGCGCTTCTTCAGATAGATCTCCTATTGGTAGCATATTGTTTTGAATTATTTGTTCCCCATGGTACAAAATTTTATGAACTGTGGATGGCATATATCTCCAAGAGTATTTTTCATTATAAAGTATAGCTGTTTTATTGAAGTACTCTCCAAATTTTTTTGCATTTATCTTTCTGCTGCATGCTAGAACCTGTAATATGATTTTGAATCGTCTTATTAATTCATGATTTACACCTGTGATAGATGCTGCAGTTTCCGGATAGGAAAAAAATCTTCTTGCAGTATTTCCATCATTTTTGTTTCCTTCCCCTTGTTTTGGTTGGTCGATTACGAGGCCTAGCTGTAGATATTTTTGTTGAATTAGTTTTTTGCTTTCTTTTTCTTCATTTTCTTTGTTTTTTCTCACTGTTTTGCCTAACGGACCAAATTGTAAATCATAACCCAATTTAAGAATATGCTCAATGAAACGTATTCTAGCATGAAGAGGGGACATTCCAAATTCGTAGGCTTCCTTAAAACTATCGTCTTCTGGTGGAGGTTGGGTTAATTGACTTGATGTCTTTTGTCATATAATGCAGCTTGACGTTGACTTTGTTCCAGTTAAAGCTTGTGCAATTTTTCCATCAATCATTGTGAGACACATTTTAAAATGTACTTCGATGTCTTGGTCATCAAACTTAAATATTACTGGTTGAAGTTCCTTAATTTGATCTTTAATTTTTTGAATGCAACTTTTATTGGTCTGCAATACTTTGTTGAAGAAGGAATTTCATTTTTCCACATATCAATTTCTGTTACTCTACTATTTGACGGCTCTAAGACGCTATACCTTTTTGTTAAGCGCAATGGAACGAAAGATACTATAAATAAATTAGCATCTGATGAATTTTCGGCATTTAATTGCTTGTATTGTTTCTGACCAGAGCATCCATTACATCCCCATTTAGAAATTAAAGTAATGCTGCCATTATCAATTTTTTTTAAATAATCAGTATCAAGCGTATTTAGCAATCGTTCTGCAGTATGTTCAAGGAGATCTTGCAATTTTATTTCTGCTGATGTTGAAGTGACACTAATAGCAGATTGTGAAGGTAAGCATTCTTTTTTGGCAGAAACTAAATCTCGATACTCTGGAAAAATCCCACAATTCTTTTCATTGTTTCGCTTCCGGAAGTCTTTATATTGATTTTTGGTCAATTTTAAATCCAAAAATAGGGCGAACGCTTCTTCCGGCGTAAATTTCTTATCTTCAGTTGGTGTAGGAATGCTTTTCAAAATATTCTTTGTGCGCCTTGGGCTCGCTTCTACTATTTTTGCTCATATCTTAAAGGGCTATGTCGCAATAGCTTTTTTTTACCATTTACAAATTTTTATCTTTTATTACCACTTTTAGAAGCATAATAAATCCACACCCTAACCCCTTTTAAAAGGTGAAGCATACCTGCTCATATCCTAAAGGGCTATGTCGCAATAGTTTTTTTTTACCATTTACCTGTTATTTAAATTGTTTCCCATTTAGTCAGGTATTTAAACTATATAGCTCCAATTCAGACTATTAAAGTTTTTGAAAGATACCTATGTAAATGTACCTGTAACAGTTAAGCGCATTATATCTCAACCCTTTTTTATAAGTATATAACAACTCCTGACAACTCTACCGACATGCAAAAAAATACACCGCGGTGCACCGGTACAACCACCTTTTGTATTCATAACACTCAGACGGACGGACGGACATCGTTTAATCGACTCAGAAAGTGTTTTTGAGTCATCCGTATAATAAAAGATGGATAAAGGTCCAATATTTTTAGCAGTTACAAACATCACCTCAAACTTAATATATCCTAACCACATAGTGGACAACTTTTGTATTCATAAATTTTGCAGAAAATATCTAACCTTTGGTCAGAAAAATTGTTCTGGTGCACATGGGCGGAAACTGGTGCATATATAATGGGGTATTGGAGTATAGGAGAGGGTTCGGACTATAGAAGAGTGAAAGATTTTTTCTGACTGCTTTTGACTGGCAGGAGTTGTGCTCTATTAAGTAGGAAAATTTGGACCTTTTTTAAAAAAAATTTTTTTTTTTAATTTCGGAATGACTCAGTGATTTTACATTTTTAACGTTAATAGTATGGAAGCCACAAAATTATACAGAATTTATTTTGCTTCAAAATCTTTTAAACCAAAAAAGTTACAGTCATTCAAAAATAAAAATTTTCAAAGAAATTTTTAATTTTAGCAAAATACTGAGAAAGCCCATTTTCGAAGACCCTGTTCGCTGTGATATAGTTGAGGTAGAGTCGCAATTTTTTGGCTCCCGAGGTTTACTAGTATTTAATTTCAAACGAATAACATAACTTTAAAATCAATAACAAAAAAAAATGATTTTTGGCCGCCTTCTCAAAATATGGTCCACTGTGCACCGATACGTTTGAAACCTTATAGATTCTTCTAAGGACATAAGTCAACTTAAGTATTTTATACCGAACGGAATAATCAATTCGAAGAATAGCGTAGGTGTACTGAGTTCATTATGTACAGATTTGGAATTTTGAATTGTACATGTACATCTACTTTATTTTTTTTTTTACATACAACATACAAGTTAACACATATGGTGAATATCCCAATTATGTTCCTCAGTTAACACATACTTTACTGTTCACACAAATTCAATAACCCAATTATATTCTGCACACTTAACAACAAATGCAATAACCCAAATATTTATCAAAAACACATCCGACACGCTTAACAACAAACACAATAAATTCAGACACAAAGAAATGAATTAAATTACCACCTAGTTTAAGTTACCAAATAAGCATGTTTTTTTCAGTAAATGTTCTCACACAATTTATTAATTTTAAATGTATTAAAAAATATTGTATAAAATTAAATGTTTTGCAAATAAAAGTTCAGTTCTGTTCTGAAGCGCAACAAACTCGATTTCTGGCGCCCGAGAGAAATACCCGGATAAATTAAAAGTGTGTCACTAACTGTTTCCTAAAAGAAAAAGCAAATAACAAAAAAAAAAAAAAATAATAAGAGGGAACAAAAGTTAAATAACAAGCTAAACTACCATTTTACAAATTCAAAAATAAGCGGAAACAAAAGCAAAACCCTTAAACAAACAACGAGCTGAACTACCGTTTTAAAGCCAAGGAAAATAAGCGGAAGGAGCAACCAAAGAGGCAAATCAGACAGACTCAACAAATCAGTTACTAGTGACGTCAGCCGTACCCTAGTACATCTTCAACTTCAAACAGGATAAATACGGACCGTACAAGCAGCATGCTCATCTTCTTATTGTAAGTTAATTAAAAAACCGTTAAATTTGATTAAAAAATATATATTTAATAAACATAGTAATCACAAAAAATCATTTTGGTCTTTAAAGACATTGATTATTTGAATCGAAGTTACATATCACAAAAAAGTTAAGCTTTCTAAAAAACAAACACTTTTGCTTTAAAAATTATTTAAAACAGAAACTTATTTAAAAAAAAAAATTAATTAAATTTATCATTTTGTTACAACCATTGTGAAATATCTTTTCATTTTTATACAAAACCATTAAATTTTACTAAAAAATATATTTAATATCGTAAAAAAGTTATTTTTGCTTTAAAAATTATTTAAAACAGAAACTTATTTAAAAAATTTTTTTAATTAAACTTATCATTTTGTTACAACCATATTATTTCCTTGGATTGTGAAATATTTTTTCATTTCTACATAAAATATATCAAATTATTGTGAAAATGCAAGATAAAAATATTTTTGGAAAAAAGAGAATTACACTACACAGTCTCACCTTGATAAAAAAAAAACACACACACATACAATGGAACAAGTTAAAGAAGCAATTACACAACTAACTGGTGCACTGAACGCACAAATATATCAGGTCAGACAGTTAAATAATAGAATGGTTGACTGGGAAAAAAAGATTACGGACTTGGAAATTAAGATAGGTAATCCAAAAACTGAAGAACCAATTCTTGCTTTACCCAGAACCGTTAAAGACTTAGATGATATACTCAAACTCCCAGACTGCGTAAGGGATTTACAAATTTTTGACGGTAACCCTGTTCAATACATTTCTTGGGTCCATAGCGTAGAATCTATTTTAAAGGACTATGAATTTGTAAAGGAAAAACCAATATACAGAGCAATATTGCAACATATTAGGCAGAAGGTTAGGGGACCCGCTGACGCCGCCCTTATTTCCTATAACATCTTTGATGAAAGTTGGGACAAAATAAAAAATTGTTTGTCTTTGCACTATGCAGGCAAAAGAGACCTCCAAACATTAGAATACGAGCTTAGCGTTATGCGTCAAAAAAATATCACTATAGACGAATTCTATGCTTGGGTAAATCACCAGCTCTCACTCATTATAAATAAATTAAAAACCGCTAATTACTCAGTGGAAACCGTTGAAGCCTTAATATCCTGTTACAGGAATAGGGCCTTAGATGTTTTTATACGAGGTCTAAACGGGGATGTTTCTCGAATGTTAACTATTCAAAAACCAAGAACCTTGCCTGAAGCTTACACTTCTTGTCTTGAATTTCAAAATCTAAATTTTAGGAATAACTCTATTCACCCACGATATTTTAATAGCGTCACCACGCCAATCAATCAAATGTCTAGAAACACAAAGCCACAAAGACCATTAAATGTTCATGAAAAACTACGAATCTACAACACGCCTATGCAGCCTCATTTACAAAACATACCACCTCCTAGGCCTACTCAACCAAAACCACCAGTACCAATGGAAATAGACCCTTCAATAAGGTCTCGACAAATAAATTATATGAATAGACCCGAGAAATCACCATTGCCATATTCTAGTAATAATTCATCAAATATACCGCGAAAACAACAGCGAATTTATAATACTGAAACCGTAGACAGCCAGGAGAAACACCCTTCATGTGAAGAAGACCAACAGGACGATGAAGACCTTTCAGAAGATAACGACTACGAAGAGGATACTGAATTTGGGCTTAATGAGTTAAATTTTACGATGGACGCCTATCCAGTGTTCCTTACTTAGAACTGCGTTCTAAAAATAGCAAAATTTTCAAATTTTTCATCGATACAGGAGCCAATAAAAACTTTGTTTCAGAATCATTTTTACAAAATTCCAAACCTGTAAATTCTATTTTTAAAATACCGTCGGCGACAGGTAAAATTCCAATTACTCATAAAATTTATAGCACCTTTTTTAAAACACTCGGCATAAACAAAAATTTCGTCTTCTTTGTCCTTCCTGGATTAAAATCCTTCGACGGAATCATTGGGGAGGAATCATTAGAGGCAGTAATAGACAGGAAAAACAACACGCTGCAGCTTTACAATGGCTCTATTATAAAACTTAAATCAAAAATTTCTAAACAAGTCAACAATATAAATACTATGCAACATGAAGATAAAGAAATAGAGAATTTAATAAACGAACACCACACACTATTTGGTCCAGTATCTGATAGTGGTGTGATTGAAACAAACGTTCGTGCAGAGATCAGGACCTCAACTGAGGAACCAATCTACTCAAAATCATATCCTTATCCAAGTCATTTGAAGTGCGAAGTGGAAAGTCAAATCAACCAAATGCTAGAAAATGGAATAATAAGACCTTCCAAGAGTCCCTACAATTCGCAAAAAACCCCAAACCAAATGGCGAAAAACAGTTTAGAGTTGTGATCGATTTTAAGCGACTAAATGCAGTAACTATTGCCGATGCCTATCCAATACCGGACATTAACACCACGCTTTCTAGTCTAGGAGACTGTAAGTTTTTTACTACTCTAGACTTGACCTCTGGATTTCACCAAATTAGAATGAAGAACAAGGACATAGAAAAAACGGCACGTTCTACAAATAATGGGAAGTTCGAGTTTTTAAGATTACCTTTCGGCCTCAAGAATGCCCCTTCGATATTCCAAAGGATGATAAACGACGTACTACAACCGTTACTAGGAAAAGCTTGCTACGTCTACATAGACGATATTATCGTTTTTGGAAGTAATAGGAATGAGCACATCGAAAATTTAAAGAACGTATTCGTTTTATTGGAAAAAGCAAACTTAAAGTAAACCTCGAAAAGTCAAAATTCTTAAAGACTAGTGTGGAGTTTCTTGGACACACAGTATCCCAAGACGGCATTAAACCGGATGCAGGTAAAATAACGGTGATTCAAAATATTCCGGCTCCAAAAAATCTAAAAGATTTAAAAAGCTTTTTGGGATTAGCCTCATACTACAGGCGATTTATAAAAACTTTGCTGCCGTAGCAAAACCTTTGACAAATCTAACTCGTGGATTAAATGCTCAAATTAAGGCAAATCAATCCAAACGTGTAAACATTAGTTTGGACGATAATGCCATAAAATCGTTTAGGAATTTAAAAGAACTACTGATGTCATCTGAAATTCTAGCATACCCCAACTTTGAGAAGCCCTTTATTTTGACTACTGACGCCTCAAATTATGCAATAGGATCTGTTCTCTCGCAAGGAGAGCTTGGAAAAGATCGACCGATTATATATCTATCCAGATCCTTGAATAAAACCGAGGAAAATTACTCTACAATAGAAAAGAAAATGTTAGCTATAGTTTGGTCTCTTGACAAACTTCGTTCTTACTTATATGGAGCTAGGGAGGTAAAAATTCTCACGGATCATCAGCCGCTTACTTTTGCATTAAGCAATGCCAACAATAATGCAAAACTCAAAAGGTGGAAGGCCAGGATAGAAGAATATAATTATAAACTGATATATAAGCCAGGTAAAACAAATGTTGTTGCTGATGCTCTATCACGCTTGCCAACGGAAGTAAATACGCTCTTATCAACTGACGATTGCTCTCAACATAGCGCTGAAGAGGATGGTGCACTGCTAATACACCATTGCGAATCTCCGATAAATGTTTTCAGAAATCAAATAATATTTATGAACGGAATGAAGTCAAACTATATGGAAGTTCCTCATGACAAATTTCAACGGCATTATATAAGACTTGAAAACCTTAACGAAAAAAGGCTTATTCAGGTTTTAAAAAGCAAATTAAACCCAAACGTAATAAATGGCATAAAAATTCCAGAAGGAAAGCTCACACTATTGCAAAAGGTGTACACGGAACATTTTTCTAAATTTAAAATCAGAATTACGCAGAGATTGGTAGAGGATATAGCTGACCCAGAAGAACAATTTACAATTATTCAAAGCGAACACAAGCGCGCACATAGAAATTTTGTTGAAAACAAGGAGCAAATTTTGGAAAAATACTATTTTCCAAAAATGGCCAAGTTGGTTATAGACTTTACAAAGTCTTGCGAAATCTGTAGTAAAAATAAATACAACCGGCACCCACCAAATCCAGAATTGCAACCCACTCCAATTCCTTCATACCCTACAGAAATTCTACATATCGACATATTGGAAATCAAGGGCGAAAAGTTTATAACCTCTGTGGATAAATTTTCAAAATTTACGAAATTTTTTTATATAAAAAATAAATCAGTTCTACACATAAGAGATAAGATCATTAAATTACTCCATTTTTTTTTCCGCACCAAACACATTAGTGATGGACAACGAAAGCAGTTTTATAAGCCCGATAGTGTTAAATTACATCGAAGGACTAGGAATCAAGACATATTTTGCGCCCCCTCAAAAGAGTGAGGTAAATGGAGCTATTCAAAGAATTCATTCAACAATTATTGAAATGCTCAGATGTCTTAAAGAAGAATTTCCGGATTTTACACTAAAAGGATTAATAAACACAACAGTCGACAGGTACAACAATACCGTTCATTCTGTCACTAAGAGGAAACCAGTGGACATATTTTTTGGACGAACTGAAAGAATTAACCACCAAAAATTAAGAGATTTTAAAGCAGTAGTAAATAACGACTTACGCAATGAAATTGCTAGGAACCAAAAAATTAAACTGAATAGAGAAAACGCAAAGAGGCAAAAGCCTAGAACATTCAGCCAAGGAGATATTGTCTTTACGAAAAATAAACAAATAAAAGGCAAAGATAAACCTGTTTTTATAAAGCAAATTGTAGGACAGGACAATAATGTCTCAATAACTACAACCATCTAAAAAACCAATAATTTTTTTTGCAGGCTTCTAATCGACTGGACACACGAAACGGTTACAGTAAATAATGTCAGCTATTCGAATTGTCAGACAACATCTTTTCAAATACTTCCACCAATAATAAAAAATAATGTGACTGAAAATGAAGTCAGGCTAGATCTGCAATATCTTCATCACCTTCATGTGGGCAATATTAAACACATAAAAGACATTTCTTATAAGGGCATAATTTTTCTTAGTTCTAATTTCTTAATGGTTTTCATAGGATTTTTCATAATCATTTCTTTCCAACTTTATTCAAAATGCAAAAATAACAGGGGAGTTCTCCAAATTCCACCTATGACAAATTTTCCCGAGATAAAAATAAATTATCCATAAAATTTTAATAATTAGCGGGACGCTAATACTTGAAAAGGGGGGAGTTAACACATATGGTGAATATCCCAATTATGTTCCTCAGTTAACACATATTTTACGGTTCACACAAATTTAATAACCCAAATATATTCTGCACACTTAACAACAAATGCAATAACCCAAATATTTAACAAAAACACATCCGACACGCTTAACAACAAACACAATAAATTCAGACACAAAGAAATGAATTAAATTACCACCTAGCTTAAGTTACCAAATAAGCATATTTTTTTCAGTAAATGTTCTCACACAATTTATTAATTTTAAATAGTAAGCAAATTGTATTAAAAAATATTGTATAAAATTAAATGTTTTGCAAATAAAAGTTCAGTTCTGTTCTGAAGCGCAACAAACTCGTTTTCTTACATATTTACACTGGAACCTGTTTTTGTTCGGTCTCTCTTTGTGCGATATTTTATTTTTGCGATTTGTTTTGTGCGTTTTTTTCTGTGCGATATATAAAAATTTGCAAATTACATATACCGCACAAAAAAAAAACACACAAAAAACACCCAACAAACGGAACACAAAAAAAAGTAATCCGTTTTTTCAACGCCTGTCTAATCTAGTTATCTAGCGTTAATTTTTTCATATGAATCTCAATACTCAATTGAACGAATGTATTTTTGTTTCTTTGAATTGGTTTCACATTATTTAACAAAAGATTACAATTTAATAAATAACAATAAGTTTTGTGCAATAAGTTTAGCTTTAGAAAATTCTGGAAACTGCAGTAAGTGTATCATATTTTATAATAGTCAGTAATATGAATTATGAATTAAAAAAAACTTTTTATAAGAAAACATCAAATTTTCTTCTGTTTCCGAAAATACAGCTTCACCTGAGTCCTCGCCAGCTGAATCGCAATTTTTGGTTATGCCAAACATTTTCGATTCCGATGATAGCGTTATGGATAAGGATTTTGTACCAGAGGAAGAATCCAGCGTAAGCGAAATAAATGGAGTTGCAACTAGTCCATCAGCTCAAAAAAGTGAAGAGGTATTTGTTGATAACATGGAAAAATAATGGTAAGAAGTGGTCCAGACGCATAAGGAAAGACAAAACTAAAAAAATTAATTGTGGTAAAAGTTATGTGACTGTCAGCGGAAAAGTAATTAAGGCAAGGGAATTACAAAATTTAAAGAAATGCAGGAAAAAGTGCAACGCTTTTCTTAAAGAAGAAACTAGGAAAGTTATTTTTCGCGAGTACCGGTTGCTTGGGAATCACGATAAAAGGGTAACTTTCATTGCAAACCTCATAAATGCTAAAGAAAAACAGATTTCTCGAACAAGAAAAGCTGACAGTTTAAAAAACAGAAAAGTAACCTATGAATATTCACTTGAAGTAAATGGCACAAGAGTTTCTGTATGCAAGGTTGTTTCTGTAGAACTTTGGACGAAAAAGAAAAGTTTATATCAAACGCCATTAAAAATAAAATGCTTACCACTTCCGGCATTACAAAGGACGATGAAGGAGGATCAAACTCTACAAAAAACAAAAAGTCGGAAGAGGAACTTAATGAGGTACGGGCTCACATAACATCATTTCCAAGCTATGAAAGTCATTACACCAGACGTACAAATGACAAGACGTTTTTACTTTCCTATTTAAATTTACACATTATGACGACTTATACAAAGAAGGACGAGAAAATTTGGTTTGCCGTTCAATTTATGAGAGAGAATTTCCCAATTTGAAACTCGCTTTTAAAAAACAAAAAGTGGACACCTGTTATAAGTGCTACACCCTTCAAATGCGCATTGAAGTTGCTGGCACTCAGCAAGAAAAAAACAAAGCAGACAACGACCTCAAAATCCACCAAGAGCAGGCTTCTGGAGCGTATGATTACAAAAAAATAAAATAAGCTTGTGGCACAAGACAGCGTTCAAAAGAAATGCTTCAGTTTTGATCTACAGCTATGTCTGCCTACACCATTTATTCGATCGTCGGTAGCATTTTATAAAAGGCAGTTATGGACATATAACTTAACAGTTCACGATAATGCTACAGGAGAGTCAACACACTATATGTGGCATGAATCTTTAGCTGCTAGAGGCGGAAACGAAATAGCTTCCTGCTTATATGCTCATTTGAGGAAGCTACCTGGTTACATTTCTGAGGTGACATTTTACTCAGATACATGTGTTGGGCAAAACAAAAACAGTCATGTGGCGGCAATCTTTTTAATGGCTCAAGTAAAGTTCCCCAATTTAACCATAAACCACAAGTTTCTTGTACCGTGACATACGCATATGGAAAACGACGTGGATCATTCCATGATTGAAAAATAACAAGTAAGAAAATTATAGTCGGTCTAGACCGACTATACGATACCCTATACCATGCGTTTGGAAACCCTATCTCTTAGGCCCAACTAACTGGACATAGAAAATAAGCAAAAACCAAATTTGGGTGGGATTTTTATTAATTTTTTTGGCTGCAGATATGAAAAAGTTCATATCGGATGCTATATCTATATGGGGACTAGGCCCAAAAATGGACCGATCCTGACCATGGTTGGTAACGTCTCTTGTATTTTGCAAAAACAGATACAAACAAAATTTGAGAAGAATCAGTGCAATATTTTTGTTTTTTAATAGATTTAAGTTAATATCGGGAAGCAGCCCTATATGAGACCAAAGGGATCATTTTTGGACTACTCAATAATGGATGTAATGAACGCATACAACCCCAATTTGAGTAAGATCTATATGACAATTTGGATCTTGTGGCAATTTATGTCGATTTCATAGGGGTAATTTGTATGGGGGCTAGGTCTGAACATGGACCGAATTTCACCAATTGCAACAGCGTTCATCCAGTGGCTGATAAAAGCTTATATACCAAATTTCATCAAAATATATTCATATTTGCGACCTGCAGTTTGATTACAAGGTTTACATGGACACGCAGACGGACGGACGGACGGACGGACGGACATTGTTAAATCAACTCAAAAAGTGATTCTGATTCGATCGGTATAATTAAAGATGGGTCTGGGTCAAATATTTTTGTTGTTACAAACAGCAGCACAAAGTCATTATACCCAAACCACATAGTGGTATAGGGTATAAAAACACCTGTTTATCATCCCCATGATTGGTACCAGTTGGTTAGAAAAACATGCCTTAAAAAGAAGTTTCAGGTACACGAAATGCAGGAAGAAGAATTTTTAGATTTTGCTGCTTTGTTGAAGACAGTTTTTGTGAGCATACTTTAAATGAACAGTTCTCTTGGTATAGTGCAAAATGGCTCCAATACAAGCAAAAGTGCTTAGTGAGTTACAAAAACAGTTTAAACCATTCTGAAGCTTCCTTCTTTAAGCTTCCTTAAGAGAAGAAAAAATAAAAATCTAAAAGATTATCCACTCCAAACTAAATATAAAACTTTGGTGCCGATATCTGAGGAGAAAAAAAGGATTTGTGTTCTCTTTTAAGCTTGATACCACCTATTTTCCACAATTTTTATAAAAATTTACCAACTTCCAACTCCGCTGTAAATGATGATCCAGATTTGGTAGATGATGAAAAGAAAGAAGAGTAAAATTAATTTTTTTATTTTATTTTTTTATTAACTATTTATTATTAAATTATTTTTATTGTTTATTATATTAATTTTCAAACTTTTTAATAGATGAATTAATTAATTTTTTCTTTTAAACTAAATAAAAATGTTTTATTTTCTGACTTAATTCTTTAAAAAAAAAACAAAAATTTTACAAATTATACAAAATTCGAAGATCCTAAGGACATAAGTCATCTAAAAAATGGTACATAATTATTAATTTGAAAAAATCTTTTAATATTACGATAGGTCATCATTTCCATGCTTGTTTCCCATCATTTTTTTTTTTTAACAATTACTATCCAGATTTACAGGAAATTAAATAACATTCAATTCATTTAATTAAAAACTACGGTTTATGACTTAAGACCTTAATACCTAACGTCAAAGAATTTTTGTAAGATAAACATTTCGAAATATGCTCTTTTTCCAGGTACCTATTGTAGAAAAACAACAAATATTTTCTGGCATATTATTCTTTAAGATAGAAATATTGTTATAACGAAACCAATATCTTGCTTTGCCTTTTATTTACTTTTGAAGACATATGAAACAATTTTTAGGGTTGCCAGATTAAAATCCATAAAATGTTCACTTATATAGCAAAAACTAAGCACCGTAGAGTAAAATGGTAGAAAATTTGTCACCCAGTATGACGGGCGGCAATTATTTTTCGACCTAACGAAAAACGTAAAATTTTTGACGAGGAACATAAAATCGTTATATCCCGATATCTTAGCGTTGTAGAAAAAAACAGTTAAAACTTTAACCTCGCATATAATAACCCATATCAGCATCGTGGAGCAAAATGGTTTAAACTTTTTTCCCAGCTGCGATAGGCGATAGTAATTTTTATGGCTGCCAGCATAGCATTTTGGCAGGGAACATAAAATCGCATATATCTCTTATACTAAGCGTCGTATAGTATAATGGTTGAAGTTTTGACCCCGAAATTTTTCAAAAAGCGAGGTTTTCTAAAAAAAATTAAAAAGTAAAATCAACTAGTATAATTATAAGTAGACTATCGACCATGAGAAAAACAAAAATTTTTAATATTAAATCCGGCAATACTTAAAGATTGGCCTTGAATTTAGAATATCATTTGGCAATTTTTTTTTTAATGATTTTGGATTTTGGCGAGATTTGATTTTGAAGATTTTTATTTTCGCGATTTTTGTTTGTCGTGATTTCGATTATAAAGATTTTTTATTTGGCGATTTTTGAATTTGGCGATTCCACCCATATTTTCCCAATAAATCCCAATAATCCTATAGTATATGTGGTACAAACTTGAATATAAATAAAGCACACAATGACGTACACGTAACTAAAAACTATTAAAACAAACAAACCTACTTATACACACACGTACATTTTTCATAGCGACCGATTAAAATAAGCCAAAAGAGTATCAAATGAATATTTGTGTTTGTTTGACTGAAGTCAAGTAGAGTTGGTTGATCGATATGTAGAGCAACAATATTTGATTTCACATGGACACTGTATAGATTGCACATAATTGATGAATTGCATCAGTTCGAACTTTAACACATATAATTGGAATTGTACTCTATGAATACGTAGCTTAAAGTCAAAATTGAGACAAATGAGTACCACCAAAAATTCAAAATGCATCTGTGCTTATTAGATATAAAAGGGAGTATTTATAAATTATAGAGTGACTTTAGAAAGTCACTCAAATACCAATCTAGAATATTCTCATGTTTAGTTTATAAGCTCTTATATTGAATAAAAGAAAGTCTTGAATAACACAAGGGAACAAAATTGAACTTTTTTTGTGTTGATTTGAAATTTATAGCAAATTTTTACTAATTTGAGGTCGCTGATTCCAAATCTGCACTTGGTTTTTTTCTATCAGCTCGACTTTTCGAGATATACCGTTATGTTCAAAATTAAGGCACTTCCGCTACATATATTGGAATAACTTGAAAACGGTTCACCATATTAAATTAAAAAAAAATCCGAAACTCGCAAACAATATTCTCTTAAAGCCGTGCTTACTTTGTTTTTAAATTTTCCAAGTAGTTTTAGAGATATCGTTCAAGTTTTGAAAAAAAAATTAAAATTTAAAAAAAAAAAACATTTTTTTTGTTCTTTAAAAATTCCTAAAAAATAAAAATGGGACAAAAATCACAGTTTTGGTCTACAAGCAGTTAGCTAAATATATTTCGAATAAAATGAGCTTTATTTCATTGCAATCGGTGCACAACTTTTGATTTTGTTCACGATTTACTGAATTGATATAAATCGCGATTTCCATACAAAAATAACATTTTCTAATGTGTAAGTGTTTGTATGTAATAAGTTAGTTTTTTATGATTCTAAGAATTAAAAAAATTAAGTAATAAAAAAAGATTATTTCATTTTTTTGGTCAGCTATACTTTTTAATTTAACACAAAAAGAGAATTTTAAAGAAAAATAAAAAATTTTAATACAAAAATATTACAATGTAATTACAACTCATCGAAAAATTTTCTTTTATAAGATTTTCTTAAATAACCTTGTTTATAGGGATTTGTTTTAATGCTCCAGCAATAGTCCGCCATCATATGCTTATCCCAGTGACCCTGGTGCCGCTCCTCTATAGTGCGGATATCTTGATGGAAACGTTCACCTTGTTCTTCACTGAAGTCTCCAAGATTTTCAGGGAAACAATCCAAATGACTGTGTAGGTAGTGCACCTTAATGCTCATATTACAACCAAGCTGCTTGAAATGTGACAACATGTTATCCACGTGGTCCGAATAGTGCTCACCCTTTTTGTTTCCCAGGAAATTGCGCACTATGCAAACAAATTCATTCCAAGCATTTCTTTCAATATCTGTCATGGAATTACTAAAATTTTCATCATTGATTAATTTTTTGATTTGATGGCCATCAAAAATGCCAGCTTTCAGTTTCTCCGAACTCAAATTGTTGAACTTTTTACTGATATATCTAAAACAATCACCGTCCTTGTTGAGAGCTTTGACAAATTGTTTCATAAGTCCTAGCTTGATATGGAGAGGAGGCAGTATTATGCGATCCCTGGGCACAAGTGGTTGATTAACTATATTGTGGTTTCCTGGAACCATAGCTTCCCTCGAAGGCCAGTCTTTCTTACTCCAGTGTTCAGATCTGACTCTGCTATCCCATAAACAAATGAAACACGGATATTTTGTGTAGCCACCTTGTTGGCCTAGAAGAAAATTCACCATTTTTAGATCCACAGAAATTAGCCAGCGGTGTTCGTTGTACTTTATTTTATTTATAACTGAGGCAATTGTAGAATATTCTTCTTTAGCTTTAGTTGAATGTGCAATGGGCAACGAACCCAATTTATTACCGTTATGCAGAAGTACACATTTTAGGCTGCGTTTAGAAGAATCTATAAATAGTCGCCAGTCATTTGGATCATACTCCTCTAATCCCATCGCTGTTACTAAACCAGGAACATCTGAACAATAAACAAATTCATCGTCTTCGGAAAAGAATGGAAGTAAGTTTTTTTCTCTGTTACGGTAGTATGAAATTGTTGTTCCTTGGGTTAACAGATTTTTTTGCTTTAATCGAGAAGCAAGAATTTCAGATGCTTTTTTAGAAAGTCCAAGTTCTCTCACTAAATCACTAAGCTCCTCCTGATTAAATTGCTCGCGTTCAGAAGAAATATCTAAATTCAAGTCATCTGATCCAAATTCAGAAATTGGTGAAGGAACATTTTGTCGTAA
Organism: Cordilura impudica; assembly: GCA_963682025.1. NCBI lineage: Eukaryota > Metazoa > Arthropoda > Insecta > Diptera > Scathophagidae > Cordilura > Cordilura impudica. The sequence goes on from OY821517.1 coordinate 103,781,371, forward strand.
GTCGTGGAAATTGTGTGTAGATGTAGATGGTTGTGGTTCTGAATCCTCACTAGAGTACAGGACTGGTTGGGTAATAGACAACACGTTAGGATAAATCCATTTAGACCGGTTTGTTTTATTAATGCATGTTATGTTGACAGCGCAAAAATAACAATCATCATAATGATTCCAAGGTTCCCGCCAGATCATTGGTGTTTTATACTTGAAGTGGGTCCGTTGCTTGTTTGCCCATAACCTTAAATACTCTACACAGTTTTTACATACAGTATTAGGAATCCAGTACTTGTCACGGGTTTCCATGGTAAATCCGAAGTAGTCAAAATAAATTTTTTTAATAAAATCTGACACACTTTTTCTATTTTTTATAAACGTGTATTCGCCACATATGTTACAAAAATAGTTGGGATTGATTTTACAGGTGTTTCTTGACGTAGCCATTGCACAATTTTGAAGTATATATCAAAGTAACACAATTTTCAATAAATAACACACGGGAACAAAATTGAACTTTTTTGTGTTGACTGATTAAATGTTCAATGTAAAATGATTTATATTTTTTGTCGTTATACTTTTCGCTTTCGTAAACACTTGTTGAATGAGAAAAATTGGTTGAATGAACCCATAAAAATACTTAGTAGTTTTTTACTGAAGTACCAAAAAAAATTATATCCACAATTTTATTGACAGTCACTTATGAATGAACACATGTGTTCAGGGGAATTCCTTTAAAAAATCATCCGTTACCAACGGTAAACCACACATCAATAAAAACAAGTGGACTTTTCTTTTTTCTCTTTAATTGACAGTGAACTGACTAGGTGTCATAAAGGGACAATAAAATTTATAGGCGCTATGAGTTTGCTACTGCAACCATAAAAATGAAATAATCTTTTTTTATTACTTAATTTTTTTAATTCTTAGAATCATAAAAAACTAACTTATTACATACAAACACTTACACATTAGAAAATGTTATTTTTGTATGGAAATCGCGATTTATATCAATTCAGTAAATCGTGAACAAAATCAAAAGTTGTGCACCGATTGCAATGAAATAAAGCTCATTTAATTCGAAATATATTTAGCTAACTGTTTGTGGACCAAAACTGTGATTTTTGTCCCAGTTTTATTTTTTAGGAATTTTTAAAGAACAAAAAAAATGTTTTTTTTTTAAAAATTTTAATTTTTTTTTCAAAACTTGAACGATATCTCTAAAACTACTTGGAAAATTTAAAAACAAAGTAAGCACGGCTTTAAGAGAATATTGTTTGCGAGTTTCGGATTTTTTTTTTAATTTAATATGGTGAACCGTTTTCAAGTTATTCCAATATATGTAGCGGAAGTGCCTTAATTTTGAACATAACGGTATATCTCGAAAAGTCGAGCTGATAGAAAAAAACCTAGGGCAGATTTGGATTCAGCGTCCCAAATAACCTTAAAAACAATATTCAGTTCTTAATCAACAGAACCATTGTTCCCTTGTGTAATCATCAAAGAAAACATGTGGGTTTTTATTTAATAAGAAACTCCCCCACCACACTAATCATACACTTAAATCCTATCACTGACTACTCACATTAATAGCTGATGGAGTCTTACAAAGTGCAAAGGCTTTCCCTTTTGAAGTGCTCCAGTTATATAACATTATATATTTACTTTGTATGGGCGGCACCACTGCTCCGATCATGCTAATTTTTTTCGACTAATCACATGATGTATTAAATATATTTACTTTGTATGGGGTGCATGCCCACTTATACGATCCCGCCCATATTCGGTATGACTACTAACATTAATAATAGCTGACCTCACACAAATTTTCAAAGCTCTTGCGGTCGTGGTACTCAATATATATGAAATTAAAAGTTCACTTTGTATGGAAAGTGTCACGTCCGCAAAATATAGCCTATAGTTCTTTTGGTGTAGTGCTTTATCCCTCTAAAAGCTTTAAACAAACAAGCAAACTTTTACTTAAATATATAGGTAAAGAAATTGAAACTGATGATTGAAAATTTATTGTTTGACAGACAGAATGAAAAACTGGTCATACAAAGACCATAGTTGGCCAAACAAAGACCATAGTTGAACAACAAGACCAAACAATTAAAGGTCTGCCCTCAAACTGTTTCTAATGTTATTAGACAGTATTAGGAGAATTTGCCCATGGATACGAAACCTGGTCCTGGAAGCAAGCAATGTCCACATGATGTTTGTAAAGCCAAGAAAATAGAAAGAATTTTGAAAAGAGCTTCCAAGAAATCCGGTAGAATAGCAGCCCATTACATAAGTGCTCGGACTATACTAAAACCGATGCTGGTTCAAAACACATACAGAGTCCAAAAAGTTCCAATCAGGAAAGCTGTAAAAAATGTAGAGGCAAAAACTGAAAACGGAAATTGAAATCATATTTCATTAAAAAAATACTCCTGCTGTATAATGGCAGATTTTTCGCAGTTTTCATGTCACAATATTTATGTAGCTAATACTGGAGTAATTGATCGTAAAAATTGATCGTACCAAAATTAATGTTAAAGAGTGTTTGAAAAAAAGACACCTCCTTTTCAAAAGCCAACACAATGTGACAACATAGTTTTGGACCAATTTTGCATCCTGTCACTATGGTAAAAAATTATAAGATAGTAACTTTGTTTTTGTACCAAGAGAGGCAAATCTTCTAAACTGCCGTAGCTTTCCGGTGGGGAATTATTGAGCTTATGTGAAAAAGGAGTTGAAGAGCAAAAAAAGGTGTCCCAAAATGTTGAAGATTTGAAACAGAAATAGACTACATGAAAGAAAACACTATAAAATTCCCTATGGAAGCGTTTTCGAAAAAGGTCAATAGGTTTATAAATAGTGATTAAAACTACACAAATTTTATTGTTTTTACGCTTTCTAGGTTAAATGGGTTTCCTATTAGTATATTTAATGTATACAGTAGACGCTCACAAATTAGAACTCTCTCAAATTTGAATCTTCCAGAAATTAGAATCAGAGTTTGTAATACATTACATGCTCTAAAATTAGAATTGAAAATTCAAACTTCTGAGCGAGTTTTTTTTTAAAGTCTTTCTTTTAAATCATACTCTCTGTCTGTCTGTCTGCTATGGGGCAACCCCATTTCCATTCATCCAATTGATCTGAAACTTGGTCCAAAGTCTTGTTGTAACTATAGAATAACTTTGACATAGTCACGCACAGTCTCGCATAGTCACGCACAGCCACGGAGATATTAAAACCTCTCTTCTTCTCATCCGATCGATCTGAAACTTTGTGCATAGACAGGTTGTGGCCAAAGACTAATTTTAAGACAGTCACTCATAGTCACACATAGTTATGCATAGTCACGTAGTGATTTAGACCCACATCCTCTCATCCAATTGATCAGAAACTTGACCCATAGTCGCGTTATGACGCTTATTCACGCACAGTCGTGGATAGATTTAAACCCCATTTCCCCTCATTCAAACAATCTGAAACTTGGTCCACAGACTTGTGACCAAATACTTATTTTAAACAAGTAAGAAAATTATAGCTGGTCTAGACTGACTATACGATACCCTATACCGTGGTTTAGAGACCTTACCTCTTCGGTCCAACTAAATGGATATAGAAAGTAAGCATAAACCAAATTTGAGTTATTAAATTTTTTGGCTGCAGATATGAAAAAGTTCATATCGTGTGCTACATTTATATGGGGACTAGATCGAGACATGGACCGATCCTAACAATATTTGGTAAAGTCACTTTGAAAAAATATATTCAAACCAAATTTGAGAAAAATCGGTGCAATATTTTCGTTTTTTGATAGATTTAAGTAGAGATCGGGAAGCAGCTCTATATGGGGCCTGTGACTAAGAATTAGCCTATTGCGCTTATTTTTTGACTAGTGATTAATGGATATAATAAACACATACAAACCTAATTTGACTGAGATCTATATGATAATTTGGATTTTATGGCAATTCATGTCGATTTCATAGGGGTCATTTGTATGGGGACAAGGTCTGCAAATGGACCGAATTTTACCAATTCCAACACCGTTCATCCTATGGCCGATAGAAGCTGATATAGTAGTAGTAGTAGTAGTAGTATTTATTTTATTTTCAGCAATATATATAAAATAATTACAAAATAAAATAAAAGGTAAAAAAAAATAAAAGGTAAAAATAACCATATGCGACTCTGACTATCGTCGTCAGCCGCTTATAATATAAAAATTTAATTTCCTAATCGAGATAAATGTTTTTATGTATTAAACTCTGTTATCAAAAAGTTTCTGTAATTTATACATGTTTTTATATAATTTGCTAAGAGATTCCAATTTGTATTTACACCATTTAATATATTTAAGATTTCGTCTTCTGTAAGGTTAGCTTTACTGAAGTACATAATTCTGAATTCTTTTAGCGTTTTACAACGACCAAGAAAATGTTCTATATTTTCAATTTCCCATGAATTACATAAAGAGCATAATTTAGACAAATTCGTTTCAAAGCGGTTACCATTTAATTTTATCAAATCACTTCCTGCTTTAAAAATCCAAGTTATATTTTCTAGTTTAATTTCATTAGATATGTATTTATTCCCTTTAATTGCATTTAGTTTTGAATATATCCTGGTTGTTAGAGCCTTTTTGTTGCAAATTTGCTCTTGATATTTTGACTTCAAGGAGATTAAAAGGTTTTTTCTATTGTTATTCCATTGTTGTTTATTAATGTTCGCTTCTGTCCAATTAATTTCAAATTCTAATCCGAGCTTGTTAAGTTGAATTACCCAAAGCAGATTTTTTTGAATCAATAGTTTAGAAAATTGATAAGGCAACCGATTTTCTCCGTAATCAAACAGGGTTTTGTTAATATATCTCATATGTAGATCTATGGTGTATAAATATAAATGATCATTTTCCATACCTGTTTCGGCTAATAACACATAAGTTGGTGTGAGGCTTGGGAGCCGCAAAATTTTCTTTATAAAATATATTTGTAGCTTATCAACATACTCAAAATTTGTAAACCCCCATATTTGGGCTGCATACGATTGCACTGACCTGCATACTGCAAGGAATAATTTCCATTTAGAAGCAATTGATATTGTGTTTTTATTTAAAAAGTTTTGCCATGTTAAGTTGATACTATTTTTTGCTGCTATGTTTCTTTGTTCAATATGCTTCGTAAATACCATTTTTGGTGTAAGCCAAACTCCTAGGTAACAGTATTCTGAAACTATTTTGATTTCTTGGCTATTAAAATACCATTTTTCTTTACTAGACAATCTTCCCCCTTTTCTGAAAACCATAATTTCTGACTTATCCAAGTTTACTTCAACATTCCATGTTTTACAATAGTCTTCAAGCACTTTTACATCATCTGCTAAAATCACTATGTCGTCTGCATATAATAACAATCTTATGTTAATGTTTTCAACGTATATTCCAACTTCTAAGCAATCATGCAAATCATTAAGGTATAAGGCAAATAGTAGAGGTGATAGCAAACACCCCTGCTTTACACCACTTTCTGTAGCAAATGACTTTGATAGCTCACTACCTGTCCAAACTGATGTCCGCGTTTTTTCATAAATACATTCTATAAACTTAACAACTTTTGATGAGGCACCCAATGTATGCAACTTATAAATTAAATCATTTCTTGACACTTTATCAAATGCTGCTTTGAAATCTACGAAAAAGGCATATGTTTTCTTTTTATTCGCCAAATTCAGATGCACCATAGATGTTAAATTATATATATTATCTGCTATTGAATAGTTTTTACGAAATCCTGCTTGGAATTCAATCATAATGTTGTTACGTTCAACCCAATTCGAGAGTCTTTCATATATTAATCCCATCATAAGTTTCGGTAAACAGTTCATAAATGATATACCACGATAATTATTTGGTAATGAAGTATCGCCTTTTTTATAGATTGGATAAATAATACTCAGATTAAACGAATCATCAACACTGCATCGATCAAATAATACATTACAAGTTTTTGTTATCTCTTCCAACAGTTCGTCTGGTGCATTTTTATAGAACTCTATCTTCTCCTGGAGCTTTATTAGTTTTAGTTTTACTCAGCACTTGTTTAATTTCTGATACTGATATTATCTTGTCCAAGTCATAATTACTTGTATAAAAGTATGCATATTGCATTTCTACTATATTTTGGATCGGGTTTAACAATTGCTTGAAATAAATCCTAAAGTCTTCTGCCTGAATAGCCAATTCTGTTGGCAAATCATCATTACGTATCTCCTTGGCAATTTTCCACCAGTCTTTGCTGGTTTGCACACTCTCTATTTTTTCAACTAGTTTTTGGCTATAACTTTGTTGGGCTTCACGACATACTTCTTTATATTTTTTATTAGCTTTCAGATACTTGTCCTTATTTTCATTACTTCCACTGTCTCTATATTCTTGAAGTCTTTTAAAGGAATTATTTCTTGCATTGTAGCATTTTATAGTAAACCACTTTTGTTTTTGAGGGACTTTAAACCCGTTTTTATATATTTTACCATACGAATTCTTTATTAGTTTAGTTAGTTCACCAAAGCTCATATACTCTTTTTATACCCTATACCACTATGTGGTTTGGGTATAATGACTTTGTGCTGCTGTTTGTAACAACCAAAAATATTTGACCTAGACCCATCTTTAATTATACCGATCGAATCAGAATCACTTTCTGAATTGATTTAACAATGTCCGTCCGTCCGTCCGTCCGTCCGTCCGTCCGTCTGTGTGTCCATGTAAAGCTTGTAATCAAACTGCAGGTCGCAAATATGAATATATTTTGATGAAATTTGGCATATAAGCTTCTATCGGCCATGGGATGAACGCTGTTGAAATTGCTGAGAATCGGTCCATGTTCAGACCTAGCCCCCATACAAATTACCCATATGAAATCGACATAAATTTCCATAAGATCCAAATTGTCATATAGATTTTACTCACATTGGGTTTGTATGCGTTCATTACATCCACTAATGAGTAGTCCAAAAATGATCCCTTTGACCCCATATAGAGGTGCTTCCCGATCTTCGCTTAAATCTATTAAAAAACAAAAATATTGCACTGATTCTTCTCAAATTTTGTTTGTATATATTTTTGCAAAATACAAGATACTTTACCAAACATGATCAGGATCGGTCCATTTTTGGACCTAGTCCCTTTATAGATATAGCATCCGATATGAACTTTTTCATATCTGCTGCCAAAAAAAATTAATAAAAATCCCACTCAAATTTGGTTTTTGCTTATTTTCAATGTCCAGTTAGTTGGCCCTAAGAGATAGGGTTTCTAAACGCATGGTATAGGGTATCGTATAGTCGGTCTAGACCGACTAAAATTTTCTTACTTGTTCTTGTTGTGTGTTTGTTGACTGAAGTACATTTTTTACCACAGCTTGATACTTTGATTTGTAGTCTTCTCTCCAATGTAGTTTTGGTAATAATTTGGCAGTGATGCTATTAGTGATATTAGTCTTAATCTTTAACGTAAGAACAATGGGAAAGTGGTCAGGCGATAAATGATGTTCCACACAAAACTTATCGACATTTTTAAGAAGCTCTTGAGAGAAAGCGCAAATATCATTCACGGATTTTCCAGCTTCACTTAAAAAAGTAAATTCTCCTTCAATATCACCTTTTGTCCTGCCATTCATTATAACCAAACCGTGATCGTAGCACAGCTGTACAAATTGTCTTCCTTTTTCATTTATAAAAATATCTTCAGATTTTCTTTCCTCAGTGCCCGCCGGAAAGTTTGTTTGAATTAAATCATCAATTTTTCTCTGAAGTAAGCCAATTCTCACATTTAGATCGCCTATAATAACAGGATTAACTATGTTGTTTTCTGTGAAGAGTAAATTAATATTTTGGAACTCGTCATTCCATACAGCGCTTCTCATATAAAGTGGTATCAAATTAATTATTGAAAAATTTATTTTGATATTTATAATGGTAATATTATGCAAATTAATAAAAGAATATTTAAAATTCATTTTGGATAACGCCTTCTTTACTCCTAAAGCACATCCACCAATAGCTCTACCATAATTACTAACTCTTGTAGCAGGTGTCCAAAATAATTCATATCCGCTTAGTTATTTATTAAAATTTAAAGATTTTTCATGATTTAAATGAGTTTCAAGAAGTACGAAAATATCAAATGACTTTATATAATTAAAAAAATCAACATTTAGAACTTTATTTTCAAGGCCGTGTATATTGTATGACAAAATATTAAGGTTTAAAGAAGTTGCAGAATTCGAATTATTATTACATATATTGCTAATAATTAGTTTTTTTGATTTGGTAGATTAAATTTTTCTAAAAGACTTTCATAACTTAACGTTAATGTACTTAATTTATCTACATATTAGTTAAGATTTCTTGAGCTGTATATTCGCCGCACATTAGTTCATGGTTTCTATTCCATTTCATCCAGTTGACACCAATTTTTATTGAATCGTTTTTAACAAATACTTTATGGGTTTTATCAATATTTAAAATCTCTGTTTTTACCAACATCAACAATTTTCTATCGAGTTGTCTTTCTTCATTTAAGTCTCTTTCAACTTTTATTCTCGACCCCGCTAGGTTCTTAAGGTTTTTAAATATTTTATCCGCCATTCTTTCCGTAGCCATTTCCGCAATTACGCTAATTTTATCATCACTTGTGAATAAGACTCGTGCCGAATTAATTTGAACATCATTTAGCTTCAAAACTTCCTTGCATACATTTTCCGCTGACGTTCTTGGTGACCCATTCTTCATTATTCCTTTGAATATAACGTTCTTTTTTCTACCTTGGTTGACAATTCGTTGAATTTGTTGATGATCTTTTTGTCTATCATTTTTCATCTGTTCTAATTGAACTTTAAGCGATTCACTTTCTTTTTTAATTTCTTCAAATTTATTATTTACATCATCTATCTGAATTTTAATGCCTTCGATATCAGATTTAGTGGATAAGTCCTTAAACTTGTTTTCCATTACAGCCTCCATCAACTTTATTAAGTCTCCTACCGCTACACTTCCAACCAAATCTGTCGCCCCCGTTGTGTTTGGGTATTCAGGCGACGTTTCGTTTAATTTACGTTTAGAAGCTGATATACAAAATTTCATCAAAATATATTCATATTTGCCACCTGTAGTTTGATTATAAGGTTTACATGGACGCACAGACGGACGGATGGACATCGCTAAATCGACTCAGAAAGTGATTCTGAGTCGATCGGTATAATAAAAAATGGGTCTAGGTCAAATATTTTTGGTAGTTACAAACAGCAGCACAAAGTCATTACACCCAAACCACATAGTGGTATAGGGTATATATAGTCACGCAAAGTCACACACAGTCACGGAGATATTCAAAACTCATATTCAAAACCCATCTTTAATTATACCGATCGAATCAGAATCACTTTCTGAATTGATTTAACAATGTCCGTCCGTCCGTCCGTCCGTCTGTGTGTCCATGTAAAGCTTGTAATCAAACTGCAGGTCGCAAATATGAATATATTTTGATGAAATTTGGCATATAAGCTTCTATCGGCCATGGGATGAACGCTGTTGAAATTGGTGAGAATCGGTCCATGTTCAGACCTAGCCCCCATACAAATTACCCCTATGAAATCGACATAAATTGCCATAAGATCCAAATTGTCATATAGATCTTACTCAAATTGGGTTTGTATGCGTTCATTACATCCATCCATGAGTAGTCCAAAAATGATCCCTTTGGCCCCATATAGAGCTGCTTCCCGATCTTCATTTAAATCTAATAAAAAACAAAAATATTGCACTGATTCTTCTCAAATTTTGTTTGCATATATCTTTGCAAAATACAAGAGACTTTACCAAATATGATCAGGATCGGTCCATTTTTGGACCTAGTCCCCATATGGATATAGCATCCGATATGAACTTTTTCATATCTGCAGCCAAAAAAATTAATAAAAATCCCACTCAAATTTGGTTTTTGCTTATTTTCTATGTCCAGTTAGTTGGGCCTAAGAGATAGGGTTTCTAAACGCATGGTATAGGGTATCATATAGTCGGTCTAGACCGACTATAATTTTCTTACTTGTTTTTTTTTAAATTCTAAAAAAAAAATGGCTTGCAAGGTCTCATATTAAATGCAAACTAATGTTGCAATTTTTTACCCAACGTTTCGAAGTTTCTATGGCTTTTTCTTCAAGGTTTGTTTTTATTCAATTAGTTTTGCGTCCTTTAATATTAATTGTTTGTAAACGTGTTCAGTTTTTACATTTACAATTTAATATGTACAGAATAAGATATGTTCGTCCGTTTAAATTACTAATTGGTCGTTTCAGCAATCTTTATTTAAAAATATCATAAAATCCATAGCTGGTCTTGGGAACGGAAGATCTAAACATTTGATTATAATATTCTAAGTAACGCTTTTAAAAACTCAACAGCGCTTATAAAATATTTGAATTTTTTTAATAAATTGTTTCTTATGTTTGTTTCTTACAAAAGGGATAATGGGGTTATATTATTTTTTTCGAAACCCTAGGCTATTAAGATAAAATATAACATTTAAAAGTAGAAAAGGGATTAATTTTTGATACAAAGTATTTAGAAAGAGTACACTTACTGAATATTTCACAAAAATCTAATTTTTTCGAAATCCGCAAAAAAAAAATCCTTGTAAAAAATTCTGGCCGAGGAATTTACTTAAAGATTTACACAATTAATCCCTGGTATATATTTAACAAAACTTTAAAATGCTAGGTCCATTATTTGAAATTTTGTTTAAGAAAAGTTTTAAAACTTAAAAAAGGAGTTTTCAAAATTTTATCAAAAAAATTTTCCATCTTTGGTCCCATTGCGCAATATGTTAACAACGTGGTAATAAAACAATACTTTATTACTAAAGTACGTACAGAGACCAAAAAATGATGTTCAATTAATTTCTTAAAGTGGAAAAAATTTCCGTCATATTTCAACGCATAGCGTTTATTAGCACAAGAGTGGTCTGGAGAGTTTTTATTTGATTTGGAAGCTGTATAGCTTTCTGAAAAGATAATTTAGTATTGATATCGATTCATATAACAACTGGCCGAAAAATGAAAGTGTAGAACGAAATATTCGTAAAATCTGAAAAAAAAGTCATATTTACCCCAAATAAACACAATTCAGGAATTTTGGGCCCCACTAGGCAAGAAAGCATCATCGGATCGAGTTAAAAAATTAAGACCGCAAACCTCGTATTTTAGATAACCATATATTATGAATTTAAAAAAATCCCAAAAGAGCTGCGACCAGTCTAATGTACATACATATTTTCAATCTCAGGAAAATAATATGCCAATTGAGAAACTTCAAACTAACGACGGAAATATACTTGCTTTATTATTTCCTCCAAATGAGACAGCAGCTCTACAACCAATGGATAAAAATCCTATTAAGTTAACCAAGCCAAACTACAGAAGTGTGTTTCTTTCTCAAATAGTTGCTGAAGGTGGTGAATTAAAGAATCATTTGAAAGTATTATATGCCAAATAAAGATTAGTAGCAAACTTGGTGATTTTGCCGTCTATTCCTCCAATAACTTTAAATTAATTTCTGAGCTTTGAACATTATCGCAATAATTTTTAGTATTTTTTTTTTTTTTTAATATATACATTAGGGTGACAGCCGTTTTTTTTTTGGAATTTCAAGACGTGCGGGTTAGATTATTGTAACACTGGATCTAAAACTTTAGTACGAAAATTTGAGCCAAATGGGACAATGCTTTCTGGACGGATTGAGTTCAAATTTCAAATATTAATTTATATGTAAAAATTATCAAAAAAAAAATCGTTTTTCACAAAAATTTTATTATTAATAATTGCGCTTCAATTAAATAAATTAACAAACCATAATCTAGAGTAAATTATCTTACTAATAAAACCACAAAATATATTATCGGTTGAAAAACGGCCAAGTTATATCGACGCATTAATGCGCCGCAGACCACTTGATTAAGAAAATCGACCTCACATTTTTAAATACATTGAAATAATTTACAACGACAACATTTCGGCATTTTCCTGATCCCAAAATATTCTTATATAAAGTATTTTACATCTAGTCTATTGTTATGCCGTTCTAAATTAATGTCAAAATCTCCAATTTTAATTTCACAAAAATTTTGTTCAAGAAATTTTCCGAAATCAACGATTGGACCTCAGGGTCTTATTAACAGAAAATATATAATTAAAAATGCCAAACATTGTAGGTATCCGGTTCTTAATTTGGCGAGGGCAGCATTTTTATTTCAGCGGATTTGAAGAAAAATGTGATTTTGCATACTTTTTCAGCTGTTAGGCTACATCTTTTTGGTGTTTTCGTATTTCAAATATCTTTTGCAAAATATTATACAACTTGATATAAGTTCTCAATCCTGTAAATTAAGGTTAAATTGAAGCACCATAAATTGTCCCCTTTAAGATCAAAATTCAAATTTAAGGATATTTAATTTTTTTTAAAACCAAATATCGAAATAATATATATTTGTGGAAGGATTTCGATAAAAGTTATTGATAATATTTTAATAATTTTAAAAAATAATATTCTGGACTTATTTTCTGAAATTAACCCGTGGGGGTACTCTTGATGTCAAATTGACTCTATATGAAAATCTGTAAATATATTCTTCATCAGGATTTTTCTTTAATAAAACAAATTTAATGTAAAAATTCTTAAAATTCCTCAAATTTATTCGTTATTTTATAAAAGTATTTAGATTAATTAGTTTTCAAATTTAATACAGTATAAAAAAATTTGTATATCGAGGGCTTATATTCAAAAAGTGCGCTATGCATAAATAATTACTAGCAGATTCCAGCACTCGAAATTTGAGTGCAATTTCTAGGCAACTTTGTTTTTCAACTTACAAATTCACAAACCAACACTTTTTTCTTTAATTATTATTGTGAATGAAGATAACAAACTCATTAAGACACATATTAACAAATTTAATAAACACACACATAGCATATGTATAATTTTATGTATGTGTTAGTAGCAACTTTAAATACAATTTACTCAAAATAAAGGAAACAATTTAAAAATCTCTTAATCTGGAAAACAGCTAAAAAGAAATGCTTTTCAAATAATATACGTTTGGTCAAAATCGGGATTAAATGGTAGAACAAAACATCGGTCACAAGACATCGCCTCGCCTATTAATATGACAGATTTTAAAGAAAGCGTGTAAAACTAATTTATTAATAAGATCTGAAAGTATTTTTTGATTGATTTTCCACAATATTTATTAAGAAATAGTCGTACTAATCATGAATGATAATAATATTATATTTGATAGTTATATCAGACAACAGTTTGAAATCAAAAATTAATATTGCTGTCAAATGTAGATAGCACTTTTTGAATATAAGCCCTCGATATACCTTTATGTGAATATAATAACTCTGAGAAGAAAAAAATTTAAATTAGGACACAGTTTGAGTACCCCACGGGTTTATTTCAGAAAATAAGGCCAGAATATTATTTTTTTTTTTTTTTTTTGAATTATTAAAATACTATCAACAACTTTTCTCGAAATCCCTCCACAAATCTATATTATTTCGATATTTTGCTTTAAAAAAATATAAATATCCTTAAATTAAACTTTTGAGCTTAAAGGGGGACAATTTATAGTGTTTCAATTTAACCTAAATTTACAGGATTGAGAACTTGTATCAAGTATTATAATATTTTGCAAAAGATATTTGAAATACGAAAACACCAAAAAGATGTAGCGTAACAGCTGAAAAAGTATGCAAAATCACACTTTTCTTCAAATTCGCTGAAATAAAAACGATGCCCTCGCCAAATCAGGAAGAGGCTACCTACAATGTTTGGCATTTTTAATCACATGTATTTTGTTAATAAGACCTTAAAGTCCAGTCGTTGATTTCGGAAAATTTCTTGAACAAAATTTTTGAAAAAGTTAAATTGGAGATTTTGAAATAGTGCTAAAAAATACGTACCGTTTTGACATTAATTTTGAGCGGCATAACAATAGGCGAGATGCAAAATACTTTACATAAGATCATTCTGGGATCAGGAGAATATAAAAATGTTGTTGTTTTAAATTATTTCAATGTCTTTAAAAATATGAGCTCGATTTTCCTAATCAAGTGGTCTGCGGCGTATTTATTGCCTGGGGAACTCGATATAACTTGGCTGTTTTTCAATCGATAATAGATTTTCTTGTTTAATGAGAAAGATAATTAACGCTAGATTATGGTTAAATTAAAAAACTTAATTGAAACGCAATTAGTAATATCAAAATTTTTGTGAAAAAAAAATTTTTTTTTTTGTTAATTTTTACATATAAGTTCACATTTGAACTTTGAACTCAATGCGCGTCCAGAAAGCATTGTCCGATTTAGCTCAAAATTTGTGCACTAAAGTTTTAGATCCAGTGTCATAATAGTCCGACCCGCAAACCTCAAAATTCGACCAAAAAAAATTTTTTTTCATACAAACCTCTCTCTTTTAATTGGATTTAATAGGAGTGAAATCTTTATGTTTTGTTTAATTGCTTCTATTTTTAATATAATGAGGATGTACTTATATTTTTAATTATAAAAAAGGACATGTATTGCACTGGATTGTTACATTTTCTTTTCTTGTTATTATTAAATATGTATAATTAAATTTAAAAAAAGTTTTATTGTAGTTTTTTGAAATAAATTTACTCGGGTTTTTTATTTATACTAGAATAAAAAAAAAAAACATCCAGAAATTACAATTACCCTAAAAACAAAGTGGTTCTAATTTGCGAGCATCTACTGGTTTAAGATTTTTTCGATCTCATTTTTTATACATATATAGTTACGCTTGATAGCAAAATATCATATATATACGATTCCAAACACACATTCGCTTGTTACAAACAAAATTTATATACTTATGTTTTCCATCATCATAAATAACGTAGGGTCTGATATCATAATTATTGTGCATGACTCTCTGTGGAATGCGGTTGAAAACAAATATGCGGTAAAGCATAACAAACCAGAGTGTTAACCTGATTAACATTTTTTAAATATATGCTAATTTTTTTTAACACAAAGATGATGCAATTAATATAAAACTTATATTCTTTAAAGAACTTGAATAATTCTTAAAAAACATTTCGCCGTGTAACTTCAGTTGGTTGATCCGTTGTGAGACAATTTAGTAAAAAAGAAAAGAAAAAAATGCAAGCCTTAATTGTGTTATGTGCGGTTGCTGTAGTTTGTGGTGATAATTTACGTTACAATTATAGACCAGTACAACACACCAATTTGGGTTTATCTTTCACACGTGGCTCAGCTGTAGGTGATGCTCCCGTAAGCTCTGGTGAATACGAAAAGTAATTCTATACTTTCAGTGCCCCCGAAGGTGCTTTTGACGATCCTGATGCTGCTCGAAAGATAGCTGGTTCTTTGAAAAAGAATATCCGTATTATTTTCATTAAGAATCCCGAAAATAAAGCTTATGAAAATGCAATACTTACTTTGGCTAAACAAGCGGGCACTCAAAAGACGGTCAAATATGTGCTCAACAAACAAGCTGATATCTCTGGTTTGGTCGATAAATTCAATGCCATACGCAGCAATAAGAACAATAAACCAGAAGCTCGTTTTGTCAAATACCGTACTACTGAAGATGCTGTCAATGCTCAACATGGAATCCAAGGTTAATATGATTCTCTCGGTGGTTCTTCTCAAAATCACAATGGTGGTATTGCTTCAGTGCTTAACTTTGCGTCGCAAGCCCCTATCCGCAGAGTACAAGCTCAATCACCTGTCAGTACTTATTTGCCATCTTCCGTATTCCGTCGTTTCCGTTTTTAAATTAAAGTGATGTGAATAGCGTGTTTAAAATGTTGCTAAGTGTTAGTTTGTTAAGTATTAATCTATATATATAAAATTCATTTTCTGTTTGTTTGTTTGTTTGTTTGTTTGTTTGACCGCTATACAAATTTTTATTTTTCAACGGATTTTCCTGAAATTTTGCACACACGATCTCTATACCACAGGAATGGTCGCCATATACTTTTTACCGGCCACGCCTACTTTTACGCCCACTTTTTATGTAAAATTCATTTTCTGTTTTATTCATATTTGTTCACTATACAAATTTTTATTTGTTAACAGATTTCTCTGGCATTCGGTACACACGATCTCCATACTCCAGGAAAGGTCGCCATATGATTCTTACCGGCCACGCCTACTTCTGCGCCCACTTTTTGTATACAATTCGTTTTCTGTTTTTTGGTATATTTGTTCGCTACACAAATTTTTATTTTTCAACGGAATTCTCTGAAATTTGGTACACACGATCTCTGTACTCCAGGAAAGGTCGCCATATGCTCCGTACTGGCCACGCCTACTTTAACGCCCACTTTTTGTACACAATTCATTTTGTTTTTTGGTATATTTGTTCGCTATACAAATTTTTATTTTTCTACCGATTTCTCTGAAACTTTCTAAACACGATCTCTGTACTCCAGAGAGATAGCCATATGATTCTTGCCGGCCATGCCTACTTCTACGCCCACTTTTTATACAAAATTAATTTTCTGTTTTTTGGTATATTTGTTCACTATAGAAATTTTTATTTTTCGAGGGATGTCTAAAATTTGGTCACACGATCTCTATACTACAGGGAAGGTCACCATACGCTTCTTACAGGCCACGCCTACTTTGCGCCAACTTCTATGTATATAAAATTTATTTTTATCCTTTTATTTGTTTCTTTATATATATATATATATATATATATATATATATATATATATATGGCTATCTCTCTGGAGTACAGAGATCGTGTTTAGAAAGTTTCAGAGAAATCGGTAGAAAAATATATATATATATATATATATATATATATATTTTATTTGTTTCTTTATATATTTTTCAATGGCTTTCTCCGAAATATAGTACATATTCCAGGGAAGGCCGCCATATGAATTTTACCGACCACGCTTACTTTTACGCCCAATTTTCATATAAAATTCACATTTTGTTGTGTGGTATATTTCTTCCCTATACAAATTTGTACTTTTAAACGGATTTCTCTGAAATTTGGTTTACACGGAAATAACTACACGGTGAACAAATTTCCCAAACTTAAAAAAAGGCACCCATTTTTTTTTAATCGAAAGAAAAAATTAACTTATCCCCAAATTCATTCTTAAATTTTTACATATTTTTATATAATGAATTTTGTTAAATATTTATTTTAGTAAACATTTGCATACTGCTCTCAATATATGTCCTACAATAAATGCATTTAAAATGAGTTTTCTTTTCAATAGCACGGGGAATATAGCTTAGCTGGAATATCGGAATAATCTGAAAAATATATTTTGACAATTAAAATAAGTGGTTGCCAAATGCGCGGAAGCGGCGCGCGGCGCGCGACCGCGGACTCGGACTCGGACGCGACGGATGCGGACGTGACGTGCTCTCGGAACACAGCTAAGCTAAATTATCGCAATGCTCTAAAAAATATGTTTTAGAGATTAAAATAAGTTAACGAGAACTAAGCGGCAGCACGGGTAGTAGCTGCGAGGAAGCGGCGCGAGGCGCGCGAACGCGACGCGCTCGCGGAACACAGCTCAGCTAAAATATCGCAATGATCTGAAAAATATATAAGTTGACAACAACTGCGCGGCAGCACGAGTGTAGCTGCCAAACGCGCGGAAGCGGCGCGCAGTGCGCTACCGCGGACTCGGACGCGACGGATGCGGACGCGACACACTCTCGGAACACAGCCCAGCTAAAATATCGCAATGCTCCAAAAAATATGTTTTAGGAATTAAAATAAGTTAACGAGAACTAAGCGGCAGAACGGGAAACGGCGCGAGGCGCGCGGACGCGGACGCGACGCGCTCGCGGAACACAGCTCAGCAAAAATATATCAATGATCTGAAAAATATATTTTGGCGATTAAAATAAGTTGACAACAACTGCGCGGCAGCACGGGACTGGCTGCCAAACGCGAAGAATCGGGCGCGACTCGCTCGCGGAACACACCTTAGTGAAATGTCATATGATAAATTTTATCTACGTATGTGAAATAATTACCTGTTGATCAAAATAGGACACACATATACTATAAGCAGTTGCTTAAAGAAACCTTGCGACACAATATTAAACGTCGCGTTAGTATTTCATTTCTGAAACTTGAATTTCAAGTCTCTGCTCAATTTTTTTTTTTTTTTTAAATTCTTTTATTTACAATCTGTTTTTATACAACAATAAGCAAATTTGTTAAACTTAAATAAACTTAACATAATCTGGACACTAATCCAGTTAAATTATTTACAAATTTGTAAAATAAGATATCATTTTCTATAAGGTAAATCTAATATATGGTGCCTTTTCAGTCTATTTATTTCCTCACTTTCATCTAATAAGCATATGGCTAATGGGTTACTGTGGTTACTAAGTTTGTCAATGTATCTTGAACTATGTCTATTAATCTCGTCTTGAACTGTAGTAATCTGTAAATCTTTGTAAATATTGTTATCAGTTACGAACCATGGTGCATTTGTTATCAACCGTAGAGTTTTTGATTGGTATCTTTGCAAGATTTCAATATTAGAGTTACTAGCTGTCCCCCAAAGCTGTATGCCATAAGTCCAAACTGGTTTCAGTATTGTTTTGTAAATAAGAAGTTTATTGTTAATAGTAAGCTCTGATTTTGGATTAAGAAGCCAATACATTTTTCTTGTTTTTATATTTAATTGTTGCCTTTTTGCTTTAATGTGATCTTTCCAAGTAAGTCTGCGATCCAGGTGAAGTCCAAGATATTTAACTTTAGTTTGTTTTGGGATTTGGGTTCCATTTAATGTAAGCACTGAACAATCTCCTTTTCTTAAAGTAAACGTTACATGGGTAGATTTTTGGGTATTAACTTTTATATTCCATTTCTTTAGCCATAACTCAATTTCGTTAAGTTGAGTTTGGATCGTTGCTGAAGCAATATCTGCTTTATCACTTGTTGCTATTAAAGCTGTATCATCAGCATATGTTGCAACTGTTACATTTTCTCGGATAGGCATGTCCGATGTGAATATGGTGTAAAGGACAGGGCCTAAAACACTACCTTGTGGAATTCCCGCTTTAATTGGACATATATCGGAGGTTTCATCATTTACTTCTACGTAGAAGAATCTTTGGTTTAAGTATGACTTAATGAAGAAATAATATGGTGATGGAAGTAATTTTTTTAATTTGAATAGAAGTCCCTGGTGCCAAACTCTATCGAAGGCTTGTTGGATGTCTAAAAACACAGCCGAACAATATTGTTTTCGTTCTAATGCATCCCTTATAATGTTGACTATCCGATGACATTGCTCAGGAGTGCCATGATGTTGCCGAAAACCAAATTGGTAGTCTGGAATTATGTTTTTTCTTTCCAGCACTGGTAACAATCTACGTAAAAATATTCTTTCAAATAATTTAGAAAATGTTGTTAACAGACTAATTGGTCTGTAAGAAGAAATATTGTTTTCCGGTTTGTTTGGTTTTGGTACCATTATCACTTCTGCATATTTCCATTGATTAGGGAAGTGGTATAATCTCAAAATTGAATTAAATATTAAAGATAGAAAAATAATTCCTTTTTTTGGAAGGGCTTTTACAGCTGCAGCAGTTACTTTATCATATCCAGGAGTTTTTCTATTATTTAGAGCTATGATTTCTTTTTGCACTTCTTGTGGAGAAACGTGCTGAATTGGAAGATCTATCTGACAAGGACAGTCTAGGAATTGTTCTATTTCATTCATATCGTTATCGCTGTTAATATGAGAAGGCTGGAATATATTTTCCAAGTATTTGGAGTATGCATCTGCCTTTTTTTTATCTGTCTTGCACCAGGAGTTATTAAGGTCTTTAATTGGGATATTTCGTTTTACTGGTCGTTTTAAATATTTTGTGGCATTCCAAAGGCAATCTTCATCATTTCTGGATACGTTAACGTTAAGGCTTTTGAGAAATTGACTAGTTTCTTCGTTCTTAAATTCCCGAATACGGGTTTTAACTTCGACTGTGGCATGATTAAAATTCCTTTTGTCAATTGGGCTTCTGGTAGATTGCCAAATTCGCCGCAATCTTCTTTTTTGCCTTATTAAAGCTTGAATTTGTGCAGATATAACCACTCTATTTCTATTACTTCCAGCGTTTTCATGGATAGGTGTAGACAAAACTGCCGCTTCATGGATAAGGTTCGTAAAACTTTCAACAGCATCATCCAGTTCCATGCCATTTTGAGGAGGAGAAGATAGATTAATATTTTTATCAATCCAGTATTTGAAAGAATCCATATCGGTTTTTGGCGACAATATTTTAAATGATTTTTGTAATGATTGTAATAGTGTGCATACATTCAATATTACAGGTGAATGGTCAGAGCTCAATTCATCACTATCCATAATATCTAACCAACTTCTTGGTATGCCATTATAAACTACAAAGTCAAGCAAGTCTGGAATTTTGCGTGGATCACTTGGCCAATATGTAGGTCTTCCTGTTGATAAGACAGAGTAATTATATTTTTGGAGACACTTGAAAAGTTCACGTCCTTTTGGATTCATGAGCCTTGAGCCCCACCATGTATGTTTGGCATTGTAATCACCACCAACAATAAATCTTGTACCAATTTTTTTAAAAAAATCTTGATAATCCTGACAACTAATGGTATGCCTAGGAGGTGAATATAAGGAATAAATAGAAATATTATTACCATCGCAATTTATTTTTACGCCTGCTGCTTGAATAGAAGGACATTTGTGTTCCTCAAGAACTTCGTAATATATACTGGACTTTATTAAAATAGCAGAACCAGCGTGAGCACTATTGTTGGGATGATTTGTAGCAACTAAGTCGTAACCTCTAATTCGAAAGTAACTTCTTGATGTGTAATGCGTTTCAGATACTAATAATATGTCTATGTAGTTTGTATGAAGAAATATTTCAATTTCATTTGCGTGATTGGACAGCCCATTGGCGTTCCATATTGCAATTCTCAAATTTAATTGCATAATTTGGCTATTAAAAGGCTCATCATACTGATGAGTTTATCCATTTTTTCCATTATATTAGAATTACTATTACATTGAACAGCTTGGGAGTAAGAAAGTTGATGAACATTTTCATTTGTTTGATTATTTGTATTATGTTGATTTGATAATTGAGGATAATCCCGAGGGCCGAATGAATAATTGGGGTTTTGTTGTCTTGAAGAATTATTATAATTTCTTTTTTGAATTAGATGTTTATACACTTTGCATCCTTTGTAGTTGGCTGTATGGTTCTGTAAACAGTGAACGCAGCGAGGTGGGGAATTTTCATTTTTGGTACATTCAGCAGTAGCGTGGTCAAGTCCGCATTTTACACATCTAAATGGCCTTTTACAGTAGGACTTAGTGTGACCGAATAATTGGCATCGATAACATTGTACTAGTTCGTTCGTTTTTTTTGGAGGTTCAATTTTAACAATTGCATTATTAATTTGTCGAATGTTATAAATATCTACGTATCTACGTATCTACGTATGTGAAATAATTACCTGTTGATCAAAATAGGACACACATATACTATAAGCAGTTGCTTAAAGAAACCTTGCGACACAATATTAAACGTCGCATTAGTATTTCATTTCTGAAACTTGAACAGAGACGTCAATCTGCTCAATGATGATCACTTATTGAATGAAGTAATTCAATTTTTAAAAGTTCTGATTCCTTTAATTTGCAAACGATTCCGTTATATTTTTCCATTATAAATAAACATAAAAAATACTTAAAGCGGTTTCGCAACTTATTTTTGAAGCATTTTTACTGCAGCATCTTAAAAAACTTCTAAATTAAAAAATCAAAAAATATTGAATGAAATAAAAAAATTAATTTACTGCTCATACAAATTTTTAAGTATTCAGCGCCTGGTAGGCATAGTGAACCATTTTTCAAGTCAAAGGCCTTTTTATCCGGGGCAAAACCGGGTAAAAACAGCTAGTTATGAATAAAAATAAAAAACGAATTATGTAAAAACATAATTTTACATGTACTTTTGTATCCACACTTATATTTATAGACACTTACGCCCGTATTCGTAATCAAATTCTAGCAGTTGGCTAACTTTTTTCATACAAATTTTGAAATTTTCGTATGAATAAAAGTTAGCCAACTGCTAGAATTTGATTATGAATACGGGAGTTAATTATTAAAATGTTTTAGTCAAAATTAAAAAAAGTGTGTTTATCCATTTGACTGTTCAGGATTTATTTGTATGTCTTTTTGAGGGCCTTGTTAAATGCGGAAAAAAAATTGTGCGAATCCAGACTATCTCTTTAAAAGCTTCCTAAATAAATTCAGGATAGAATTTTAGTGTTGGAAAATCCAACATTTATATTTCGGTTAGTAGTGCTGGAGGTTCCTTCTAAAATCAAAATAGTGAATTTGATCCTTTTTGGTCTAGACCTACTATACTATGAATTTAAGGAAAGGGTTCTAGGTCCAACTAAATGGACATAGAAAATAAGCAGAAACCAAATTTGAGCAGAAACCAAATTTGGTAGTTAGTAACTACTAGTTACAAACACTAGCACAAACGCATTATCTCTGACACATTGTAAAAATGACGTTATAAACGTCTCCGCATAAAATTACATTTGTTCTATTATTTTATATACCAAATGTTTTTTATACATACATATATATATATATATATATTTCAAACTAATTTTTGGAATATTCGATTATTTTTTTTTTATACCGTTCTTCAAAAAAAAAAAAAATAAATTAATAACAATGGTTCTCGCTAATATTTGGTTTTATTTTATTTATTGTAATTTTCCCTTGGTTTGGAATTTTCGTCAAAATCTCGTGTATATCCAAGTCTATTCTTCATTGATTAAAACATTACAGTTCGAAGACTAATTTCTAGTTTCAAAATTCAAGTAAATGCAAGTATGCTTATTAAGAACTGTTTACGCATTGATGACCCTACACACCACAAAAAAATTTAAAAGGAAATTTTTACAGAAATGTATAAATATATACATATCTGTATATATTATATTAGGACGGCTCGATTTGTAGGGAGGCCAAAAATCGCTCAAGTGACAAGGAAAATCATATTCTAGGGATACAAATAAGAGACTTTGCCCAAGGAACCATACCTCTAAAACGAGTTCTGATGTCCCGACTTCTGACCTATCTGTCTGTCTGTCTGTCTGCCATGGGGCAACCCCATTCCTCCCTATGCAATTGATCTGAAACTTGGCCCATAGTCTTGTTGTGACTACAGGTTAATTTTGGGGTAGTCACGCAGAGTCACGCATAGTCACGGAGTGATCTAAAAGTTGTTTACCCTAATCCGATCGATCCTTTTGAATAACATATAGTCAAGGCGTATGACTATTATTTATTAGCAGAGTAGAAGATACGTATACGATTGAGTGTTAATTTTAATATTAAATCAAACAAAGTTACGTGGTCGATCATACATTTAGACTCGATTGGGGCACTGTAAATGGGTCACGGTGAGACAGACAGATAGACAGGTCAAAAGGCGGGACATCAGAATTCGTTTTAGAGGTATGGTTCCTCGGGCAAAGTTTCTTATTTTGATCTCTAGAATATGATTTTCCTTGTCAGTTGAGCGATTTTTTGCCTCCCTACAAATCGACCCGCCCTAATATATATATAATACTATATAGTTTATAAATCAAGCACACATTTAATAATCGAATTAGTGTTTAAATTCCAACGGATTTATATATTACCAAACAAGTAAGAAAATTACAGTCTGTCTAGACCGAATATACGGTACCATATACCATAAGATTAGTGTAAGGATAAAAAAAAGTTATATATGGTTTAAAATACAATTTAATTTTTAGTTGAATTTTAGTACAAAAGTGAAGTATTAAAAGGTTTAAATAGGTTTTTTTTATGTGATGTCTTATCTTTTCAGTTAATTTTTTTCTAAAAATTTTGTAATTTAAATTTTGTCAGAAAATGCCAAACTTTGGCCCCCGTAAACTTTTCAGTCATTATGTTCACAAGGGCCAAAGGTTGGCTTTTTTTTTTGAAAGAGTCCTATTGTTTAAACTGTAATGAATAGTAATTGTAGAAACATTATTATAAATACTCTTTCTTGTAATTATACAAAATACAATTTTTTATCTTTTATTACCACATTTTGAAGCACAAAAAACCCAAAACCTAACCCCTTTTAAGTCTTTTTTCCAATTTTGTCAAGTATTTAAACTACATAATTCAAGTTCCGACTATTAATGTTTTTGAAAAATACCTACATATGTAAATGTACCCATCAAAATAAAAAAGATTTTACCCATTAATATAATTTAACAATTAAGCGCATTATGTCTCAACTCTTTTTTATAAGTGTATAACAACTCATGTGACATCTACCGTTTCCTTTTTCTGTCAGTATTAAAAACAAATAAACTCTCGAAAAAAAAACCGGTACGAACAACTTTTGTATTCATAACACACAGCGGACGGATGGACATCGTTAAATCGACTCAGAAAGTGATTTTGAGTCGATCCGTATAACAAAAGATGGGTATAGGTCCAATATTTTTGGTAGCTACAAACATCAGGACAAATTCATTAAACCCTAACCACATAGTGGAAAACTTTTGTATTCATAAATTTTGTACAAAATATCTGACATTGGGTCAGAGAAATTGTTCTGGTGCACACGGGCGGGAACTGGCGGGTATATAATGGGATATAAGATTTTAGAAGAGGGTTCGTACTACAGAAAAGTGCAAGACTCTTGTATGGCCTTTGAAGGGCAGGAGTTATGCTCTATTAAGTAGGAGATTTTCGGGAAATTTGGACCTTTTTAAAAAAAAAATGGTTTTAATTTTTGAACGACGCAGTTACTTTATATTTCTAACATTAATAGCTAGAAACTAGAAAATTATACAGAATTTATTCTACCACAAAATCTTCTAAAATAAACAAGTAAGAAAATTATAGTCATTCTAGACGGACTATACGATACCCTATACCATGCGTTTGGAAACCCTATCTCTTAGGCCCAACTAACTGGACATAGAAAATAAGCAAAAACCAAATTTGAGTGGGATTTTTATTAATTTTTTTGGCTGAAAAAGTTCATAGCGGATGCTATATCTATATGGGGACTAGGTCCAAAAATGGACCGATCCTGACCATGGTTGGTAACGTCTCTTGTATTTTGCAAAAATATATACAAACAAAATTTGAGAAGAATCAGTGCAATATTTTTGTTTTTTAATAGATTTAAGTTAATATCGGGAAGCAGCTCTATATGAGACCAAAAGGATCATTTTTGGACTACTCATTAATGGATGTAATGAACGCATACAAACCCAATTTGAGTAAGATCTATATGACAATTTGGATCTTATGGCAATTTATGTCGATTTCATAGGGGTAATTTGTATGGGGGCTAGGTCTGAACATGGACCGAATTTCACGAATTTCAATAGCTTTCATCCTAAGGCCGACAAAAGCTTATATAACAAATTTCATCAAAATACATTCATATTTACGACTTGCACTTTGATTACAAGGTTTACATGGACACACAGATGGACGGACGGACGGACGGACGGACGGACATTGTTAAATCAACTCAAAACGTGATTCTGATTCGATCGGTATAATTAAAGATGGGTCTGGGTCAAATATTTTTGGTTGTTACAAACAGCAGCACAAAGTCATTATACCCAAACCACATAGTGGTATAGGGTATAACAAGCAAATAATCAAAGAAATGATTTTATTGCAACCTGTTGCGCCATCTGAAAACAACTAAAAGGAAAAACACCCGAAAAGTGCACTTCATTCAAGACAATACACTGTATGACATGTTAATATTTCACGAATTGCTTACAAATTGCATTAGAATGCACCATATTACTAATGCTTATTTTATGTAGAAATTATACAAATTTAAGCAATGTTTGACGAAGTGTATCGAGGTGAAATGAAATGGTTCTTGTAATATATTGCGAATAAACAAAGATTTGCCAAACATACTGTAGTTTGCGAAAAATGGTTAAATTTGGCCAACACCGTTAAATACTGTGTGACTAATTTAAAATTTTAGAATTGAGGAAGATTCCCGAATGCATCCATAAAGACGCAAGCTAAATTATTAAACGAGATTTTCATAACTGAAGATATTTTAAAACTCTTTTTCAAAGAACCAGCTATTTTTGAACAGCATGCTGGTCTTCAAGGGCGCCTACAGGGGCATTGAATGTATATGGCAGCATCATGAGAAATGAATCGGGACAAAGTCAAAGTCCAAATTGGAGTACTATTGTATTGATCTGAATTTGTAACCCAAATTATCGGCGTAAACTACAGCAACCGAAGTTAATATTTCGATATTCGATTTTCTTGTTTGTATTGATTTTCTCTAAGAGATTGATAGAAGGGACTTTAGAAATTCTGTGCCATATTTTAAATTCTAGTAAGAATACAAATCACTGAATGAGTTTATATATACTTAACTGTAGATTTTGGTGTTTATACTCCTTCCTTATTCAATAAACTTCTCTACAGTTTTCAATAACAGAGACGTCATAAACTTGTTTATCCAAGTTTCTGTTGCCAATATTTTATTGTATTTTCAGTTGTGAAATGTTTTTATGGCCTTGTTTACTTTTCTTGTTTGTCGGTATCAACAAAATATGTAAAAGAATTAATTTTTTCACACATATGAAAAAAATATAATAACTTAATTTTATGCAATTTACTTTTTCTGTTAATTTAATGAATAATAATCTAATTGGAGAATATAAGTATATAAGACATATTAATTAAAAGATATGCACGTATACATACACAAATATTGCAAAAATATACTCGGAATAATTTTATAAACTACTAACTATTTTAAAACCTACTCTTATACAATAGTAAGTAAAAGTATTTAATTGGACTGTGCCGAATTTTTGATACACACTAAATCACCCTTAAAACACCAAAATAAATAGAATTAATTTTATATTTCATATTCTTTTGAATTGAATGTCTTTTATTAGCTTTGGGTCATTTGTGGGACTTCTTATTTTATTCAGAAAAAATATAGATAGTTTCTATACATAAAATAATTTTAAAACAAAATTGGTTAAAATTTGTTTTAATTTATATTCGCAATAAGCAGATAATTGCACCAAAGATATATCACAAAGGATTATTTTGATCCCAGGAGCACTGAAGGGTTAAATAAATAAAAATTAACCGAATTATTTTTCTAAAATTTTAAATAGTGGTTTCATCGACTGTGGTAGAAAAACTCGGTTTCGGTAATTTTTATTTAAAAATATCTTAAAATCCAAAGCTGGCCTTGGCAAATAATGGGTTAACGTTCTCGGATTTATCTTAAATTTTAAGAATGGAAACTCAACACATTTCTATATTATATTTTAAGCATCGCATTTAAAAATTCAACAGCACTTACAAAATATTTGAATTTTTTAATAACTTGTCTTGTATTACCTTTTGGTCATATGTGACCCCAATTCCAAAAGGGTTAATGGAGTCATATTACTTTTTTCCGAATTATATAACAATTTATATAACAATTTGTCGGAAAAATTAAACTATAGAACGAAATTTTGGTAAAATCTGAAAAAAAAAAGTCATATTTTCCCCATATAAACACACTTGAAATTTTCAATCGCGTTGAGACAACTCTAAATGTTTTTTGTTTGGCCCAAAACTTTGTATTTCTCACTTTTTTTGCTATTCACATATTTATAGGGTGTTTGAACACTTTTTTTTTTATTAAGGGCCACCCTATTGCACACTGATTATGCAAATTATACAAACAGCGACCGCTAAATCAATAACAATTACAGCTAACGCTCACAAATTACATAATATAGAATACCGGCAACAACAATTACAACATGAAAAACATTTTTTTTTAACTTTCATTGAAATCGGCCTATTTCAACGATTTTGATGAATTTAAATGGTGATCCATTCAATCATATACATTAAAAATTAGCAACCTAGCTGTCTTATTAAATATAATATCTCTTCTCTTGATATCTAAAATTTGGTTAAAATCGAAATGGATCAAAATTAGCATGGTTCCTGCAATAATATTTGATAGTTGGAAACTTATAATTTCTTGTAGATCGAAAAGGAATATAAATGTTTATTTTGTTTATAAGATTTAAAAATTTTAACAGAAAGGTAACACTTATGATGTGTCTGTGACTTTTCAATGTACGAGTTGTAATTAGGGCAAGACGGTTTTTATAAGATCCCAAACCAGAAAGACAAAATAACAAAAATTATATCTGAACTGATTCAATTTTGTTCGAATGTACATGATATTGCGGATCGCAGAGTACAGGCCCATAATCGCGATTTGGTCTTACCAAGGTAGTAAGCAATTGTTTTGTTGTATACGAATCCAAAAACTGTTTAGCCCACTGTTTACTGAATCCAAGCACACCAGTACCTTTGTTTAGTGTTATCGAAATATGACTTCTAAAGTAAAATATTTTATCCAGAAGTTCGGCTAGGTCACTGAATTCTTCTTCTTTATTTGCCTATTCGATTTTCGAATATTTGTGAGCAATACAATTACATTACCTACATCTCGAATACCAGTCCACGCCTGAATATTTTGAAGCCATGTTTTTTCCTTTCTGCCTCTAGAGGTATTCCTTCAGTATTTGCTCTCGTAATAACTTGTAACAGCTTATATTTTGGGTTTCTCATAATATGGCCCAAATATGCTATCTTTCGTCTCTTTATATTGGGGACAAGTTCTCTAACGCGGGGAAATTTTCTTAAAATTTTGCTGTTCGATATAAGGTGAGTCCATGGTTTTTTGAGTATCCTTCGATAGATCCACATTTCGAAGCTTCCTGTCTCTATATGTCCACGGCTTTAATGGTACATGCCTCCATTGCATATAGCAGGACGGACCGGACACAAATCTTGATAATCTTAACTTCGTTTCAAAATTAATGTCATGGCTGGTGAAAACTTTTTTATATATAAAAAATGCGTCTCTTGCCATTTTGATACGATATCTTATTTCATTTGAGCCATCCGATATGTCATTGAGCGTAACCCCGAGGTATTTAAAACTATGTACTCTATCGATCTCGGAATTTTTGTATTTTTAAGCCGGTTTTTTCTGCTAATGGTCACGTATCTTGTTTTTCGTATATTAATCGTCAGATCGTATGCTTCACTGTATGTCGTCAGTTTGTCCACTAGAACTTGAAGCCCAGACATACTGCTAGCCAGTAAGGTAGTGTCATCGGCATATCTAATGTTGTTAAGAAATGTGCCGTTTATATAAGTATATGCCCTTTCGAAAATTGCTGATGGATTCATGAGTAGATATTGAATAATAATGAAGACAATATAGATACAGCCTTATCTGACTCCTCTGGAAATTGTTATATTTTCCGTCAGCTCACCGTTGATATCTATTTTTGTCAGTTTTGAGTTAACGATGCCATATATTAATTTTTAACGCTCTTTACATGTGTTAAATTTTATTAAAAAAATATTGACCATTTCTGAGTTGTTTCTTTAAATAACGACGTAACTTAAATGTTTATTAAATTAATTTGCAGCATTACCGACTTATGTCAACCTACGTTTGATCGCTGATAAATTATTTTCTCAGAAAACGACACATAGCGACATATGTTTTTATTAATGAAAAAAAATGTAGAATAATTTTTTATTAGTTTTCAGTTTATAACCAGTTGTAAAAATTTGTGTGTTTATTTCTGTTATTTTTTGTCACTATTATTTTTGATACGTTGTTATATTCTCATCGTAAGTCCCGTTAACTTTTTGTTGATGAACTAAAAAATCCATTTTTCAAGCAACAACAACTTATGTCTACATGGATATTTGCATTGGTAGTTTTCTTTTTGAAAGAAAACGACGTTTGTCGATATAAGTTGTTTTATCTGCACACACTTTAAGTGTAATTTATATATTGTTTTTTCGTCCTTCTCTAGGATCTATTCCTCGAAAGATTTTTGACTCAAAATTTTATATAAAGTATTTATTGCCCATATCTACAGGACTGTTAAATAAAAAGCTCCAAAATCTTTATATCGAGCCCATAATTTCAAATATAATGTTATTGCTCCCCTGAACATTTTGATTTTATGACATACGCGGTTATTCTAGAAAACCACAGACATATGTTTGTGTCATATAGATTATAATTTAAATAATTACACTTTTTATTATTTGTTTAAAAACAGCCGCTCATGCGACTGTTTACTTTCACGTCTCTTTATTAATTAATTTTTCTATACTAATTTTAACGTATATCTACCTACGTACGCGCGCACATGCATTGTACACGCGTACACATACACTTACATTATGTGTAACTGAGTAGACGAGTGAATTTGCGTATTAAGCAGTTCACACGTAACTATACTACAGTACAATTGTGAGAAATACTTTTCTCACGCTTGAGTTCGGTGCAGGTGGATATATTTAGTTACAATTAGTAATTTAATTTTACTATTTAGTTACCGTACAGAAGGTAGGGTAACTATGACTTATCAAACACACTACACCTCCCTTTTACAGAAAAAGAATGATATATATTCCCGATCATTCTTTCATATACTTATAGTATTTTTAAATTTAGTTTGAAAAAAAAATATTAGGTCTCAAGATCTATTTTGGGTTCTTCACCTTCCCTTTTTTCCTTAAAATAAAATTAAATTTTAATTAATTCGATTTTGAAATTTATTTTTAATTTTAATTTAAATTTTATAAAGTTATTTAAAATTAATGTTGTAGGTAAAATTATAATTTATATGTAAAATGTTTTCTTCTTTTTTTTTTTGAATGTTAGTTTACAATAAATTCTTCTTTTATTTTTAATGTTGGTTTACAATAAATTCTTCTTTTTTTCTTAAATTAATTATAATGTTAATTTTAAAAATTTTAAATTTTATATTTAGAATTGTTGTTAAATTTTAATCTTAAACTTATTTTGACCTGGCCAGGTATTTTTAAAATTAGAATGAAAAATTTTTTTTTTTTTTTTTTTTTTTTAGCTACATTGTTTTAGTCTATTTTTATGTACATTGGCTTTTTTACCGTCACTCATTGATAGGGTACAATTACCTAATTCGTCTATTTTCTCTACCGAATAAGGTCCCTTAAACAAGCTTTCCAGTTTATGGCCCGCATTGTTCTCTATCAAAACCAAATCTCCTATTTTTATTTCAATGGGATTAATTCTTCTATCGTACAGAGTCTTACTACTTTGTTTTTGCCTTTCTATCATACTCGCAGCTCGCTGCTGCGCCGTCTGAAGCCTATACTTTACCTCTTTTTCGTATGACTCTATGTTATATATTGGGTCAACGATATTGTTATCAAGAAATGGTATGTTAGGTGATTTCTTACCAAATATCAGCTCATACGGACAGTACCCATGGACAGTAGAAGGTGTTGTATTGAAGCAATACGTGAAGTATGTCAACCATTCGTCCCAATCTGTTCTGTCCGCTGAAAGATATGAACGAACGTATTCGTTAAATGTTCTATGTGATCTTTCTATAGTACCCAACGTTTGATGATGGTATGCTGTCGATGTTGTGTACTCAATATTCAGCAATCCACAAAGCTCTTGTATGGTCTGGTTCTTATACTCCGTTCCCATATCAGTCAGAATTCTATTCATTGGACCGTATATTAAAATGAAATTTTCAAAAATAGCCTTGGCTACGGTTTTAGCCTGTTTGTCAGGAATTGGTATAGTGATCAAATACTTCGTTAGATCACATATTATGGTTATGGCATATTCATTGCCGTTATTAGATTTAATAAAAGGACCAATTGTGTCAATAACGACTATATCGAATGCTTTCACTGGCGTTTCCGTTATCACCATTGGTTCCCTTGTTTTCGGTAGGGATTTATTTGTCTGACACTGCTTACATCCTTTTATATAGTTACGTATGTCTCTTGACATTCCGTTCCAGAAATATTTTTCATTTATTTTTGCTGTCATCCTTGTTATCCCTGGATGACCTCCGTATAAAGGATCATTGTGATATTTTTCTAGGAGTGTGTTTTTCTGCTCGTCAGCAGTAACATTTATTCTCCGTGGCGCTAGAGCTATTATTAATTTTTTTAATTCTTTGTTCCCTATTTCTTTAAACACATTGATTCGAATCTTCTCAAATATTTTGTCATTTAGTGATAGTTGCAACTTTTTGATGCCTTTGTTGTCGGTCATATTCTCCAACCTAGGGAAGAATTGATTTAGATCAACTTTCCCATTAACAATAAGGTCATCTATCCTAAGCTCCTCTAAAGTTATTTTCCCGCGTTTAAGGTAACACCTCGGTGTTTTGCCTTGTAAGTCAAACTTTAGGCGAACATTTTTTCTTACTTCCTTTATACTAAGTGTTTCATAAACCCTTGGGGTTGTCGTTATACTCTTTATTTTCTCATCTATTCCTGGTTGTGTTTTTCTAGATTTTGTTCTAGTGGTTACCATAAAAATGTTTCTGCTAGTTTTTATGTCTGCTATTGTTATTCTGGATAAAGCGTCTGCCGCATGGTTATCCTTTCCCCTCAGGTACTCTATTGTAAAATCATACTCTTCTAAATCCAATCTCATTCGCGTCAATTTTGAGGAAGGGTTTTTCATCGAGAACAAGTACGACAGTGGTCTGTGATCGCTTCTCACTAAAAATCTCGTGCCATATATGTATGGTCTGAAATATGTAATCGCCCAGTGTACAGCTGCTAATTCCTGTTCAATAGTAGATTTGTTCGCTTCACCTTTCGTGAACGATCGTGAGGCATATGCTATTGGAAGTTGTATTCCATCATGCTCTTGGCTTAGCACTGCACCGCATGCATATTTACTTGCATCGGTTGTGATACAGAATTGTTCATCAAAATTGGGATATTGTAATATTCTTGGGTTCAGTAGTGAGTTTTTCAAATATTCGAATGCTTTCTCACACTCTCTACTCCATTCGAATTTTGTATTTTTCCTACATAATCTCGTTAAGAGACGAGCGTGTTCCGCAAAATTAGGAACAAAACGTCTATAGTAATTGCAAAATGCTACAAATCGTTTTGTTTCATCGGCATTTTTAGGTGTGGGATAGTCTTGAATTATTTTGAATTTGCTATCGTCTGGAAGAATGCCTTTATCTGTACATTTGTGTCCCAAATAAGTCACTTCATGACTGAAAAATGAACATTTTCCTGGATGTAGTTTAAGGTTATATTTCCGACAGGTTTCAAAAACATCTACCAGATTCCTAATCATGTGTCGTTCTGAACGACCAATTACAACTAAATCATCCATATATAAGAAAGCTTGAGCTGGTGATAAACCAGCGAATGCAATTGTCATCATTCTCTGAAATGAATTTGGGGCTATTTTAAGCCCGTATGGGAGGCGCTTAAAACGGAATGATCCCTTATCTGTTGAAAATGATGTGATATCCCTGGAGTCCTCATCTAATTCAATTTGATGAAACCCAGACGTTAAGTCTAGACAAGAAAAATATTTCGCTTTGCCAAGTTGATCAAGAATGTCATCTATTCTTGGTAATGGAAATTTATCTGCAATCAATTTTTTATTAACCGCCCTGTAATCTACTACTAATCTCCATCTTTTATTAACGCTTCCAGCTAAAGATTTTTTCGGTACTAATAATATTGGGCTATTGTATTCAGAAGCTGATGGTTCAATTATACCATCTTTTATTAATTTATCCACTTGTCCTGTTATTTCCTCCTTATGCGCATAAGGTATCCTATAGTTTTTAATATATGTTGGTTCTATATCTTTTAAACGCAATTTTTGCCTGTAAAAATTATTCGCAGATATTTTTTCTGTTTCTAGTGCGAAAACATCAATATATTTCATGCATATTTCCTTTAGTTCATTTTCAATGAATTTAGGAAATTTTTCGGACAATATCTTAAATTTATCATCGTTATTCTGACACTCGACCATTGATACTGTTTCATAATTATCCAAGCTTTCAGTCTCTATTTGAGCATCAGATATAACAACTTCTTCGTCTGTTGTATTCATTATACGTACAAAAGTTTGTGAGGCGTTAGAAATTGTATTTGCTATAAATATCCCCTCCTTAGGGGTTTGGTTAGGAATTAATATGTCCCCCTTTGAATCTCCTACATTTATTCTTCTAATTACCTCTGATCTCGCAGGTAATGATATTGTGTTGATGTTTGGGTATTTTCGCATTTTCATCCGTATACTTTGTGGGAAATCATCTGGTCTTAATACTATCCAATCTTGATCCGTTCCATATTCTAGTTTACAATTGTACTTTCTAATGAAGTCAAGTCCCAATATTCCATCAGATGGAACTGGAAAGTCATCATCTACCACATGGAGTTTATGTTTAACTAACAGATTTTCAAATATCAGATCCGTTGTGATCTTTCCCCTAGTATAGGTTATACCCTTTCCTATGCCATGTAGGCTAATTGTGTTGGATGTATCTATTCTTTCAAATTTATTCTGTCCGCTTTTTATTATTGATATGTCCGCACCTGTGTCTACCAAAAATGTCGACACTCCTTCATTGAATTTTGATTTTAGTGAAATATATGATGCTGAATTCAGATTAACGTTTAAGATTCTACTATTTCTAATTATTTCATCTATTGAGTACCCGGGGATTGTACGTTTTCCGTACTCCCATGCAAAGCCCGGACATCACGTCCTCTATTATTATTGCGGTTGTTATAGTTCCCGCTGTAGTTATTATTGTTCCTGTTGTAACTGTCACGGCCATTATATTGCCTATTGACCTCATTGTTACCATTGTGGGACTGGTTACTCCCACTGTTGTATCTCCTGTTATTGTTACTACGACCGCTATTTCCGGTGTAATTTCCACGTCGGCTAAAATTTGCGTAGGATCGCCCACGTCTTTGACCCTGGGTATTGTGCATATCCCTGTTATAGTACATTATTGTACTATTTTTAGGCGCATCGGTTGAACAACTTATAAACTTAGCTACCGCATCATTGAGAGTGTTAAATTGACCTGCTTCCAGTATGAGTCCCACTCTGTCGTTGGTACTGTTTTTTGTCATTGCCTTTACAGCAATGTTTGTTGTGTATTTTTCGGCTAGTGTAGTATTTAAACCGTCCACTATGTAGGCGCTTTGTAATCTTTTCGCCAGTTCTTCTATCTCTTTGGTGTAGTCATTTGGTGTCCTACCACACTGTTTGAGATTCATTATCTTTGCCGAAAGCAACTCAACGGACTCGCCCTTGACTGTTGTTTTTAACCTAGCTATTATGCCGGCTAAATTTACTTCATTACCCTCTATGAGAGTACGTGCCGTTCCCTTCAATTTAGTCTTTACTAAATTGACGGCCACCGCATCCTGGTCTTCCGCAATTGAATCCACCAGTGTTAATGCATCCAGAAAACTTTGTAGGTTCTCTGCCCTACCATCAAAATCAGGTATGATTCTGGATGCTGTCCTTAAAAATTCCGTTGCTGTTTGTGGCATGTTTGCGCTTATTATTTCTGTCTGTATTGCTAATTTATTTTTGTCATCCGCAAATTCTACCCTTTCATGTAATGAGTTGGGCAATTCTACTTCAAGACCCCTACGAGCTGCTACACTGATGAGTTTACTTCTTAGGTCAATGAAAAAACCCTCTGCTGCAACCTTATGTGCGGGTGTTAAACGCTGATAATTTACGTTTAATACGACTCTTATTTCTTCAAGTCGTAAGTAGAGGTTTTTTAGATGTTTTTCAACAGTTTCCTCTTTGGTAGGCCTATCGCTATTGAGGCATTTATAGGACTTGTCAAATTCCTCTCTGATAAGTCTGCACTGGCCTAGTATCGCAGACCAGTCCATACATGCAGATTAAAATTGACTTTTGTCCGCTAGGTCAGAAAATCTTACCAGAAAATCGCACAAAAAAAAAATATTCAAAATATTTGTCATTTAGGATTTGTCCCCCAAAGTTCCTGCTATATTAGCAATTAATTCAAATATTCAACAAAATAAAGTAATTCAATAATAGGACTCCTCCGGCACTTTATGTAAAATTTTATTCTCTTTAGTCAGTATTTTTAATAATGATGACAAAATAAAAAAATTTTGATAATATATAACATGATGTTATCGCAGTCTCTGCTTTGTTCTCTTTCTTTTTTTTTTTTTGTTTAAATCTATTCGAGGAGTATATAATTTTAAAATCTTATGGGCCCATTTTTAAACCTTGTCAAGGTTGTCGCCTCTACTTAGATATCTCTTACGGAGAGATCTTTTGTGCAGTAGGTATAATTTTAGCGTTAAGTTTACCCCGCTTATCAATACCAAGCACAATGTGAGGTACCACAAGGATTGTATTTGGTTTGTGTGGTCGACAACCTCAACGTTGGTTATTACATTTGCGTTCGGGTTTTCTAATTTTGATTCCGGCTTACCCATGTTAAAATATAATTTATCTTTTAATTTCCTATTCCCAATAAAAATCAATATTTAAATTTATATTAAAGAATCAATATTTTAGTTTTAATGATACATTAAATATTTTAAATTGTCGATTTATTCCTAAATATGATGACTTTTCTATGTTCTGTTCTATATATTAGGTTATTCTATTTTATAGAAAAATTCACAGTTTAATTAATTTTAAAGTGAGTTCAATATTAATAATCATGTTTTTTTGTTTTTAAAAAAATTTTTTTTTTTTTTTTAATATAATTAAATACATAATTTTTTTTTCTAATATTTTGTATTCAAATTTCTTTTCAATTGATTGATTTTAACAAAAAAAAAATGTTATCAATACGAGTATCGAAGAAATCAATATTTAACTACTATGTAATATGTATGATTCAACTTATTTAAAAAATAAAATATGCTACTTAGCTGTTGTTTTATTCTCCAGCTGCTGTAGATGATGGTTACTGTTGTTGACGTAGAGTTTGATGAATCTGTTGCTGGGGTTGCTTATTCATGTTGTTATTACCGTTTTTCGACTCTTCACTTTTTACAATTATTTTGGCTGTTACACTTTTGGTATTCCAGTTTGATGAATCCGTTGTTGCTGCGGTTGCTTATTCATGTCGTTATTACCTTTTTCAACTCTTCACTTTTTTACAATTATTTTGGCTTTTACATTTTTGGTATTCCTTCTTAACAAATTTTTTAATTGTTGATTAAATTTAAATGTTGATTAATAATGTACGTTTTTCGACTCTTCACTTTTTTACAATTATTTTGGCTTTTACACTTTTGGTATTCCTTCTTAACAAATTTTCAATTGTTGATTAAATTTAAATGTTGATTAATAATATACGTTTTTCGACTTTTCATGCTTGGTATATGTAGTTATTGTTTTTCTGATTTTTTCACAAATTAAATTTTTTCTTAAAATTTTAATTGACTTATTATTTTTTTCATATTTTATTTTTTTTCATTGGCAGGATCGCCATATAATTTAAATAATTACACTTTTTATTATTTGTTTAAAAACAGCCGCTCATGCGACTGTTTACTTTCACGTCTCTTTATTAATTAATTTTTCTATACTAATTTTAACGTATATCTACCTACGTACGCGCGCACATGCATTGTACACGCGTACACATACACTTACATTATGTGTAACTGAGTAGACGAGTGAATTTGCGTATTAAGCAGTTCACACGTAACTATACTACAGTACAATTGTGAGAAATACTTTTCTCACGCTTGAGTTCGGTGCAGGTGGATATATTTAGTTACAATTAGTAATTTAATTTTACTATTTAGTTACCGTACAGAAGGTAGGGTAACTATGACTTATCAAACACACTACAAGATAAACCCTTCATTTATCATAGTTGTAAACTCTACCTTATTTGTTATTGTAGAGCGTGATTTGTAGAATCTATGTTGTTGCGTTGGAGATAAGGTAGCGGAAATATGATGTGACAACGTATCATATATAAGTTTTTCAAATAGTTCTGGAATAGCACTTAATTTAGGAATACCTCGGTAATTTAAAATACCAGCTTTAGATCCAGACTTAGACAAGGGAATTATAAATGATTATTATTACTATTAATCTATAATATTAATACACTAGACGATTTCTTGTGACCGATGTTTTGTTCCACAGTTTTCTCGCAATTTAGACCAAACGTATATTATTTGAAAGGTATTTCTTTTTATCCGTTTTGCAGATTTACGGATTTCTTAATTGTTTCCTTTATTTTGAGTAAATTGCATTTAAAATTGCTACTAACACATACATAAAATTATACATATGCTATGTGTGTTCTATTAAATTTGTTAATGTGTGTGCTAACGAGTTTGTTATCTTCATTCACAATAATAATCTATATATATAAAATTCATTTTCTGTTTGTTTGTTTGTTTGACCGCTATACAAATTTTTATTTTTCAACTGATTTTCCTGAAATTTTGTACACACGATCTCTATACCCCAGGAAAGGTCGCCATGTACTTTTTACCGGCCACGCCTACTTTAACGCCCACTTTTTATGTAAAACTCATTTTCTGTTTTATTCATATTTGTTCACTATACAAAATTTTATTTTTTATTCTTCGTATCGGTCACGCCTACTGTTACCCCTACTTTTTGTATACAATTCTTATTCTGTTTTTTGGTACATTTGTTCGCTACACAATTTTTTTTTAACCGGATTTCTCTGAAATTTGCTACACACGATCTCTGTACTGCAGAGAGGTCGCCATATAATTCTTGCCGGCCACGCCTACTCTTACGCCCACTTTTTATACAAAATTAATTTTCTGTTTTTTGGTATATTTGTTCACTATAGAAATTTTTATTTTTCAAGGGATGTCTAAAATTTGGTCACACGATCTCTATACCACAGGGAAGGTCACCATATGCTTCTTAAAGGCAACGCCTACCTTGCGCCAACTTCTATGTATATAAAACTTATTTTTATCCTTTTATTTGTTTCTTTATTTGATTGCTATACAAACTTTTATTTTTCAATGGTTTTCTCCGAAATTGAGTACATATTCCAGGGAAGGTCGTCATATGATTTTTACCGACCACGCCTACTTTTACGCCCAATTTTCATATAAAATGCACATTTTGTTGTGTGGTGTATTTCTTCCCTATACAAATTTGTACTTTTCAACGGATTTCTCTGATATTTGGTTTACACGGAAATAACTACACGGTGAACAAATTTCCCAAACTTAAAAAAAAGGCACCCAAAAGAAATGAACAAATTCCCCATTTTTTTTTTTAATTGAAGGAAAAAATTAACTTACAAATTCATTCTTAAATTTTTACATATTTTTATTTAATGAATTTTGTTAAATATTTATTTTAGTAAACATTTGCATACTGCTCTCAATATATGTCCTACAATAAATACATTTAAAATGAGTATTCTTTTCAATAGCATCATTTCGTTGCGCGGAAGCTACGCGCACGGGGAATACAACTTAGCTAGAATATCGGAATGATCTGAAAATTATATTTTGACAATTAAAATAAGTTGGAAACAGCTGCGCGGCAGCACTGCCAAATGCGCGGAAGCGGCGCGCGACCGCGGACTCGGACGCGACGGATGCAACGCGACGCGCTCTCGGAACACAGCTCAGCTAAAATATCGCAATGCTCTAAAAAATATGTTTTACGGATGCGGACACGACACGCTCGCGGAACACAGCTCAGCTAAAATATCGCAATGATCTGAAAAATATATTTTGGCGATTAAAATAATTTGACAACAACTGCACGGCAGCATGGGTCTGACTGCAAAACGCGCGGAATCGTGCGCGACTCGCTCGCGGAACACAGCTTAGTGAAATGTCATATGATAAATTTTATCTACGTATGTGAAATAATTACCTGTTGATCAAAATAGGCCACACATATACTATAAGCAGTTGCTTAAAGAAACCTTGCGACACAATATTAAACATCGCATTAGTCTTTTATTTCTGAAACTTGAATTTGACGTCTCTGCTCAATGATGATCACTTATTGAATGAAGTAATTCAATTTTTAAAAGTTGTGATTCCTTTAATTTGCGAACCATTCCGTTATATTTGATGTTTATAAATAAACTGAAAAAAAAAACTAAAAGCGGTTTCGCAACTTATTTTTGAAGCATTTTTGCTGCAGCATCTTAAAAAACTTCTAAATTAAAAAAATCAAAAAATTTTTAATTGAAATAAAAAATGAATTTACTGCCCATACAAATTTTTGGGGAGAAAGTTCATTTTATTGAAGAATTTGTTAATTGGGGACTAAGTGCTCAGCGCCTGGTAAGCATAGTGAACCATTTTTCAAGTCAAAGGCCTTTGTATCCCGGGCAAGACCGGGTAAAAACAGCTAGTAAACCATAAAAGTGTTGGTCTGTGATTTGGTAAAGTTGAAAAACAAAGCTGCCTAGAAATTACACTCCAATTTCGAGCGCTGGAATCTGCTAGTTATTAATTATTATTTAATAAATTTTTGTCAAGAGGTAGTCCGCATACCAATTAAATATTGAGGCTGATATTTGTCGTAGTATCGGTGACCATTAAAACTTTAAACCAATATACGTTTTTTATATTTCTATATTTAGTGCTTGTAATTCTTGAACCAAAATAAAAATGTCACTAATTTATTGCCCTTTTTTGTTCCCGGTTTGCGTATCTACTATTTGATATTTTCAAATAAATTTTTTTTAACTTTTTATTATATTTTAATTCCCAATAATGCGTTTAATATTTATTTATTATTATTAAATTATAGAACATTTCCGCGGTCATTGTCTGGGTGTTATGCAATTCCAAGTCATAGTAAAGTAAAATCTCCAATTAATTTTTACGACTTTTATATATTTTCGTTAATTTGATATTTGTTTGCTAAGTTTTTCAGATATAACTCAAGATCCCAGGCAATTTCTCATTTAATTCTTCAGAAAAATTGTACCTAAGGCTTAAAAAAATAAAGTTAATAAATACATATTAATTATAGGGTAAAAAAATACAGCATGTAATCTAATTGACCACGTCATAACTTGAACGCTATTGCCATTATCGTGCTAAAAAATATAATAGTCACCAATTTGGACTCCAACAAACGGCAATAAATTCATTCGCATCACTTCGATGTAAGTGAAATTGCCTCCAGAAAAAATTACGTTAGGAAACCAACTTAGGATCTTTTCATAAATAACTGGCCCATACACGTTCCATTTTTTCTCATCAGAAAAAAATGACCTTGAAAAGAAAAGAACAATTTAAGATTACAAAAATTATATTTAACATCTCACCATGGCGAAATTATTTGGCATATTTTTCGGACAAATTCAATCGTTGCTGGCGAGGTGCCGATTATATATTTTGGCCACAAATGTGCCTAGATGCTCTCAGAATAGTGGGGACAGTTCTCTTAGATACATTTAGTCCACAATCATGGAAGATTTGCTTGCAACGCTTCGATGTGTCTGACAGCTATTTTATACGTAAAAAAATATGACAAATAGACCGCTTTAGCTTTTCAACTGCACACTTGGTATAGCCTTGTAAGAATTTTGCCTATATAGTCAACAGTGTTCAAATAATTAGCTGTTAATTTGATCTTATTTTCAAAAGATAACACAAACTAATCTTAATTTACTTATTGTGTTTTTTGTTATGCTCCGGCTAATTTTGAGCAAGGATAACGGTATGATTAGTTGTTACTTATGTTTTGTAAATCCAACTCATTTTGCATACTCGTAGTAAATAATAAAAATACGAGCATATTTTGACTGAGTTTATAGTTATGATCCGGTTTGTAATTCTACTTACACATTTTTTCATATTACTTAGCAACAATTTGTTAGAGTATCTTTCAACACATTATCGGTGTAAAAAATATTGTAATCACCAATCTTTAGAAGGGTTGCATATTGTAATGACTTTAATAAATTACCTCAACTGAATTAGTTTAAGAATTTGCACAAAAAGTTGGACTGGTAAACAGAAATTATTTTTTTATTTTTAATTATTAATTAATTTTATGGTAAATAATTTCTGTAGTATTAGCAAAATTACAACCAATCCTTTTTGTGTGTAAAAATAAGGTATGACTGATACGTATTTAATTAATATGATTAAATAGATTATTAAAACAATAAAAGCTTTAATTCATATTTTGTTTATTCAAAATCTTTTACCAAGTAATCAACAAATATTTTTAACAAATCAGTGTATCGTGTTACAAACACTTATTAGTCATTCTTTTTATAGCCATTTAATCTAGAGCTTGGACTTATGTACGGTGGACTGAAGATGGCAAGTAGGAGGCACCTGGAGCATGAACATTGGCAACGTGGGCAGGGGCTTGAGAAGCGAAGTTGAGGACGGGAGCAACACCACCATTGTGAGACTGAGAAGTACCACCCAAAGAATCATATTGACTTTGGATAGCATGTTGAGCATTGGCAGCATCTTCATGGGTACGGTATTTGACGAAATGTACTTCGGGTTTGTTGTTGATGTTCCTGTTGATGCTGTTGAGTTGGTGGGCCAAATCTCCAATATCGGCTTGTTTGTTAAGCACATAGATGGCCGTCTTTTGTTCAGCAGCTTGTCTGGCCAAGGCGAGGGCAGCATTTTCGAGACCTCTGTTTTCAGGGCCCTTGATGAAGATGACACGGAGACCTTGTTTCACACTGCCGACAATCCTTTGTGCAGCATTGCCATCATCAAATTCACCTTCGGGAGCAGAGAAAGAGTAGAATTCCTTTTCGTATTCAGCAACTGGGGCAGCATCGTATGAAACGCCACCACTTAAATCACCACC
Source organism: Cordilura impudica (assembly GCA_963682025.1). NCBI lineage: Eukaryota > Metazoa > Arthropoda > Insecta > Diptera > Scathophagidae > Cordilura > Cordilura impudica. The sequence goes on from OY821517.1 coordinate 103,824,255, forward strand.
GATGCTTCCACCACCAATGCTGCCACCGCCGATGCCGCCAGATAAGCCGCCGCGAGTTAATCCACCGATGGATAAGCCACCACGAGATAATCCAGCAATGGCTAAGTTATCGTCGGATGAGTCACCATCCGATAAGCTACCACCGGATAAGCCACCATGAGATAATCCGCCAAGTGATAAGCCACTGTCGGATAAGCTACCACCAGATAAGCTACCACCAGACAAGCCACTATGAGATAATCCACCAAGGGATAAGCCACCATGAGACAATCCACCAAGGGATAAGCCACCATCGGATAAGCCACCACCAGATAAGCCACTATGAGATAATCCACCAAGGGATAAGCCACCATCGGATAAGCCAACACCAGATAAGCTACCACCAGATAAGCCACTATGAGATAATCCACCAAGGGATAAGCCACCATGAGATAATCCACCAAGTGATACGCCACCATCGGATAAGCCACCACCGGATAAGCCACCACCTATTGATCCAGGGCCAAAGGAGAGACCATTGTCAGAGTGAGCAACTGGATGGTAGTTGTAGCCCAATTTATCGGCGCAAGCCACAGACACCAGGCACAATACCTTTAGAGATGAGCAAAGATATGCAATTAGATTAAGTTTAGTTCATTATGACAATTATATTAGAAATCTTTAATACTTACAATGAAGACACGCATTTTTGGTTTGATTTAGATTTGTTCTTTCTTGTTGAGAAGTGAATTGAACTCTGATTATTTCGGTGCTAGTCCTTCAGTATATATACTGAATGCAAAACTATCGAATTTCAATATCAATCAAATAAAATCACTGCAAAATTATTCAAGTTCGTTTAGTTTTTTGGTTTTATGACGGTTGCTCTAGTATTCTGTTTATCTATCAACCCACAAACAATACAATAAATATGTGTAGATATGTATTGGCCAAAAACCAGTTGATCTCTTTATTGATCATGCAAAATCAAATGTTACTGCTATTCTGGTTTCTGCATCCATTTAGTTTTTTTTTCCTTTTTTTTTTTGGTTGAGCTCAAACAAAAACTATTGGAAGCAACTTAAAAATGCAAATTCTGCAAGATTTTTCGCAAATTTTTTAATAATGGTCACCAACAACGTTGACCTGACTCATAACTCTATCACTGTCTGCCACTCTATTGTTTAACCTGTTTGGGCTAGGGAAACCCATAACTTAAAGCAGTTGTTTGTATTAAATAAATATTAATATAAATTTGTACATATGTGTGTATTTATGTATGTAGTTATGTTAAACTTAAGCATTGTTGCAAATTGAGTTATATTTGTAATTGAAATTTCCATACTAAATTTGCCTCTTATCTCGTTAATCATTTACTAATAGGTGATTTAAACTAAACTATCAATTAATCTAGACATTTTCGTTCACAGTGCCGCAAAAATTTAAACTTTAATATCAGCATCTTTCATGTTGACATGATTCCATTCATACCATAAATAATGAAATTAAGATCGATCATACAATTATTTTTCGGTCTTTTTACATTTTCGTTTTTGATAATAGTAGGTGTTGAAAATAAAACACCTGCCCTAAGGTGCAAATAATATGTAAATGAGGGCTTTGGTAATGCCAAGATAGACATTAATTTTTTTTTTTTAGCGCCATCTATAAAACTAACGTAGCATTTTTATTAAACGTTAATTTATCACAGACTGATCTTTTCATCTATCATATAATTAATTTTTGTGTGTCTTACCATAACACGCAATGATTTTGCAAATTGTTCTTTTAGTTCTACATTTGAGATTTATTAAATATAAAATACAGTGTTTTTAAAGCAAATATAAGTAAACTGAATGATTCACAATGATATAATTTTCTGCGTTCCATTTATGACAATTTATACATGTAAAGAAAATTTTTATAAAATCTATGAAACACGTGTCATTAAAACATTATCATTAAATTAATGAATTTTTACCAGAAGCGTAATGAAAGTATTTGTATTTGTATCTTTGTATTTAGTTATTTACTAGCAGATTCCAGCGCTCGAAATTCTAGTGCAATGTCTAGGCTACACTATTTTTCAACTTAGCCAATCCACAAACCAAGTCTTTTTTGGCATATTGTTATTGCGCATGAAGATAACAAACTCATTAACAAACACATTAACAAATTTAGTAAACACACACATAGCATATGTATAATTTTATGTATGTGTTAGTAGCAACTTTAAATATACTCAAAATAAAGAAAAAACTTAAAAATCTGTAAATCTGGTGAATAGCTACAAAGAAAGATCTCTAAAAAAATATACGTTTGGTCAACATCGGTTTAAAACGATAGAACAAAACATCGGTAACAAAAACTCGCCTATCCTAATAATATAATAGATTTCAAATTCTATACACAAGACTAAAACTCTCTTATTGCAGTATAGAATTATGCATTTGGAAATGTAACAATTTTTAAATCTAATATTAGTATTTCTACTAAAGTTAAATATAAACAAAAATTATTTATTGTTTAAATGGTGCGTGGTAAAGAAGAAGAAAGCATATATTTCAAAAATTCATAACTGCACTGTATTCTTAATCGGACCGGTTTCTGGCATTTCAGCCTTCATCAGCGATTTATTGAACATTGTGATAATTGTTATGTTTTAATTGAATAGGTTGTTTCTATATGAAAATTTTTTCTACTTAGGGCGGCCGTGAGGGTTTGAACCGTGAACCTTCACATACACTCGTACTTGCACTTTTTGGTCATCGCTTTAACACACTCACCTAAAGTCAGGCCTACGAGCAGTGTGGTTAGTTTTCAGTTTTCGTACCATACAGCTTTACTTTGTATTAATTTCAGAAGATACAACTCTGTCCAAACAAACAATCGTTATTTTTTGAATTTTGAATATTTTTTGCATTTTTACTTCTAATTTCCACTATTCTCAGTTTTCGTAAGAAATGCCAGAAACCGGTCCGATTAAGAATACAGTGCAGTTATGAATTTTTGAAATGTATGCTTTCTTCTTCTTTATCACGCACCATTTAAACAAAAAAAAAAAAATTAAAAATTGCATATTAATTACAGTAGTAATTGCAATATGTCTGAAAAATGACTATAAATCTAACAAACAAAAAAATTATTTATTTTACAAAAAAAAAAAAAATATATATAATTAAACAAATAAGCAAAATTGAAAGTTAATTTTTGCAATATCGAAGCACTTATAAGATAGAGAAAAATATTGTACAATAGGGCGGGTCGATTTAAAAATCAACCAAGTGACAAGGAAAATCGTATTCTTGGGATCAAAATAAGAAACTTTGCTTGGGGAACCATACCTCTAAGACGAATTCTGATGTCCCGACTTTTGACATGTCTGTCTGTCTGTCTCACTTTGACCCATTTAGAGTGCCCCCATCGAGTCCAAATGTATGATCGACCCAAACTAACTTTGGAGGGCCGACCAACCCATGCCAGTGGTATACCCCCTGGAACCCCCTGGGGTGTTCCCCATACAAACATTTAAAAAAATCACCATTTTTGGCACTTTACATGAAAAAATATAGCGAAATTGGTATGTTTTTTCTTTTTGGAGTTTATTTTTCTGTTTAGAAATTTATTTAATCAGAACATACATATATAAATGAAAAAATGAATTTAACTTAGTAATAGAAAAGGAACTAAAAAAATTGTTGTTTGAAGTCTTTATTGCTTTCAAGTCTGGGCAATTTCGCACGGCTTTCTAATGTCGTCGCCAAAACAGCCTCTACATTTTCCGGTATAACTCGTTTGGAAACGCTAGCTAGCAATTGAACGTGTCGTTCCGTTCCTAGTATCTGTAATGGAATTTTTGGATCATTAAACGGTGGATCATCTTGATTTAAATACTCTTTCAATGTATCGTACGGAATGCTTAGCGTTAATGATGATTCAAATGCGTTATTTATATCATTCAATTTGATCATTTCCGTGAAACTTGTGCAATTAAAGTTTTATATCTGGTTTTTTATAAACTCTAAGTTCCGTTGGGTCGTCAATATAGGTTCGATAGCATAGAATTTTCTTTATAGCACAGTCGCGCTTTTCTTTGCTAATATCAAACAACATTGATAACAAGACATTTTCCGAATGCGCATAATATGAATTATCTGTAATTACTTGATTGACAATTCTGCGTAAACGAGGTTCTAGAAATCGTGACCAACTAATGAACTTGAGAAATAATGCACTACCGTACACGACAGAGCCGTAATACTTGATATTGAAGTACATTGGCACATAACATTTAATTGTAAATTCAACCAGAATTCTTAGATTCTCATCTAGATTTTCCATTGTCACACATATTATCATTGTCACATACAATGATAAGCAAAAGTAAAAAATATATTATGTTACTTTAAAACCCGTAATTGAACAGGTAATGATTTTTTTTTAAATTTGTGTGATGCAGCGATAAAATTGTTATTCATTATTAAGTGCGAAATCCCAAACAAATATTAAGAACGAAAAATTATTTGTATAAAATATACCTGATTCATTTGGCTTTTTAAAAGTGGTCATAATTCTGAAATGTCTTGCATATACCTGAACTATTCCATTAGTTAAATTAATCAATGGGTGCATCGCTTATAATGTAAATTAAACCGCATTTGGTTACTATACCAAATAAACATCCTTTTAATTTGAAAAATTTGCTTGTTACAGCAATAACATTATTGAAAAACTTTTTAACGATATTTTTTAAAAATATATATAAATAACTACCTGTGTAATCCGTGTTCTTCAGGGAAGTTGGTTTTTGATCTCTCCGTGACTGTGCGTGACTATGACAAAATTAATCTTTTTTCACAGCAAGTGTATGGACCAAGTTTCAGATCGATCGGATGAGGGTAAATAACTTTTAGATCACTCCGTGACTATGCGTGACTCTGCGTGACTACCCCAAAATTAATCTGTAGTCATAACAAGACTATGTCCCAAGTTTCAGATCAATTGCTTGAGGGGGAATGGGGTTGCCCCATGGCAGACAGACAGACAGAGGGGTAAAAAGTCGGGACATCAGAATTCGTTTTAGAGGTGTGGTTCCTTGGGTAAAGTTTCTTATTTTGATCTCTAGAATATGATTTTCCTTGTCATTTGAACGATTTTTTTGCCAGCCCTATTGTACAACTTAATGAACAGAGTATAAATTAAGTAATTTTCACTTGCTACTAATAATTTATATGCTGTGAGCGACTAAATTCCAGAGACGAATTGCATTAATATGGAATTACCATACTGAAGTTAAACTACGGTGTCTAGGCGGCATAATCCTTTTACCTCCATTTAATGTAGCAAAGGTTAGACGACTGTAAAGATGTTCCGGTTGTTGTGCATATATTACTTTGTGTACAAAAGCTGTAACTCTTGCATTGAGTAAATTTTCAAATTGAATACCATAGAGTTTTGTTGTGAAGGGTAAAATGCTTCCATGTTTTGTTATTCCGTATACGTATCGACAGATAGTTTTGAATATACGATTAGTTTTTCTCTACTTAAAGCATCAGATTTTGCATATAATTAGCATCCATACATTAGATTTGGCATTAAATAGGTTTTAGCAAGAAGTATTCTAATCTTGACAGGAGTGCAATGTTGTGTTGACCAAGCGTAGTTAATGTGTTCAGTCCATGTTATATTTCTATTTAATATTATTCCAAGATTTTTTGCTGAATTTACAGTTTCTATTGTATCGTTTGCAGTAGGTCGATTTTGAATAATAAGGCATGTCGATTTTTGAGGATTAATGCTGAGACCCATGTTGTAATTTCTGATTCAAAGTTTCTGCACATTGTTGAATATCAGATGCATAACAACTTATGTAAAGTTGAACATCATCTGCATACATTCACACTTTACAGTGATGTAATTGATTTGGGCAGATCTTTTGTGTGAAGTGAAAAGAGGAGCGGCCCCACGAACGACCCTTGAGAGACTCCTCGTCTAACGAGCAGTAAATTAAATTTGGATGAGTTAATATGGACATACTGATATCTGTCACCTAGTTTGTAGCACAATATGTTATGATCAAGTGTATCGGCGGCTTCCGAGTGATCTAACAGTATTAAAAAATTGTGTTTTTCATCTATTTCTTTCCTTAATTCTTCAGCAACATCTATGAGTGCTGTTATGCACTGTCTATCAGTTAATGGATTATATTCGCTTATACATAGTGACATTTGGTTATGAATTATACGTTCAAAAACTTTGGACAAGAAGGGCAAGATGGCAATTGGCTTACAATCCAATTTGGTTTTTGGTATGGGTATAATTTTAGCTCTTATCCAATTTGTGCGATAGAAACTCGTTGCTTTAATATTGTTAAAAATGTGGGTGGCAATATTTATGGTAGAAGAAAAAAAATTTGGAACGGATTAAATCAATTCGAACAGTATTTGATTTAATAGACATAAAACATGATAAGACATCAGAGTTGGTTACACAGGCGAAAGAGAATTCATTATTGGAAAAATTTGCAGGATTGTTAATATAATTGTAAAAATTGATAGCAGCTTCAGTCTAAGGAATATTCACAAACGTTGCATTTATAGCATCAGGATCAGATGTTCCAGATTCATTGCTCTTAGTTTTCCCAATACCAATTTCTCTTATCGTTTGCCATTGTTTTTTTTTTTTTTTTGAACCAAGAGCTGAAGAGAATATTTCAATGTAGAAATTTGCCTTAACTTGTTTTATTAGTTTCTTTCCAAAAACTTACAGTATTCTTCACGTAGTTGTGTTGTTTCAAAGCGCTTCCATCGTGAATACTCCAGATCTCTCTGATCTATATAATGTTCTATTCTGTATGTAGACCAAGGATTTTTTGTTCGTTTTATTATTTTTGTTTTTTGTGGCACTATTTGATCAAACAAATTAATTATTTTACTTTCTTAAATTTCATGGTAACTATGAACATATAACGCCCTATGCAAAGAAAATTTTTGGCGTCCAGCTTGATGACCTGATGAAGATTAGGTTTGTAATATTTTTACAAAAAATTATAACAACTCGTGGGTCTAATCATCTGTATAGTCGAATCATTTTTAGCCAAAACAGGAGAAATAATACCATAATTCAAATAAGATATCATAGGCAAATATCAAATTGCCAATTTTACATTACCACAATTCGTCTTTGGAATAATATTCCATTAGTTATTAGAGCAACCAGCAACACGTTACATTTTAAGAAAAGAGTTCTTGAATTTTTTTCTTAATATTTTTACTTCAAAATTTAACTTATCACTCATTAATTTATTATTATTATTTTTCTTGTTTTTATTAATTGTTATATAATAACTTAATGTTTATAGCATATTTTTTCTTTTTTTTTTTTCTTTTTGTGTTTCTTTATACTTCAAAATAACGTACCTTTAACAATGTACTTCTACTACTACTACCAAAAGAAAATCAATAACTAAATAAATAAAAAAAAAATAAATACATAAATAGTGAAAGAAATGTGTTGCGTAAAAAATTGGTTAACTTTAAGGGACTTTTAGGAGTTGCCTTGGTCAAAGTTTTAAGGTTAAGGAAACGTAACGTATTAAAAATTCTACATTTGTTCTTAATAAGCTTACAAAATTTTGAAAGAAGTTTAGAGTCTGGGTCCATCCCCATTATATAAAGAACGAAGACCCTCCACTTTTCTGGCCAAACATGCTTACCTGTCATGACGGAACGAGGGCGGTCACAGTACAATACGACCTGACAAAGAGAACAAGAAAATTTTGAAAAAATATTCTTTATATCTTGTAGCGGTCAACTATCATAGAAATTCTGATACGAAGTTAGCCAACACAGATAATTGATTTCTCAACAGGTGGCAAGACAAAAAACCAAAAAAATATTTTGATAACTTAGAAGAACGCTTCCTTTTTTTTTGGATTTGTTCTCAAGTGAGATAGACGCGTTTTTTAAATTCGAATAAATTAATATTTTGTCTGTAATAAAATTATCTTTTTGTTAATAAAAAATATATAACAAAGCATTATAGCGACAGTTCAACACTCAAGGAAACAAAAGTAGCTATAAATTGGTGACCCCGACGAGATCTGGCGTATTATACGTAACCCATCAGATTATAACAAATATTGCATCATTTAATACCACCATTTTGTTTTTCAATTTCAATTTTTATTGGAAAATTTTTATTCGTATTTGCTACATGTTGTAAAAGTACAAAATGATTGACGACGAAATACTGGTTAATCCAGTTAACCCGGCAAATCCAATCGAACCAGTTGTTGAAAATCACTTTGATGTTGAAGATCAATTGGATGACAACGCCCAGTTAAACGCCGCTTCGAAAACTAAAGTTCAGCCATTTTATGAGGCCGATCCAGAATTGTGGTTCATGTTGCTAGAAGCACAATTCACAACCCGACGTATTACCAGTGATGCAACAAAATACAACACCATAGTTGGATTATTAACCCAACATATTGCTGAGCGCATTAAAGACTTCATTAAATCATCGTACGTTAATGGTAAATACCAGATATTAATCGGCTAATTAAAGAATATGCTGACTCAGCAACATCCAAGATAAAAAAATTATTGTCACAACTCGTACTAGGTGACAAAAAACCATCTCAGCTACTGCGCGAGATGCAAACTCTTGCAGGTGCCAATGTTGATGATGACTGGTTACGCACATTGTGGTTACAACGTTTACCTCGTACAGCTAAAACTATTTTATCTGCATCATTCGATACATTGGAAAACTTATCTGTAATGGCTGATAAAATCTGGGAGAATAATGATGAAGGCTCAATCAGCAGCGCAGCGTCAGCAGTAGCACCAAAAGATACGCCTGAAATGGAAATGCTAAAGAAATTAGTTGACGAAGTGAATTTACTTTCTGAAAGTGTTGGAAAAATCGAAAAAAGGAATTATCGTGATGTGACCCCAGCACGTGGTCGTTCAAATACACACTGGTCGTCACATGTACAATCAACTTCACGACAGCCAGATAAACCAGAGAAACGTCAATTCGAAAACTGCTGGTACCATCATATTTATAAAGATGCGGCAACACAATGTAGACCACCATGTAATTTTAATAGGAATAATCCAAAAAACTAAATAAACGAGTTTCAGTACAGGCGTCTGAACTCAAGACTTTAACAAATCGCCTTTTTATTTATGATGAGATTAGTGGACGAAATTTTTTAATTGACACCGGCGCTGACGTATCAGCAGTACCACCAACCACAACATGGCATGTCGGCAGTACCACTGATAACGCAGAAAATACGCAGCTGTACGCAGCGAACGGCACAAAAATTCAGACATATGGTGAACAAATTTTAAAGGTTTCACTCGGACTTCGGCGAGAATTCTCCTGGAAATTTATTAAAGCTAAAATCGATACACCAATTATAGGCGCAGATTTTTTGCATCATCATGGCATAATGGTTGATTTAAGACAAAAGAAACTTATTGATATAACCACAGAGCTTCGGCATAATGAAAAAATCATTAACACCACAAGTAACTGTTATAGATAATAACCACAAATTTGCCTTTCTTTTTCGCGAATTCCGGAAATTATTAGCTGATCAACCAACCGGCAAAAACGGTATCAAAACAAACGTCACGCACCACATTACAACAGTTGGACAACCAGTAACGTCACGTGCAAGACGACTACCACCAGATAAATTAACAGCTGCCGAAAACGAGATCAGCGAGTTAATAAGGTTAGGAATTTGCCGGTCGTCTAAATCGAATTGGTCAACGCCACTGCACATGGTATTAAAACCAGATGGTATGTGGAGACCATGTGGTGATTATCGTCGCCCCAACTCCATTACAGTTCCGGACAAATATCCTATACCTCATATTCAAGATTTTGTCAACATTTTAGAAGGCAAACGAATTATTACCTGTATAGACCTAAAAAAAAGCATTCCACCAAGTTCCAGTGGAACCGTCAGATTTACCAAAGACGGCATTAGCAATATATGAGTTCACACATATGACTTTTGGGTTGAGAAACGCTGCGCAAACATTTCAACGCTTAATTGATGAAGTTTTGCGTGGTTTGGATTTTGTCGTTGCCTATTTAGACGATATTTTTATCGCGTCACAAAACTATGAAGAACATATTGGATACATTCGCATAGTTTTTCAACGATTATCAGACCATGGTTTGCGAATCAACGCAGAAAAATGCAAATTTGCGCGTAATGAAATTGAATTTCTTGGACATCTCGTCACAGCTAATGGAATGAAACCACTTCCCAGCAAGGTTGAAGTGATCCAAGAATTTAAAAAACCAACTACAGTTCAACAGCTTCGATGATTCCTTGCGATGATAAATTTTTATCGCCGTTTCATTTCTAACGCTGTCAAAACGCAAGACCAGTTACAATGTTTAATAAAAGGCAATAGAAAAAACGATAAAACCGTCATTGAATGGACAGAGGACGCATCAGCAGCATTCATCGAATACAAAACAATGTTGGCAAGTGCAGCATTGCTCGTTCATCCATCAAAAACAGCATCAATCGCATTGGGAGTTGATGCTTCTGACAACGCAATAGGCGCAGTGTTACATCAGGTTGAAAACGGCCAGTGCAGACCACTAGGTTTTTTTTCGCGCAAGTTAAACAACGCTCAACGCAAGTATTCAACTTATGACAGAGAATTGCTGGCAAGGGTATAAAATATTTCAGACACATGTTAGAAGGCAGAGACTTTGAAATTTTCACCGACCATAAGCCATTAATTTTAGCATTCAATCAAAAAAGCGACAAAGCTTTACCGCGCCAAGCTCGTCAACTAGATTATATTAGTCAATTTTCAACAAAAATACGTCATGTAAGCGGCAAAGACAACACCGTGCCAGATTTACTTTCTCGAATTCATATGATCAATACAACAGAAATTGATTACGCTAAATTTGCAGAAAGTCAAAAGAACGATGAACAACTACAACAAATTTTTCGGTCAACTGAAACTTCACTACAATTTAAATTGATGGAATTGCCAGGCACCGAAATAAAATTATTCTGTGACATTTCAGGTAAAAATATTCGACCATACGTTACTAAGGATATTTGGTTTTCCGTAGTAAAAAAGATTCATAATTTAAGTCATCCAGGTATTCGTTCAACTACAAAATTAGTCCAAAACCGCTTTGTTTGGGTTAATATGAAAAACGACTGCAAGAATATCGTAAAATAATGTATAGCATGTCAACGAGCAAAAGTGTTCCGTCATACCAAAGCACCATTTTCACAGTATAATTTGGACAGCAATAGGTTTGAACACATAAATGTCGACATTGTGGGCCCATTACCACCATCAAACGGACAAAGTTCTCTACTTACAATAATTGATAGCAGTACTCGCTGGCCAGAAGCCATACCAATGCCAAACATCACAGCAGAAACAGTTGCCAGATGTCTCTTGTCAGGTTGGATTTCTCGGTTCGGAGTTCCACTAAAAATTTCAACAGATCAGGGACGACAGTTTGAGTCCAATCTGTTTGAAAAACTAAATGCTTTACTTGGTATACGTCATCTACGTACAACTGCGTATCACCCACAAGCAAATGGGTTAATTGAGCGATGACATCGATCACTGAAACAATCATTGAAAGCGCGTTTAACAGAAAATTGGACTGATGAATTACCATTGGTAATGCTTGGTCTTCGAACAGCATTGAAGGAAAATATTAGCGCAACACCTGCAGAACTTACGCTCGGCTCATCATTAACATTACCTGGTCAATTTTTTGAAAAATCCAACATTGACGTCAACGATGCAGAATTTATTAAACAATTCAAACGAATAATGAATGAAAACCGACCATTCCAAACAAATCATCATTCTGGCAACACATTCTTCATACAAAAAGAATTAAGAGCGTGTGAATTTGTTTTTATTAGAGTTGACAGTCAGCATACACCATTACAGTTGCCGTACAACGGGCCATACAGGGTAGTAAAGCGAGGAGACAAAGTTTTTAAAATAGATGTTGATGGCAAAATTCGGAACATCACGATAGACCGTCTCAAAGCTGCGTTCGTTGTTTCTGACAATCCATTGTTGTCTTCGTCAGAAACACCCGCCGAAAAGGCAATACAGGAGAAATTATCAATAAACAACGAGACAGAACCAAAAGCGACCAGTACACGATCAGGCCGACAAGTTAAATTTCCATCACGTCTGGACATTTGATTGGAACATATCCATGACTGGTGGGGGAGTAGTGTAGCGGTCAACTATCATAGCAATTCTGATACGAAGTTAACCAACACAGATAATTGATTTCTCAATAGGTGGCAAGACAAAAAACCAAAAAAATATTTTGACAACTTAGAAGAACGCTTCCTTTTTTTTTTTGGATTTGTTCTCAAGTGAGATAGACGCGTTTTTTAAATTCGAATAAATTAATATTTTGTCTGTAATAAAATTATCTTTTTGTTAATTAAAAAATATATAACAAAGCATTATAGCGACAGTTCACCACTCAAGGAAGCAAAAATAGCTATAATCTTATCATAATCTCCCCTTTGCTCGATTGGCATTTCCCAGCGATATTCAACAGCTTGCATACCATGTTTATAGTAAGAACTGTCTAGCCCCTTAAGATAGTCATTAACCGCAGACTGAACTGTTGGCAAATCTTTAAGAAAATAGTCCGATGGAGCTTAGTCTGGCGAATAAGGTGCGTGATGAAGCAATTCAAACTTAAGTTCAAGGAATTTTGCAATCGGATTAGTGCATTATTTTGATGAAACATCACTCTCGCAAATGCGGCCTTTTTTCTTTAATTTCATCACTTCAATGCTGCAATTAGTTACCACAATATCCCGCCGTTAATGCTTTTTATACCCTATACCACTATGTGGTTTGGGTATAATGACTTTGTGCTGCTGTTTGTAACAACCAAAAATATTTGACCTAGACCCATCTTTAACAATACCGATCGAATCAGAATCACTTTCTGAGTTGATTTAACAATGTCCGTCCGTCCGTCCGTCCGTCTGTGTGTCCATGTAAACCTTGTAATCAAACTGCAGGTCGCAAATATGAATATATTTCGATGAACTTTGGTATATAAGCTTTTATCGGCCATGGGATGCTCGCTATTGTAATTGGTGAGAATCGGTCCATGTTCAGACCTAGCCCCCATACAAATTAGCCATATGAAATCGACATAAATTGCCATAAGATCCAAATTGTCATATAGATCTTACTCAAATTGGGTTTGTATGCGTTCATTACATCCATTAATAAGTAGTCCAAAAATGATCCCTTTGACCCCATATAGAACTGCTTCCCGATCTTCACTTAAATCTATTAAAAAACAAAAATATTGCACTGATTCTTCTCAAATTTTGTTTGTATATATTTTTGCAAAATACAAGATACTTTACCAAACATGATCGGTCCATTTTTGGACCTAGTCCCTATATAGATATAGCATCCTTTATGAACTTTTTCATCTCTGCAGCCAAAAAAATTAATAAAAATCCCACTCAAATTTGGTTTTTGCTTATTTTCTATGTCCAGTTAGTTGGGTCTAAGAGATAGGGTTTCTAAACGCATGGTATAGGGTATCGTATAGTCGGTCTAGACCGTCAATTTTCTTACTTGTTTTAATATAATAAATAAAAAGTAAGAAAATTATAGTCGGTCTAGACCGATTATACGATACCCTATACCATGGTTTAGAGACCCTATCTCTTCGGTCCAACTAATTGAATATACAAAATAAGCATAACCCAAATTTGAGTGGCATTGTTATTAATTTTTTTTGGCAGATACAAAAAAGTTCATATCGGGTGCTATACTTATATGGGGACTAGGTCGAAAAATGGACCGAATTTCACCACTTTCAATAACGTTTATCCTATGGCCGATAAAAGCTTATATACCAAATTCCATCAAAATATATTCATATTTGCGACCTATAGTTTGATTACAAAGTTTACATGGACACGCAGACGGATGGACGGACGGACGGACGGACATCGCTAAGTCGGTTCAGAAAGTGATTCTGAGTCGATCGGTATAATAAAAGATGGGTTTAGGTCAAATATTTTTGGTAGTTACAAACAGCAGCACAAAGTCATTATACCCAAACCACATAGGGTATAAAAATTATCTGACGAGCATCTCCAAAAACAGACTCCATAACCTTGCCTGCATATGGAACTCTTTCCGCTTGCTTTGGACACGATTCTCCAATTTCAGTCCACTGTTTTGACTGTTCCTTTGTCTCACGTATGAAGTGGCGCATTCATCTCTCACCCATGGTTACGAATTGGGGCAGAAACTCGGCTTTATTGCCAATTAATTTAATGAAATTTCTTAATGACGCTGTTTCGTTCTATTACGAGCAAAGGCGGCACCTATCTTGCGGGCGGCTTTCTCATCTCCACATTTTCGGGAAACATGCGATGTGTAGCTCACGCATCTTCAACCAATGATCATCCAATACCATTTTGTGAATTTTCTTAACCGTTTTTGGCATGGCTACCTCAATTGGTCAACCACTACGGTGTTCATCCTGGCAGCTCGTACGACCTCGCTTAAACTCTGTCATGCAATATCTTATAAAGGGTCCGCCATTTAACGTTTTTTTTTTTCAACTAGTGCTTATTTCGTGAATGGTAACACTTAGTGCATGTCTTATTTGACAGATAATTAGTTTTATCCTTCCGCTGAACGAATATGGTTGTGTATACGCTTGACCAACGCTGGGAAATATTGCCACATTACTTTGGAAATCATGGTAATGTTGCAGAATGTGTGCGAAAATTGCGTACGGATTTTGGAAGAAGAAAAGCACCGTCAGCTCCGTATGTTCGTTATCTTGTGAAAAAAGTGAAAGAAACTGGCACCCTCATCGATAAACCAAAACGTGAAAAGCCAAAAACAGTGCGTACACCCGAGAATATTGCTACTGTGGCAGAAAGTGTGCGTGAAGCGCCATCAGCATCAATTCACCGTCGTTGTCAAGAATTGAAATTTCGGAGGCATCATTGAGACGAATTTCGCATAAAGACCTTGGTATGATGCTATACAAACTCCAATTGGTTCAGGAGTTGAAGCCAACTGACCATCCAATGCGTTTTCGCTTCGCTAAGTGGGCCTGCAATCGACTTACAGAAGATGCCGATTTTGCCAAAAAAAATCGTCTTTTCAGATGAAGCTCATTTTGATCTTGGCGGGTATGTAAACAAGAAAAATTGTCGCATTTGGGGCACAGAAAACCTGCACGCATACATTGAAAAGCCGATACACCCAAAACGAGTCACAGTTTGGTGCGGATTTTGGTCCAGAGGCATAATTGGGCCATTTTTCTTCGAAAATGAGCAAGGAGTGGTCGTTACAGTCAATGGCGATCGTTATCGGGCCATGTTGAACGAATTTTTGTTCACAAAAATTGAAGAGGAGGATATTGGCAACATTTGTTTTCAACAGGACGACTATTATTTGTGGGGTGCCCTCAAAGATAAGAGACAATTGACGCTTTAAAGGACAATGTTCGTGAAGCCATTGGTGAAATACAGCTGCACATAATCGATAATGTGCATAAAAATTGGACCGATCGTGTAGGCTACAGCATGGCCAGCCGAGGCAGCCATTTGAATGAAATTATTTTCCGTTATTAACCGGAAGGATTGTACTTTCAAATAAAAAAAGATATTTGAGACGATATTCAGTAGTTTTTTTTTATAGCGTTTTAAAAAAAAAAAAAACTTTTTGGCGGGTCCTTATATATATCTTAAAACGGTGCCCTATTTTTTCCATAATTATGTGTTTGATACTTATGACATATGTTTCATAAGGTTTCCACTATTCACCAAAGTATTTTTTATTCAAACTAGCGCCATCTATACGTCATGTCGCTTTATTCTATGATTGCCTTCTTAAGAGGGTTTAAGTATAATATAAAACCAATGAAACCTAACTTTGTGTGTAATATAGTTAATACACCAAACTGTACACCAATTGAACAATTTTCAAAAACTATCCAGGGACCGTAACCGTTATAAGTGATATGAAACAAGTAAGAGTGTTAAATTCTGCTGGGCAAAATCTTTGATGCCCTGCACCTGCATCTTAAACTCAATGTTGTATCCAATAATGGGTACGGCTACTACTTTAATACTGTTGTCGGTACTGAAATTTAAATTTCGAATACCAATTGAATTTAAAGTTGATTGCTTTTCTTGTTGGCCAGTTTCTATTATAATTCCTTGTTATAAAAAACAATTATCGTGTCTTCTATAGAAAGAATTCGTTACTATTTGAAAAATATCATTATTTTTCTTTAAATGGTGCGTGGTAAAGAAGAAGAAAGCATATATTTCAAAAATTCATAACTGCACTGTATTCTTAATCGGACCGGTTTCTGGCATTTCAGCCTTCATCAGCGATTTATTGAACATTGTGATAATTGTTATGTTTTAATTGAATAGATTGTTTCTATATGAAAATTTTTTCTACTAAGGGCGGCCGTGAGGTTTTGAACCATGAACCTCACATACACTCGTACTTGCACTTTTTGGTCAGCGCTTTAACACACTCACCTAAAGTCAGGCCTACGAGCAGTGTGGTTAGTTTTCAGTTTTCGTACCATACAGCTTTACTTTGTATTAATTTCAGAAGATACAACTCTGTCCAAACAAACAATCGTTATTTTTGAATTTTGAATATTTTTTTTTTTTTGCATTTATACTTCTAATTTCCACTATTCTCAGTTTTCAAAAATAACGATTGTTTGTTTGGACAGAGTTGTATCTTCTGAAATTAATACAAAGTAAAGCTGTATGGTACGAAAACTGAAAACTAACCACACTGCTCGTAGGCCTGACTTTAGGTGAGTGTGTTAAAGCGCTGACCAAAAAGTGCAAGTACGAGTGTATGTGAGGTTCATGGTTCAAAACCTCACGGCCGCCCTTAGTAGAAAAAATTTTCATATAGAAACAATCTATTCAATTAAAACATAACAATTATCACAATGTTCAATAAATCGCTGATGAAGGCTGAAATGCCAGAAACCGGTCCGATTAAGAATACAGTGCAGTTATGAATTTTTGAAATATATGCTTTCTTCTTCTTTACCACGCACCATTTAAACAAAAATTAAAAATTGCATATTAATTACAGTAGTAATTGCAATATGTCTGAAAAATGACGATAAAACTAACAAAACAAAAAATTTTCTTCGCTTCAAAGCGTCATCTCAAATATATGTAAAGTGCATATGTAGTTATGTACAAAAACCGTACATCACATATGACAACTCTTACGAAAACTGAGAATAGTGGAAATTAGAAGTATAAATGCAAAAAATATTCAAAATTCAAAAATAACGATTGTTTGTTTGGACAGAGTTGTATCTTCTGAAATTAATACAAAGTAAAGCTGTATGGTACGAAAACTGAAAACTAACCACACTGCTCGTAGGCCTGACTTTAGGTGAGTGTGTTAAAGCGCTGACCAAAAAGTGCAAGTACGAGTGTATGTGAGGTTCATGGTTCAAAACCTCACGGCCGCCCTTAGTAGAAAAAATTTTCATATAGAAACAATCTATTCAATTAAAACATAACAATTATCACAATGTTCAATAAATCGCTGATGAAGGCTGAAATGCCAGAAACCGGTCCGATTAAGAATACAGTGCAGTTATGAATTTTTGAAATATATGCTTTCTTCTTCTTTACCACGCACCATTTAAACAAAAATTAAAAATTGCATATTAATTACAGTAGTAATTGCAATATGTCTGAAAAATGACGATAAAACTAACAAAACAAAAAATTTTCTTCGCTTCAAAGCGTCATCTCAAATATATGTAAAGTGCATATGTAGTTATGTACAAAAACCGTACATCACATATGACAACTCTTACGAAAACTGAGAATAGTGGAAATTAGAAGTATAAATGCAAAAAATATTCAAAATTCAAAAATAACGATTGTTTGTTTGGACAGAGTTGTATCTTCTGAAATTAATACAAAGTAAAGCTGTATGGTACGAAAACTGAAAACTAACCACACTGCTCGTAGGCCTGACTTTAGGTGAGTGTGTTAAAGCGCTGACCAAAAAGTGCAAGTACGAGTGTATGTGAGGTTCATGGTTCAAAACCTCACGGCCGCCCTTAGTAGAAAAAATTTTCATATAGAAACAATCTATTCAATTAAAACATAACAATTATCACAATGTTCAATAAATCGCTGATGAAGGCTGAAATGCCAGAAACCGGTCCGATTAAGAATACAGTGCAGTTATGAATTTTTGAAATATATGCTTTCTTCTTCTTTACCACGCACCATTTAAACAAAAATTAAAAATTGCATATTAATTACAGTAGTAATTGCAATATGTCTGAAAAATGACGATAAAACTAACAAAACAAAAAATTTTCTTCGCTTCAAAGCGTCATCTCAAATATATGTAAAGTGCATATGTAGTTATGTACAAAAACCGTACATCACATATGACAACTCTTACGAAAACTGAGAATAGTGGAAATTAGAAGTATAAATGCAAAAAATATTCAAAATTCAAAAATAACGATTGTTTGTTTGGACAGAGTTGTATCTTCTGAAATTAATACAAAGTAAAGCTGTATGGTACGAAAACTGAAAACTAACCACACTGCTCGTAGGCCTGACTTTAGGTGAGTGTGTTAAAGCGCTGACCAAAAAGTGCAAGTACGAGTGTATGTGAGGTTCATGGTTCAAAACCTCACGGCCGCCCTTAGTAGAAAAAATTTTCATATAGAAACAATCTATTCAATTAAAACATAACAATTATCACAATGTTCAATAAATCGCTGATGAAGGCTGAAATGCCAGAAACCGGTCCGATTAAGAATACAGTGCAGTTATGAATTTTTGAAATATATGCTTTCTTCTTCTTTACCACGCACCATTTAAACAAAAATTAAAAATTGCATATTAATTACAGTAGTAATTGCAATATGTCTGAAAAATGACGATAAAACTAACAAAACAAAAAATTTTCTTCGCTTCAAAGCGTCATCTCAAATATATGTAAAGTGCATATGTAGTTATGTACAAAAACCGTACATCACATATGACAACTCTTACGAAAACTGAGAATAGTGGAAATTAGAAGTATAAATGCAAAAAATATTCAAAATTCAAAAATAACGATTGTTTGTTTGGACAGAGTTGTATCTTCTGAAATTAATACAAAGTAAAGCTGTATGGTACGAAAACTGAAAACTAACCACACTGCTCGTAGGCCTGACTTTAGGTGAGTGTGTTAAAGCGCTGACCAAAAAGTGCAAGTACGAGTGTATGTGAGGTTCATGGTTCAAAACCTCACGGCCGCCCTTAGTAGAAAAAATTTTCATATAGAAACAATCTATTCAATTAAAACATAACAATTATCACAATGTTCAATAAATCGCTGATGAAGGCTGAAATGCCAGAAACCGGTCCGATTAAGAATACAGTGCAGTTATGAATTTTTGAAATATATGCTTTCTTCTTCTTTACCACGCACCATTTAAACAAAAATTAAAAATTGCATATTAATTACAGTAGTAATTGCAATATGTCTGAAAAATGACGATAAAACTAACAAATCATTATTTTTCTTTTACTAGAGTAGAAAACCCCTAACGAAATTTAATTTAATTTAATTTATTTATCGTCATTTTAATTCTATCTAATAGTGTAGAATTCCTTTCTGGGTCGTTTTTACGACACACAAGATGTCCATGAAAACGTTTGTAATCAACTAGAAACATATTTTTTTTTATTTCGTAAAAGGGTAGTAAATTTTTAGACTTAATGTCGCCAATAAATTTTAGGGAAATAACTCTAAGTTACAGATTTTAATATAGTAAATGTAATGGTACTCTTTCGAATACAATAAATTTTGAGATATCAGATAAATATTTAAAAAAATGGAATACGTTCCTACCGCTAATAAGAAAGAAGAGATTAAACCCTAAACTCAGCAAAACCTGAAATGGAACTGTAGATATTCTGAAGAACAGAACAGACAGCATAGTTATCACTCCAACAACAGAGATAGTGTGTCGTTCATTATTGGTTTTAATATTTTCAGATACAAGATAACGAAATAATCAAAACAGCTTGAAAATTCAAGGTCATGCCTAAAAGACGAGTATACATATGCACAAAATCATTATGAATGTATAATATGAAATATTTCTGTCTGTCCGCCAATAATGCGGATGCCGCCGCTTCGCCCGTCATGACAATTAACATAATTCGATAACATTTCGTTTAATAATCTGTGGTGTATGCAAATCTACATTTTATACAAAACCTTTAGTCGATGATAATTTTATGATAACTTTGTCTCTTAATTTATGTAAAACATATTTTATGGCATTTTATTTATGTTTGCAAAGGTATTTTTCGGATTCTCTTTATTTGCTATGCTTGTATCAAAATAGTAATTCCCCTTTATGGTTCATAAATATTGGCGTTGTTTTAGAATTAAATGATTTTTATAGGCAGTTTTTGAGTGTTATTTTTATTTTTATTTTTATTTTTATTTAAAATAAGAAATTATTTTTTAATAACAAGCCATATTTTATTTCATTGATCTAGTTTGGTGTTATTTACAATACTTATTTTTGACACATATTGTCCGCCATAAAAAATTTACATATTTATGAAATATATTAAAAAAAATTCTGTGCCAAGACGCCAGAAAATAATTTTAGAATTTGTTTTTAATATAATCTCTTCTATTAGGTGTTTGTATATATCAAAACATGACCCAGTTCTACATCAAAACTGGTTTTCAACTAAGCACTTCTAGTTTATAGCAATGGGGCCGGTTTAAGAATAGTAATCTCAAAGACTAGGAATAATTAAACTTAAAAAACTCTTAACTTATTTTTTTTATTAATTTTTTATATATGAAGTATTTTAGATTAAAAGGCCTGCAACATATTCAAATTAATTTAAAATTAAAAAAAAAAAATACCACAAGAAATAACAGCCAAAGTTTTTAATAGAACATTTTTACATCTATACATCTTGTGCTGATGTCTGTGACTGCCAAATATATTTGACATAGACTCATCTTTTATTATACCGAATGATTCAGAATGCTTTTCTGAGTCGATTTAGTGATTTTCGTCCGTTCGCCTGTCCGTCTGTAAATCTTGTAATCAATCTACAGGTCGCAAATATCCGACATATGATATTTGGATATTGAAACTTGTAAAAATCAACGCACGTTCAGTCCTAGTCTCCATACAAATGACTTCTATGAGATCGACTTAAATTGCCATAAGTTCCAAATTATTATATAGATCTCGTTAAAATTGGGTCTGTGTATGCTTATTGTTATATCCATTAATCAGTATTCAATAAATAAACTCTATAGAACAGTTCTTAGTTATAGCCCTCATATAAAGCTACTTCCCGATCTTCACTTAAACCTATCAAAAACAAAAATATTGCACAGAAATATGTTTTGTGCATGTTTTTTCAAAACAAATTTACTCTACTATATATGCTCAGAATCGGTCACTAAATAAATATATAATACAATATGATCTTTTTCAAATCTGCAGTCAAAAATATTAATAAAATTTCCACTCAGTTTTAGTTTATGCTTATTTTCTGTTTCCAATTCGTCCGACATATGACATATTCTATAATCGCCTATGATAGGGTATCGCATATCGTTCCAGACCGCTTATAATTTTCTTACTTGCTAAGAAAATTATGTTAAAGCCCCAATTTTGTGATACAATGATTTGCAATGCGGAGAGCATAGTCAAATATTTTCTAGCTCGACTTTGGTCTGGTCTCTCTTTGGTCTCTCTTAAAAATATTGAAATTTCGATATTCACGTAAATGCAGAATGATTTCGTGAATTTCTTTAAAATTATATTAAACCGCAGAAAACGAGCATTGCAGATTCAGTATGCTGCAAACATAAATTTTGATTCAGAACTCGATATAGAATATACATATATTCCAACCAAGTTTGATATCCATTTACAAATAATATTTAAAGAACACTTTTTATATATTTGTACAATATAAAATTGGAAATTCGATGAAATTACGTGCTTAAAATTTGAAAGCATTCCAGCAATAATTTATCTCTTGCCGAGCTATTTCTTGATAAAGATCAGCCATTTTCTACACAAATGTGTGAAAATTTAGTCTTGTTTCAAGTTTGATGCAATATTACTAAAAGTTTCCCTTCAGGAGTTTTTCAAAATTTATATGTTTTGAAGTTATAGATTTCAGGACATTATATCGTTAAAATTTCAAGGATATAACTTATACTCGAAAAAAAAACAACCACTATCAAATCAATTCACCGAAAAGGATCGCTCATTTTCTATACAAATGTACAAAAAAAATGTACATTCTTTATTTTAAAAATATTAAAAAATCCAAAAACCACAAATTCCAAAATTTTTATACGGCTACTTCGTTTTGGCCCAATAAACCATTGCTTACAACAGGTAGGTAGCATTTCCATTGACATTAATTGAAAAACCTTTTATCAGTTGATAATTTATGATAAGTACAGGTGTTGCGTCAAAACTAAACTTCCTCAAAATAACCTTAACATAGAGATTTCAAAAAACGACCTAAATAGAAATCAGAGTATTATTTGTAAATGGATGTCAGAACATTATTTGTAAATGGATGCCAAACTTTGTTTGAATGCATTTTTTCGTATATTTGTATGGAAACGGGCTTTTTTTCGAGTAATAATTCGCCAATAGCACAATTTTTACCGAAAGTCTTTGAAATTTTAAGTACGTAATTTCATCTTATTTGCAATTTTATAGCGTATAAATTTATAACATGTGCGCCTTAAATATTTTTTGTAAATTATAGTTGTTTTCTATTCGACCTCTCCAAATTTATTTGTAAAATAAAATATTCGAGCTCGAGGCCTGGGTTTTTTTAATTAAAATTCTTTATTCTCCAATATTTCGATATTCATCGAATATCATCTTCAGGGAGTATCCTCTGATTGTATGGGCAAATTTTAAGTCTGGTTTTTTGTAAATCGAAACTTGCGAGAAGTGCATTTTTTATATATTGTATGGAAACAATATTAGTCAGAATGGCTTAAAAATTTAAATGAGTCATTTAAGGATACAGTCAGTTGCAATTGTTGCAAAAAAACCAATTTTTTTTTTTTTAATACTTGTTTCTTTCACTACTGATCTTTTTCCAGTTGTAGTTCGCACACCCCACACCTTTCATCCGATTACTCCAATAATTTAGGAAAATAATGTGTTGATATTACGGACTACAACATGTATTAATCTTTACCATGTATTTTTGGAAAATACTTTTTAAAATGATGTCAGACTTGCATGAAGTGAATGTTTTCATACATTTGTATGGAAAATGGTCGAGCTTTTTCGAGTAGTAGTTCGTTCACTCCACAGTTATTGTCGGAAACGCTTGAAATTTAAAAGGAATACTCTCCTTACATTTTTAACTCTAAAAAATATAACATTTGTCTAAGTCATTACGAAAAATTTTCTCTAAAACTATCTCAAACATGAAATGACAGCTAATTTTCACACTTTTGTATGGGAAGAGCCTGATCTTTTTCGAGTTGTTGTTCGCCCAGAGCACAAAATTTTTTCTATTCTTTGTCGAGTAGTAGTTTCTCCATGCTTCAATTTTTGGCGGAATGCTTTGAAACTTGAAGAAAGTGTTCTCTTTATAACCACTAATCATAGCTCTAACCAATACAATTTTTGTTACATCATTGTGGAAAATTTTCTGGAAAATATCAACTTCAAATAAGAGCACATTTTCACACATTTATATAAAAATTGGCCAATATCAGTCAAGTAGTGCTATACCGAGGCCAAAATTTTAGTCGCAATGGTTTGGAATTTTCTATGGGTAATCTATGAATATAGTATATATTTTACTCTTTTTGCAAAATTTCCGATCTATTTCGAGTAGTTGTTCCCACACGCCAACATTTTTGACGAAATGCTTTGAAATTTTGAAAAGATATTCTGTACATATATTCAGATTAAAATACTAATAGCTTTTTCCAAGTGTTCTTGGAAATTTTTTTGTAAATAAGCATCAAACATATACGAAGATCACATTTTCATACATTTGAGTGGAAAGTGGATGATCTTTTTCGAGTAGTAGTTAGACCACTCCATAGTTTTTATCAGAATGTTTTAATATTTCTATGGGTATAACTAACTTCAAAATGTACCATGTATTTTGGGAAATTTTTTTTTAAATGAAGTCAAACATCTATGACGTGAATATTTTCCTACATTTGTATGGAAACGCGTCGAGCTTTTTTGAGAAGCAGTTTGCCCACACCAGTAGGACAGTCCGATTCAAGCGAAATTTAGGGATGATATTCTTGGTAACTGTACGATTCCAAAAATTGTAAATTTGTTATACTAAATACTTATATTTATCATTCTACATAAGCGCCCCGGTAGGTGAGTAGGTAGCGTGCTCGCCTATCATGCGGGGGTCGTGGGTTCGATTCCCACCAGAGGCTTTGGTCTGTCGCTGCAAAAACACCAGCCATATGGTCTTTGTCACTCGGCTTATACCTGGACCCAAATTAGAATACAAATTTACTTTGCATTGTTATTAATATAAATAAATAAAACATAAAATAATTATCTTTCTACATGCTCAAACATAAAAACTGTTAATTTTTAATACTCGAGCTAATCGTTGAGCTTGAGTGGCTCGAAGCTCAAGTAATGGGGAGCCCTAGTGTTCTTCGCAAAAAAAAAAAAAAATAATTCCATACATAGACATAGTCGGATATCATAGATACTACTCAATACAGGCAAAAGTTAAGAAATTTATTAAAATTTATTCGTTTAATATCTCCTTCAGTTGTCTGAATATTCCAGCAAAAACAAAAACAATTTAGCCCACGTAATAATATTTATATCCAAATATTGTTACTATTATTATACCCTATACCACTATGTGGCTTGGGTATAATGACTTTGTGCTGCTGTTTGTAACTACCAAAAATATTTGACCTAGACCCATCTTTAGTTATACCGATCGAATCAGAATCACTATCCGATTCGATTTAACGATGTCCGTCTGTCCGTCCGTCTGTGTGTCCATGTAAACCTTGTAATCAAACTGCAGGTCGCAAATACGAATATATTTTGATATTTGATGAAATTTGGTACGTAAGCTTCTATCGGCTATAGGATGAATGCTGTTGAAATTGGTAAGAATCGGTCATTGTCCAGACCTAGCCCCCATACAAATGACCCCTATGAAATCGTCATAAATTGCCACAAGATCCAAATTGTCATATAGATCTTAGTCAAATTGCGTTTGTATGCGCTCATTACATCCACTAATGAGTAGTCCAAAAATGATCCCTTTGACCCCATATAGAGCTGCTTCCCGATCTTCACTTAAATCTATTAAAAACAAAAATATTGCACTGATTCTTCTCAAATTTTGTTTGTACATATTTTTGTAAAATACAAGAGACTTTACGAAACATGATCAGGATCGGTCCATTTTTGGACCTAGTCCCTTTATAGATATAGCATCCGATATGAACTTTTTCATATCTGCAGCCAAAAAAATTAATAAAAATCCCACTCAAATTTGGTTTTTGCTTATTTTCAATGTCCAGTTAGTTGGGTCTAAGAGATATGGTCTCTAAACGCATGGTATGGGGTATCGTATAGTCGGTCTCGACCGACTATAATTTTCTTAATTGTTTTTTTTATTCATTTATATCCTTCTTGTTTTCCTTTCTTTTTTCTTTTGACTATTCTCAAAAAAAAAAAATATTTAATTTTAGTTTAAATTGCTTTTCCTTTCCTTGCTTTTCCTTCAAAAATTTTACTTTCAATGAAATAAATAAAAAAATCAAACAAAGAAAGAAGTTCCAATAAAATTTTTGCAGCAAATTTCAAAGCTATAGTGATTGAATTTTTAATGAAAGATAAATCTTATTAAGTAAAATTAAAAGCAGTAAAAACAAGTAAGAAAATTATAGTCGATCTAGACCGACGTTTAGAGACCCTATCTCATAGGCCCAAATAACCGGACATAGAAAATAAGCATAAACCAAATTTGAGTGGAATTTTTATCAATTTTTTTCGCTGCGGATATGAAAGAGTTCATATCGGATGCTATATCTATATGGGGACTAGGCCAAAAATGGACCGATGATGATCATGCTTGGTAAAGTCGCTTGTATTTTTTAAAAATATATATAAACAAAATTTGAGAAGAATCAGTGCAATATTTTTGTTTTTTGATAGATTTAAGTAAAGACCGGCAAGCAGCTCTCTATGGGGCCTATGACTAAGAGCTATCCCATAGGGACCATTTTTGGACTACTAATAAATGGATGTAATAAACGCATACAAAGCCAATTTGAGTAAGATCTACATATATGACAATTTGGATATTATGGCAATTTATGTCGATTTCATAGGGGTCATTTGTATGGGGGCTAGGTCTGAACATGGACCGATTCTTACCAATTTCAATAGCTCACGTACCAAATTTCATAAAAATATATTCGTATTTTCGACCTGCAGTTTGATTACAAAGTTTACATGGACACACAGACGGACGGACGGACATCGTTAAATCGAATCAGTTAGTGATTCTGATTCGATCGGTATAATAGAAGATGGGTCCAGGTCAGATATTTTTGGTAGTTACAAACAGCAGCACAAAGTCATTATATCCAAACCACATAGTGGTATAGGGTATAAAAATGACTATGAAGACAGTAGAACAAATTATTTGCCGATGCTCGTTTTTCATATGGAATCACTATCTCGGTAAACGGTGGTGAAACTCATTGCTATTAAAACTGCTATGATAAATTAATTACGCTAAAGAAATGTCTTCCGATTGTGCTGATAAGCACCGATTTTCACCAACTTTGAGCCGATCAAAGCTTATGTAACAACTTCTCTCTTTCTATTTTGTAAATAGATTAAATGGTTTATATAAATATATAGAAAATCAGGCAGACAGGCATGTTTAGGTACAGTATTTTAAGTAGTTACAGACATCAGCAGAAACTCAATATACTCTCAATACAGAGTAGCATATAATTTACTCTTGTTTTATTATATAACAAAATACACGTTATTAAATTAAAAAAAATATATATCTATATATATTATAATATAATCTATAATAAAAAATAACAACTTTAAATAAAAAGATCATATTAACATTTCAACAGATTTATGAGATGAGACAACAACGAAATTTTAAATCACTTTTAGTTTCCGTTGGGAAAAAAATTTGAATTAAAATTCTAACTGGTTTCAGAACAAACAAACCGCCATGGTCAGGGGAAATATAAATGTCACAATGAACTTTGACACAAATTTACAAAAAATAAGCAAATACTACTTTGACTGCTACTTTCAAATTTACACTTACACCACTGGTATGTATTAGAGGTATTATGTGGCATATAAGTAGACGTAGAACTTGTTTACCAGCACCAACAGTAACCAACAGACAAAATCATCCAAGCATCCAAACCGATAGATAGAAGGTTGTGGTGTCCAAATTTAATAATGTATTCAATGACATAGGGGCAATGCCACCACAAACATTTTGAATTCATAATAGACATCATCTGTTTATAACCAACAAACATAGTTTACTTTAAAATACATTGAGATGATTTATTCAAAAAAAGACGTCACAAGTAGACAAGATTACACAACATTTACTGTTGATATTTTGTTTCAAAACAACAAATACACCTATAAGGATAGTGGTAACTCGGTAGAGTACCTTTCAAGTAGTTTTTGTTTAAAAGGAACTACAACTTGTTGAAAAGTAAAATTTACAAAAGTTTACTTACTTTATTTTGTCCATTGTCCATTGAAGTACATTGCCAAGAAGTTTCGGTTATATGCAGTTAGAGAAGATTTTGTTAATTCAATGATTTAGTATTATGTGCAAATGAAAAGGTTAAATTTCAATTTAGATTTTTCAATTTTATCAGATTAGTAATGGGCGCTTTTGTTAACGATTACAAGTGAATTGGTTAAAAAAATTTCGGCTTTGTTAAAAAATTTCGATCTTTGTTTGTTTGTGGTAGAAAGGATGGTGCAGGAAACAGTTCCATAAAATCAGAAAAAGAGTGCCCCGGACGAGAAGAATAAATCATCTGATTAACAACACGTCAAGGAAATCGAAGATATTTTCAAAACAAGTGGCCAATCAAGCGAATATCGTGAAATTTAGCATGATATATTCGGTCAGCACCAAATTGTTAAAAATTCAAATTAAGGAGTTAGATCGAAAAAATCTTAACACACGTTTTTCCTATTAAGTTTTCTCGCAAGCATTATTTCCAGTCTTTTAATGATCAAGTTATCTTCGAAACATACTTCAGGTGTTAGTTTGATTAAAATAACTGACAAAATAGAAGTTCGTGAAAAATTATTTAATATTTTCAAAAAAATCCAAATTAATCCTAAAATTTTTCACTAAGCCTGCCGTCAAACTGTTTCCAGTGATATTAGTGATAAATAAAGGTCCATATTATGATTTAGTGACAAGAAAATAGAATGAGTTGGAAAAAGTTCCCAACACATCCGGTGGAATAGCAGCCCGGTTGGCTTAGTGCTCGGAATACTTGGTGCATAAAGTTAAAGCCAAAGCAGATTTAAAAACATACAAAAACAAAGCACGGAAACTGAAATCATATTTCATAAAAAATACTCATGCTGCATAGCGGACAACGAATATCTTATATTGGAAGATTTTTCGCAACTCCCGGGTCAACTTTGTATGTTGCTAATAATCGAGGAATATTCGGTGATAAGTTTAGGACCGAAAAAAAAGTCCTTGTATGGTAAGTAATGGGGAAACTATTCTTATGGGGTAGTGATGCGCAAGTTACAGCCTCTCCTACTCAACTGTCAACCTCACCTTCACGTGGTGTTTCCTGTTTTCACAGACGAGTCTCTGACGACGGAATATGGGCGGTATATCCCCAATAACCGCGCGGATTAAATAACTGTCGCAAATAGCAAGCCTGTAGGCACAAAGATGGCAGCCCCATCAACAGGATTGGTCGTGTTAGGCTCATAACCTGATGCGTCTGAAATTAAAAATCATTCTCAGTACAACTACAAGAAATCTACGATCTGGAAATTCGATGACGACTATATGCTTTGAAAAAGGACTACGATTTGGAACATGGAATGTAAGGACGTTAAACCAAGTGGGCAAATTGGCGCAGGCCAGTAAAATTTTGGAAAATTATAGACTGGCGTTCTTGGGCATGAGTGAAGTCAGATGGAACCAATACGGTCAGACGACAACCTCCAAACGACATACTTTCTTCTGGTCAGGAATGCCCAACGAAGAAGATATCCATCAATACGGAGTCGGAATATTAGTAAACAGCAAATTTCAAAATGCCGTATTGGACTACAAATTTGTAAATGAGCGCTTGATGTTAATAAGATTTAAAGGTCACCAAAAAAATCTCACAGTTATACAATGCTACGCCCCTACCGAGGATGCCCAAGAAGAAACAAAGGATGCTTTTTATGATGCCCCCAACGAAACTTTAGCGAGTATTGATAAAAATGATTTGAAAATCCTAATGGGTGATTTCAATGCTAAAGTTGGCTCGGACAACGCGGAACTGCAACATATTATGTGAAAGCATGGCATTGGCGAAATGATTGATAATGGAGCACGGCTAGTTGAGTTGTGTGGAATAAACGAAATGAAAATTGGTGGCACCCTATTTCCACACAAACGCGTGCATAAAATTACATCACGCAAAACCAAATAGTTCATATTTGTGTTAGCGCCAAATGGAGTAACTCTTTGTGTGATGTCCGGAACCAGAGAGGAGCGCATATTGGAACAGATCACCACTTATTATCTGGAAGGATTGCTTTTAAATTAAAAAATGTGAAGTCAACCCAAGGCCAGACTAGAACCAAATACAACATCGAAAGACTAGAATCCCAGCGACATCGTGAAGCCTTCCTAGAGCAAGTGCGGAATAACGTAATCGAGCCATCAACGTCGGCAGAAAATGTGACTGAAAAGTGGAAGAATATTAAAGCCGCTATAATCGATGCCTGTGTTTCAAAGCTTGGAAACAAGGCAGAAAATAACGAAGACTTTATATCTCCGCAAACATGGGATTTGATTGGTCAACGTGCAAGTCAAAAAGATAAAATTAATTCCATCAACGATATAACTAAAAGAAAGGAAGCACAAAATCAATATCGACTGCTAGACAAACAGGTAAAACGGTCGGTCCGAGAAGATAAAAAGAAAGAAATACGCGATATGACCATAGAAGCGGAAAATGCAGCTAAGGTTCATAACATGAAAGACCTGTTATTACAAAGAAAATTGCCGGCACTGGTAACAAACGCGCATTACCAGTTAAGTCCTCTGATGGAACGCTAATAACCAACGTCGATGAACAGTTGAAGCGTTGGAGAGAACACTTCATGAATGTTTTAAATATTCAAAACGAAAATGTGACCGTTACAAGAAACAATAACGGTACCACTCTGCCCATTAGAACGGATCCTTCATCAAGGGATGAAGTGATTGACGCCATTAGAACTCTAAAAAATGGCAAAGCAGCAGGAATAGATAACATAACAGCTGAAGTTTTTAAAACTGAGACCGAACTATTTCCAAACATATTACAACCACTCTTCGTACAAATATGGAATTCTGAAACGTTTCCGTCTGACTTGACAAGTGGCATAATTGTAAAACTGCGAAAGAAGGCGATGCAACGGATTGAAACAATTGGCGTGGTATTACGATTTTCTGCACGGTGAATGAAAATAATTCTGGAACGAATGATTCATCAAGTAGACGTACTGTTGCGAAAAGAGCAAGCAGGTTTCAGAAGTGGCAGATCGTGCGTTGATCAGATAAATACGCTTCGAATCATTATAGAGCAATCTGTTGAAATGCGGTCATCCCTGTACCTTCTTTTTGTGGACTACGAAAAAGCATTTGACTCCATCCACAGAGAGTGCATTTGGGCTGAATTGGAGAACATAGGTGTGCCTAACAAAATCATTTCTATAATCAAAAACAGTTATGAGAATTTTAAATGCACGGTTCTACATGAAGGAAAGATGTCCGAGCCTTTTCAGACAATTTCTGGGGTCAGACAAGGCTGTTTGCTATCGCCACTTATGTTTCTGATCGTTATAGATGCAGTAACTAATCGTGCGAATGAGAACAAAGCGCGTGGCATTGTGTGGAATCCTTTAGAACCTGGTTCTCGACTGGAGGGCCTAGATTATGCTGACGACAAATGTGAGCTCTCCCACAGGTTTATTGATATGCAAAGCAAACTTAAAGACCTGGAACTTGAATCCTCCAAAGTTGGGCTTAAGATAAATGTAGGAAAAACCAAAGAAATGAGGATAAACACAACGTCAACAGAGTAACTAAACTTCTTGGAGCATCAAGTTGAACGTGTTGAGGAGTTTACTTACCTTGGAAGAATAATATCTGAAAATGGTGGTACCCTAAAAGATGTGCAAAATAGAATAAAGAAGGCGCTGGGCTCATACACTCAACTTCGCAAGGTATGGAGCTCAAAAGACTACAGCTTCAGCACGAAAATCCGTTTGTATAAAGCTTGTGTCCTTTCTGTCCTGCTCTACGGATGTGAAACATGGTTTGTAACGGAGTCAATACAAAACAAACTGAGCGCTTTTTTCAGCAGATGTCTTCGCAGAATCCTTGGGGTGTTCTGGCCCAATAGAATAACAAACGAAGAACTCTGGGCGAGGACGGATATGTACGACATAAATGTGGAAGTTCGGCGGAGGAAGTTTGGATGGATAGGACATACACTTCGTAAGCCATCGGACGAAGTATGTCACTAAGCTTTGGTATACAACCCCCAAGGAAGTAGAAGAGTAGGAAGACCAAGAACCACCTGGCGAAGATCAACATTGGGTGAAATAAACAGGCTTGAGCAAAACGGTCTTGAAGCAGACGGTCCTGGACGAAGATACAACAACATTGGGGAACTCAAAGAAGTTGCTGAACGAAGAGATAGATGGAGTAATCTTGTAGACAACCTATGCCCAGTATAGAGGCGGCTCGTAATCGAAAGACGACTGGCGAGGTTATATTATTATTATATTACTATGGTAAGTAATACGTAGTTGCGGCAAAAGAAGCAAGTCATTTGTTATAACGGGCTTTGTAAATACCGAAATTTATATTTGGGAGTATTTTCAAAGAAAACTACTTTCTATCATAAGATAAAATAATGTATCCACATATTTTTGGCCCGATATGGGGTCCTGTGACTCCGGTATGAAAGCTATTGAGTGGTACAAGATTTGCTAAGGGAGGCCCATCCTCCAAACTGTTCGGAGTTTAGGCCAACGAAAAGGGAATTAAAGATCATAAAAATGTGCCCCAAGATATGGAAATTTTGAAACGGAGATGGACTACCTGTTCCGAAAGAGTGACAAAAACCACTGTGTAATACATAATGGAAGGAAAGGGTCCATAAACTCATAAGTAATGATTAGAAATATAAATGTTGTCTTTTTGTAAGCTTGCATACAATTTCAGTTAAATAAAAATCAAAATTTTTGGTTTAATGGTTTCCTTATCATTACATTTTATGTATGTTATGACGTTTTCGATCTCACTACTTAAAATTAGCAACTTTCTTCGATAGCCGTAGTGTGCTTCATTGAGAATTTCTTCCGCTGCATGAAACATTAATTATTATTTGTGTGTCATGAGTAAGGCAGATGCTTTCTCCGATACCTTAAAAATATCTTTCAGCCTTTTTGTTTCAACAGTGACGAGACTTGCTTGAAATAGATCAATATTTAGATTGCGTGTGTCAAAAGGATCTCTCTATTCCGCACATTCACGCTCAAGAAATGCAAGAGGAAATCGTTATGTTAAATAACAAAAAATCATCTGGGTACGACCATATAAATGCAGCAGTGGCTGAAGAACTGCCAAATAAAGGTATTATTTCTCTTTCCTTTATATTTAACCAAATTTTGAGATTACATCATTTCCCCAATCAATGGGGAATGATGCCGAAGTAGTAATGGTACTAAAACTACAAAAGCCGGAAACACAGTCTCCTCTTATCGACCAATCAGTCTGCTATCCACGGTTTCAAAAAGGTTGGAAAGAGTATACTTACGCATACAATACTTGAAACACGAAGTATAATTCCGGATACTACTTTGGATTTCGGCATATTCATGGTACTCCTGAGCAATGCCACCACATAATTAATGTCATACGACATTCTTTAGAAAGTAAAAATATCGTTCAGCAGTAATTTTGGACGTTCAGCAGTTCTTTGACCGTGTCTGCCACAAACGATTATATTTTAAATTCAAGAAAATGATTTCATTTGCATATTTTTTCATTTTTAAATCATACTTGGACGAAAGAAGGCAGTATTCTAGGACCTGTCCTTTATACTATTTACACGTCAGATATCCCTGTACGTCCTAATATTACCGTTACAACGAACGCTGACGGTACAGCCTTAATTTCAACAAATGAAGTTCCTTCTATTGCATCTTAAACGATCCAGAATCAGCTCAATGATATTAAATTATGGTTAAATAAATGGTATATTAAGACGAATACCAAAATTCTGCGCATAAAACATTCACCTTAAAAAAAGGAGACTGTCCAACATTAACCCTAAATGGTACTCTTATTGTAAAACAAACGAAAGTGAAATATCTTGGACATCATCTCGATCGGCGTCTTACTTGGAAAAATCATATAAAAGCAAACAGAGAGCAATTAAATATAAAAAACAAGATGTATGTATTGGCTACTAAATCCTACGTCTAAGCTTACGGTGGAAAATAAGATCTTGCCCTATAAAACTATATTAAAACCGATTTGGACTTACGGAATACAGGTTTGGGGAACAGCTAATAATGACACTGAAATCCTTTAAAGATATCGGAGTAAAACACTAAGGCCAATAATAAATGCTTCGTGGTTCGTAACTAACAACAATATTCACAAAGACTTAAACAGTCCCACAGTTAGAAATGATATTAACAGATATAGTTCAAGATATGTTGAACGACTTAGCAATCATATAAACCCATTAGCAACAAGTTTATTAGATGAAAGTGAGGAAATTAAAAGCACCTCGATTTACCTTTTAAAAAATAATCTGTAAATATTTTTGCTGGACTACTACAGTTCAGATTATGTTATAATGCTTTAAGATTATCAAATTTGCCTTTTGTGTTTTTATTTTCTTTTGTATAAACAGATTGTAAATAAAAATAATAATAAAAAACAAGTAAGAAAATTATAGTCGGTCTAGACCGACTATACGATACCCTATACCATGCGTTTAGAAACCCTATCTCTAAGGCCCAACTAACTGGACATTGAAAATAAGCAAAAACCAAATTTGAGTGGGATTTTTATTAATTTTTTTGGCTGCAGATATGAAAAAATTCATATCGGATGCTATATCTATAAAGGGACTAGGTCCAAAAATGGACCGATCCTGATCATGTTTGGTAAAGTCTCTTGTATGTACAAACAAAATTTGAGAAGAATCAGTTCAATATTTTTGTTTTTTAATAGATTTAAGTGAAGATCGGGAAGCAGCTCTATATGGGGTCAAAGGGATCATTTTTGGACTACTCATTAGTGGATGTAATGAACGCATACAAACCCAATTTGAGTAATATCTATATGACAATTTGGATCTTATGGCAATTTATGTCGATTTCATATGGGTAATTTGTATGGGGGCTAGGTCTGAACATGGACCGATTCTCACCAATTTCAATAGCATTCATCCCATGGCCGATAAAAGCTTATATACCAAATTTCATCAAAATATATTCATATTTGCGACCTGCAGTTTGATTACAAGCTTTACATGGACACACAGACGGACGGACGGACGGACGGACGGACGGACGGACGGACGGACGGACGGACATTGTTAAATCAACTCAGAAAGTGATTCTGATTCGATCGGTATAATTAAAGATGGGTCTAGGTCAAATATTTTTGGTTGTTACAAACAGCAGCACAAAGTCATTATACCCAAACCACATAGTGGTATAGGGTATAATTAGTAGTTTATGTGGAGCTATTCGCAAAACGAGCCCATATTCATGGGCAGATTAGTTCTTTAAAACCATTTCGCAACAAATATGATTCGTAGCATTTCCCAACCACTGTATTCGCTTGAGTTACCACCGCGTGACAACCGGCTTCGAAGACCCCGCCCCATTATGAATCGATTGTGGAAATAAAAGCCTAATCAATGCGTGCTTTAAAGGCCATTTCGGAAATTAACCTTAACAAGTATTTCGAAGCTGGCAAGAACGTTGACGTAAATATATTGTCTCGAAGGGGGATGTGAAGCCAATGAAATTGACTTAGAAAAATAATAAACATGTGTCATTTTATCACAAAAGTCACCATTATATTTGGACTCAATTATAGTAGAACTACAGATAAAAAAAATAAATCTCTCACGTTATCACTCAGAAATAAATGCCATTCTTTTTAAGAAACTACTTATGACGAATTTTTTTATAAACAGTTTCTGAAAACAGGCTGTTAAGAATTTTTTATAGAAACAAAAATATATGTAAGGACATAGTGAATTAACCCATTTCTTGCGGCTACCAGTTCCAGTCGAGGTAGGAACTTGAAATTTAGCATGTTATCTTATTTTGGCATAATTAGAAGAAAATAGAAAAAAAAATTCGAAAAAGCTTATAGTTTTCCGGAAAATTCACGTTGCGTTTTCGCAACGCTCGCCAAAAGGGGTAGCAAAAATTATAAAAAAAAAAAAAAAATTTCTCATTTGGGTGTGAATGGAGATAATATAGATTAAACTACAAAAAATTAATTTTATTCGTTAGCACGATGTAAAAATTGTTTGTTAAAGGGTAAAATGGTGGTGGATGGGATGATGGGTGGTGGGGGAGTTTGAAAGTACTTGTATTTGGTAAGATGTTCTACGAATATTTTCATTTGCAAATTTTAAAATGGGCCATAGCAAATAAAATAATATTTCGGAAGCAAAACCCCATAACCTCCTCATATAAGCACTATTCTTAAATTTATTGAAAATAAAAATAATTTTCAAATTTTTTTATTTTGTATGGTATGCATCAAAGCATTTTGGGTGAACCGATACTATACATTTTTCACATGAAAAAACTGTTTGGCTTTGACACTGACGATAACGTAAACGTTTTCCTGTATTGACGATAGTGTGATTGATTTTATTTGATTTGGCTGCGCAAATGTCGAAGATGGTGCTGCTTCAGAGCGCAGCAAGCAATCTACAACAAAAGCTCTGAAC
This sequence comes from Cordilura impudica, assembly GCA_963682025.1. Lineage (NCBI taxonomy): Eukaryota > Metazoa > Arthropoda > Insecta > Diptera > Scathophagidae > Cordilura > Cordilura impudica. The sequence continues at coordinate 103,860,656 of OY821517.1, forward strand.
TGAAGTTGAGACATTGGTGATTCTTTTGCATATTTTTGGCAAATGCAATAGATCTTCCATGCATTCACTAATGCCGCATTCAGAGCATTACTTGAAAATAGCCAGCACCACTTTTTGTCACGAATTCCAATTCGGTAGTTGCTTGTTGCATTGTCAAACAAATCAACTCCACCCATCGTTTTATTGTATTCGAAAATTGCATTTGGCATTGGAATGTTCACATATTTTTTCTTTTTTCGATCATACCGCTTTGCTTGGCTTAGTGGTTCATCAAGTAAATGATTGGATATTACGGTGACGATAGCATTGTCATTGCAACGTATAGCTGTAATTTCATTTATTTGACAAACGAGAAATCTATATTGCCACGATCTTCTTTTTTCATCAATTTCATGTCAGTCAAATTTGCCTTAGCAGTTCTATTACCGCGAACAGTTCCTTGGAAAACAAACAAAAAAATTATTTGGAAACATTCTTTTATAAAAATAAATTTAGCACCTGTTGCGAAATAACCCATGCTAGAAAGGCGACACATAAGTTTGTGCGAGGTGAAAAAATTGTCGAATGTTACTGTGTGCTGGCTTGGTTTATCAACATTAGACAACAATCTAAGCACAAAATTTTTCCTAAACCAAATTCCGGAGAATTTTCACTGGATACGCCACCATATAGAATGAATTGAAATAGGTAGCCATCATGTGAGCACAAGTTCCAAAACTTATATCCGAAACGAATAGGTTTTCCTCTTATGAATTGTTTGGCAGAATGACGCCCATAGTAAGGTATCTTTTGCTCATCTATCGAAAGATGATGAGCAGAAATTCCAAACTGCATAAATTTTTCATTCAACATATTGTTGAGAGGTGCTACTTTGGCAAACTTGTCATTGGCATTAATTTCGTTGTTGTAACAAACGTGGATATACGATTTTATGGCCCTAAAACGGTCTCGATTCGTAGCAGCTTTTATGATATTGCAGCGGAATACTGGCTGGCCAGACCAATATAAGTCGGTTTATGGTACTTGATGTATGCCAGAAAATTATAATATTCCAATAAACTTACGAATTTCGTTGATATCAGTTTTAAAAGATTGATTGTATTTATCTACATTTGAAAACGTATTGGTACTGTTAACAATTAAATTCATGACCTGCTCATCTAGAAACAACTCCAGCACTTGCATTGGGTTTAGATGGTCTATTACAAAATGGTTTAATTGCATTATTAACATGTAATCCGTCAAATCCAAAAACAGGTACCAATTTTTCCATAAATTTCTCTTATCTTTGCATTCGACACATTCACTGGAGCCTTTGAAAATTGATTGCGATGGCTTCTAGACCATTTTGGTGGCTGATAAGAAAAGACACTTTTTTGCGGCTGCGCTACATCAATTTCAAAGTCTCCATTTTTTTCGCATGGTATATTTGAATTTAGGTCATCAAATGTACATTATAATTCAACTTCGCCAGCTATTTCATTTGGAACTCTGTTATCGCCATGCAAAACCTGCACGTTATCATCGTGTTCTTCACAATCACTCAAAGCATCAACGTTTTCAGGTGGTAAAACAATAATATTTGTAATATCAGCTGAATTCACGTTGAATTGTGTGCTTTCTTCTTCGTCAGAGCTTGCATTCATAAACTCTTCGAGTTATCGAAGAGATAAAAACTTTTTACAAAACATAATGCCGAGTTTTTAAGTAAACTTTATTCAATTATTTTATTTGCAGCACGAATGTTTTAAATGTACGCTAATGAACCACGAAAAACAAGACCATTCAATTTTAAACAAACTTAAAACGGCGGGAAAATCAGCTGTGCTAGAGATGATAAAAATTGACGCTTTAGCTGCAGTTATTCGACACGGAACGGAACGTAACGCGCTGCTAAAAGTGCTACCGCATAACGCGAACGTTGCGAAAACGCAACATGCGACTTTCACTACACCTGCCGTGCAATAAAATGGCGCAAACGGCGTGAAATCTTCTGTTTTATCAAATTTGAAGCCTGTCTGATTAGGAAAAAAAAAATATTTCCGAATATTATTATTTTTGCGTTTTTTGCTAGAACACTGAAAATTCTTCCTCAAAATTTCAAAAATTGCAGGTATTTAAGACCCAAAAAAACTATCAAAACCATTTTTTGGTCGAAATCCAAAAACAGGTCGATTAAATACATTCATTGCCTTTCACAACCAATGTTTAGATTATTACAATTTTCCATCAGGCACGCTTCAGAAGTCAAATGGTTCAACGTTGCGTTTTCGCAACGCTCGCGAAAAATGGGTTAAAGGAAACTATACGATTGGGTTGTTTACTGCGTGGTCATTAGAGCATTCACTTAAGAAAAAAAAGAAACTATGTGAGTCCGATCACAGGGGAGATTTGTAAACATTTATTTACACATCAATTAAAATCAAAGAGTAAGCGCCATACTTGATGGTTGCAGTTGTCGATATACTTGATTGTTGCAGTTGTTTGCTATACATTCATGGCTCCTTCTATTGGTAGTTGAATCAGCTAAATAAATTTATATCATAATCTTTGCACCAATACACTTTTTGTGATTGTATTGTGAAATAGAAATCTTATACACCCTAAATATTTTTGATTGCTTTAAAAAAGCTGGTTATCTATAGTGGACAAAAGCCACGCGGGCTCTACTGAAGTCCTCAAAAAAACATTCATGATGTTTCTGAAGCCGAAACATGAGAGTAAGTGTTTATTTAACTTACTTGAAATATTTTTAAATATTGTTCTCACCATACTTGGGAGTTTTTCATTGACATTGAAATTCCAGTAGCATTACATGTATCAATGCTAATGTCAATGTATTTCTTTACCATTAAATGCTTAGGATTTGTTTAGTTAGTTGAATCAAATCTATGAAAATGAAATGGTACATATTTCTAAAAACAATAATTAAAATTGAGAAAAAAAAAATAATGTGTTCACAATATTTTTTTTATATCATTTATCTGTGCTTTTTGAAACAAGTAAAAGGAAGCAAAAATAAAAAAGCAAATAATATTTCGTTTTTTAAGCAAAAACTTTTTCATGGCTATTCCTGAAATTAATGCCCTCTTAAGTATAGCACACAAGCATCTTCTACAATTTCTATCTCAGTGATAATATTTATTCTTCTTGGAGATTTTGTAGTATATAGTTTTAAAGTGGGGAGGGTAATAAGCAAGATTATTCATGGTATACGATTTATTGTTTTGGTATTAGTATCGTTACTTTTTAATTCTTTAAGATATTTTTAATTTTATATAATCTAAAAATAGTAGACGCGAAAGACGCAGAAAACCACTAAAATGCAATTTCAAACTTCAACAACTTAATATAGAATGGCTACAGTACGTTCATAAATGATAGCACATTTGGTAATCTGTGAATCAATGTTCAATAAAATTTTAACTATGTATGCAATAATTTTCATCTCTTTGCGGAATTTTTAATAAAATGTTTACTTTCCAAAAATAAACATATTAAACAAAACTTCTGTTGCAATACTTGGCATATTAAAGCGCTCACATAGTATAGCACAAATACAACAAGTAAGAAAATTATAATCGGTCTAGACCGACTATACGATACCCTATACCATGATTTAGAGACACTATTTTTCGATCCAACTAGCTTGATAAAAATAATTTTTTTGGCTGCAGATATGAAAAAGTTCAAAAATGGACCGATCCTGACCATATTTGGTAAAGTCACTTACATTTTGAAAAAAATATAAACAAACCAAGTTTGAGAAAAATCTGTGCAATATTTTTGTTCTTTGATAGATTTAAGTGAAGATGGGGAAGCAGCTCTATATGGGGCCTATGACTAACAATTGTCCTATAGAAACTATTTTTGGACTACTGATTACTGGATATAGTAAACACATACAAACCCAGTTTGAGATCTATATGGTAATTTGGATCTTATTGCAATTTATATCTATTTCATAGGGGTCATTTGTATGGGGACTAGATCTGAACATGGACCGAGTTTTACGAATTAAAATGGCATTCATTCTATGGTCGATAGAAGCTTATGTATCAAATTTCATAATAATATATTCATATTTGTGACCTGTAGTTTGATTATATGGTTTACATGGACACACAAACGGACGGACAGACGCACGGACGGACATCTCTAAATCGACTCAGAAAGCGATTAAGAGTCGATCGGTGTAATAAAAGATGGGTCTAGACCAAATATTTTTGGTAGTTACAAACAGCAGCACAAAGTTATTATACCCAAACCACATAGTGGTATAGAGTATAAAAAAGTCCTTTTTTTAACAAAAAGGGACCGTTTAAATACAACATATTTTATTTAGTTTTATTAAAAACATTAGTGATAAACAAAATGCCAATGGGAAATGTACTTAGTGACGTCGAAAAAGATAAAATTTTGCACATTGTTAGAAAATAAAACATCAAAAGCGGAAATTGCATTTCAAATCAACAGAAGTCGAAAGGTTCTTTATAATTATTCGAAAAATATTTCAAAGTATGGCAAAAATTAAACCAATGATAGAAACAAAGTTGTTTGAACTCGACAGCCAACTCATTTCGAATATAGCAAAAAAAGCTGCACCCAACTTGCTGAATGCGTCTAGAAAAAAACTATGTGAGTCCGATCACAGCGGAGATGTGTAAACATCTATTTACACATCAATTAAAATCAAACAGAAAGCGCCATCAACGTATAGCGAGCAACTGCTATGGTTGTTGTACTTGATGATTTCAGTACACATTCATGGCGCTTTCTGTTGGTTGTTGAATCAGCTACATAAATAAAAATCATAATCTTTGCACCAGTACACTTACATATACCTCACACCGATTTTCCCTTACGCGGTTTTTTGTGATTGTATTGTGAAATAGATTTTTACCCCCCTGAGCGCATTGATGTTTAAACATCAAAAAGTGTATAAAATGACCATTTGAAATGTTCTTAACTCTACCAAATATACCCAAAGACGAAGAGTGAAGAAATTTCCATGTCTGTTGATACCACATAAAAGTAATATGAAAATACCAGAGTTCAGAAAAAAACACACACTGAATAAAAAACTCGTACATATATGTAAACAAACAAACTTAGACCAACACACACATATTTTTATTTTCATACCAATTATGTTTGTTTTGAAATTTTCTTCGGTGCCCAACACAACCATGACTGTGTTCGTTTTAATATTTCGTTATTTACACGAACATTTTTGTATCACATACTTTTTGTTTCAATCACACATAAAGCACACATTTTTGAGTGTTGCTTTATTTGAAGTTCATGTTCTGGTAAGTGTACTGAAAAAAAAACACAGAACATATAAAATAAACAGGTTCGAGTTCAGTTATATTTTAAGTCGTGTTGTGGCTCGTGTAGTGAGAAAAAACACAACATGTACAATAAACAGGTTCGAGTTCAGTTATATTTTAAACACGACTTAAAATATAACTGAACTCGAACCTGTTTATTGTACATGTTGTGTTTTTTCTTACTACACGAGCCACAACACGACTTAAAAGTATTGAAGAGGTTCTAAAATATCTAAAGCTTCCACTGGACTCTTCCGCTTGGCGACTATTTATAGATAGTTCAAAACACAGCTTAAAATAAAAATAATAAACCAGTATTAAAACAAAATTATAATTTTTTTATAGAAGTTGGCGTGTAATTTTACTAATTAAGCATAAAGAGCTTTATTTACAACAATGGTGTCTTTGTTGACCCCCACTGAAATTTTTCGGCAAACATTTTCGTAGAATATTTTAATCCTTAAATGTCCTTTTTTAAAGGATATTTTTTGATTTTCTCGAAAAAAGGGTCAAATTGACCCATAAAGAGACCAGTTAGTGGGTTAAGATCTTCCACAAAAATAATCCTCATACAATTCCACAATACAACTTTGACCATAAGAATTCTCTCAGACATTAACTTACAGCATTTTGTTCATAAAGTATAATGCTCCCTTCGACCAAAAAATGAAAACTCTGACCCACTGTAAAAAAAATACTCAGGCGTGCTGGACCATAAGTTTGTTCTACAAATATTATCTACTCAACATACCCTTTCAGAATTATAGGGTCGCTATTCTGTTCCAAAAATGCTGTTGGACAGTGTATTTATTTATGCATATGAGTTTTGAATCTCTCTGGGATTGTGCGTGAATTTGCTATTTGAAAATTAATATTTATTTGGTCATATCAAGTCTATGGACCAAGTTTCCGACTGATTGGATGAGGGGAAATGGGGTTTAAATCACTCCGCGACTGGGCATGACTATGCGTGACTATCTTTGAGTTAATATTTGGTGACAGCAATTCTATGGACCAAGTTTCAGATTGATTGGATGATGGGAAATGGGGTTTAAATCACTCCGTGACTGTGCGAGACTATGCGTGACTATGTGCGACTATCTAAAAATGAATCCTTGGCAACAACAAGACTATGGGCCAAGATTCAGATCAATGCGATGAGGAGGAATGGGGTTGTCCCTTGGCAGACAGACAGACAGAGAGTATGAGTTAAAAGAAAGAGTTAAAAAGGTATATATTCGAGCAACACAATGCAGCTTGTCATGCTAGAAAATTCACAAAAAAAAAATGGTTAAGCTCAAAAGATGTCGTTGATTTGGAATGGCCTCATAGCATTCATATCGGGAATTCTCGTAATGAGAATTTAATTAATGAATGTGAATGAAGAGTAGGAAGCTCTTGATCAAGGTGTCATGAGAAAATTAATAAGTTCTATCAAAAATCTAATATTTTATCGCACTAAAGCAAAAGATGGTATTGCAAATTATTAAGCTGATGCCATTTTTTTTTAATTTTGTTCTTTCCGTTAAAAAAAAGGGAATTGATTGTTTAGTTTTCTCAAACAAAGACTTTTTTGTATTTGTGCTACACAATGTGAACACTTTAATATGCTAGATATTGCATGTAAGAGATTTTAATATCGCATATTAATATATATTCCAGAAAGATATGATAATTATTGTACGAGTATGCATAGTTCAAATTTTATGGAACATTGTTTCACAGATAACCAAATGTGCTATCATTTATAAACGCAGTGTATATTCACCTGTACAAGTAGCGAAAATTTGCATGTAGAATTCTTTCCAGTAGAAAAAAGGGTTTTTGTTATATATCATTTATATGTTTTTTGTTATAATTATTTAAGCAGTTTTATATTTCTCATTTTCTTTACGTGCCGTTTCTCAAGTTTACACTTTACTTGTAAATATTTCATAGTAGAAAGAATTTTCTGCAATAACAAGGATATAATATATGATTATTATGAGCAACTTGAGTCTGATTTTTAATGAAGTAACAACTGTTTCACTGTGAAATACTTAACAGTTTTAATAAATATTACAAAAATTTCTCAGCATTCTTCAAAGTATTTGTTATGATAGAATATGGCCGACATTTTGAAAGAATGTTTTGATTGACAAGTAACAAAATACCTGTATTATTATAATTTTTTCATGCCGGAATTTCGAGTACTTTTTTTTTGAACTATAGAAAAATTCATTGATAGCCATTCCAACGGCACTATGTTTGAGTAAGTAATTTCTATAGAAAATAAATTAAATATCGCTATACAAAAGCCAAAAGCTATGCCAAGTCTGTCAACTCTATTACAGGATGATATTAAATAAACGAATTCATATATTTATTTCCGTAGGGATAAATAAATCTGTTTGAAATTTAAATTAATTTTTTAGTCATATTTGAGCCAAATTTCTAATTGTATTATTTTTTCATATAAAGGGTGTTTCCTTAAGGCCCATAGAACTTAAAATGGTGAGAAAAAAAAAATAACACAAAAATTAAACATTGATCAAAATATTTCATTATTCGAAAGATCAATACAGGGCATTAATATTTCAAAATGATTTCGGGCATATGGCTACCGCGAAGCTCATTCTGGAAGTCCAATTTTGGGCCTGTGTCACGAATAACAGGAACAATGTTGGCTTCCAAGGCATCAGTTGTTGCTGGTTTATCAGCATAAATCAGTGACTTCACGTATCCAACAGGAAATAGTCGAAGGCTTTCAAATCGCAAGACTTACCAACTGGTAAGTCCATTTCTTGAAAAAAACTTATCGCCAAATTTTGATTTCAATAAGTCGATGGTTGTGGTCACCGTGTGACACGTAGCGCCGTCGCATAGTGCTTTGTCCCCATATAGTGAATCGGCAAAATTAGAGAAGTTATCGCAGAAAATGAGATTTTGTGCTGGTTCAAAATATGTTAATTAAGAAAAATTCGAAGTTTCGGAAAAATCGGTGCAAGGACATGACTACCTCTCATACATCTTTAAATTTAAACGTTTAATTTTAGCTATAATTGTATATAGAATAAATCAAAAGTTGGTAACTATCTGTTAAAATATGTCTTGTAGCTTAGTGGTTAATTTTGTTTCATTCGGTGCAAGGACATGACTACCTCCCATATATAATTTTTCTCAAAACTAAATTGTAACTACATTAGTGATCAGAATGCACTGCAAACTTATAACAACTTATAAAACTATATTATTGGGCTCTCTGAGAAATTTCGCTTCATTCGATACAAGGACTTGACCATCTCCCATATATCATTTTTCTCCAAAACTAAATTCTTGCAACATTTGTGATCAAAATGCAAATAATTTAATATCCTCTTTAAAACGGGTCATAAATAAATTTGTTTCTAAATTTGCTCAACAAATAAGATAATTAATTTTAATGGTAATTTATGATGTTTTCTTTCAAAATGTATTTCTCAATTTCTTTGAATTCATCATTTTTTTAATGTGTTTTGTAGACCTAAGTGATGATAGTTCCGGATCCGATATTAATAACAAATGAGCCATTAAATCTCTATTTGTATTTTCTCTCGTCGTTTTTCTTGTATAGGAAAATCGCACATTCTTTATATTTTTATGACTGGCTTCTAAGGCTTCTTCGGACAAAGTATATAAATGAAAAATAAAAAATCACCTACTTTTATTTATATATTTTTTTTTATTTTTTCAAAGTTTGCAAAACTTTAGGGTTGCTGCCAAAAAAAAAAAAAAAAAATATATTCTCTCAATTTTTGGTAAGTTTTTGTCACTATTTAATAAAAATTATACACTACATCAAAATTTGATTAATTTTTTATAGTAATAAAAAAAAAATGTATAAACTAATTTTTTTTAATTTTGCAACTTTTTCTGAAACTTAGGAAATATGTCTTAAAAAATTCATATCATTTTTACATTTCCAGGTGAAAAATCTAAAACTTCTTTACATATTATATTTAAGCCCTTTAAAATGTACTAAAAAAAAAAAAATTCACTCTATCAAACTTTTGCATTTTGGGAATTCCAAATAAAAAATCGCAAAAGTTTTCGATGGCAAAAACATCTTTTCCGTATAAAATAGTTACAAAAAATCATTTTTGTTTTTTTGTACCCACAGTTATAAACTAAACTATTAAATTTCAAAGCAATACAATAAAAAATGAAATTTTAATAATTTTTTTTGTAACACAGTAAAAACCGTTTTTCCGTTCAACAGTTTTACCTCAAACGTTTTCTGACTTTAGCGCCCTCTACTGTTAACAAAAAGACGAGATGGTAAATTCTATTTGCGAATTTATTTAAGGTACTTTGTTAGCTTTACAAAAATGTATGTTCCTTAAATATTCTAATCACTTTATTTTATTTTAATTTTGCCTATGGGACAAAGCACTGTGCCCGCATCAGTGTCATCCATATTTTTAAACTAAAAATCAAATCAAACACGTCAGCGTGTAAACAGCACCAAACGATGGATTTTTTTGGAGGTAATGGAGTCTGTAGGGTCTGCTGTGGCTTGGACTCATTCTGTATCGCTGAACACAATTTTGCGCCAAAACATCGTCATCATTGCTTGAATCGATGACTGATTGTCAAAGTAAACTTATATAAATTGGTAACGTTGTTCATGATTATATGCCAGAGTATACTGCCATAATTGTCAATTAAGTGAGCGCAGTATAAGAGTTCGTTTGACAGTATGAGAGTTCGCTCCGAGAATCAATTTTATTTTTATTTTTTGGAATTATGTACTTTTTTAGGGTGATTTGGACCAGCTGAATTCAAAAATCAGGTCAAAAAAAATTTCCGATTTACATTTGCTCGGAATCGCGCTTATCTTAGATGTCGACTTTGTATGTAAATGAAACATTTGTTTTATTAACTGTTTAATTACTTTATTTCATTAATTTCGAATCAAATGGTACGAAAATTATAAAAGTTAGTAAGAGATTATATTAAATTAAATCCATACTGTTATCATTTGAAAAACAAAATAAGTGGCGAAAAAATTTTACTAACCATGTTTTAGCTTGAAACAATTTGAAACATTTCTCTCACATATAAATTGTTGGCTTACCACATCCCTTCAGTTGACGACAGTATTTTAGCTCGGGATTTCTGATTATAACGTGTTTTCCATCAACTTTTGGAAGATTTGGTGGTCGGTTTTCCTCATGGGCGAGACGTCATCATCAGTAGTTTCTTTCTTCTCTGTCATAAAAGGAGCTTCTGTCACAAAGACTTCGAATTCGAATTCAAGTATAATCCATACTATATATAAAAGATTTTATGTGCAAAAATGTTGACCGAATCATGGTCTGTTTTACCACTGGGATACTCAATGATGGCTTTGTAGACCAATAAACTGCCACCAATGCCACAGTATGATATCCCGATAATAGTAATACACCCATGAACCGTTTAAGCATCAACTCATCAAAATGACTCTGGCTATTATTTTGTCCCGCATACCTGTTTGTTTCTTGGATAATGTGGTCAAACACTTTGTCATCGTAAAATAATTGAAACAACAGCAAAGAAGAATGGTTGATCAATCTTGAACAAATATTATATCTAAGTTTAGTCAACGGTGCTGGATTTGGAGCCAGCAAAATGACACTCCTTTCAGCTACTTTTTGATCATTTCGGTTTTCCAAAAGAATTGAGAGCTTTTTATTCAAATCGAGGCCCCTTCAAATTCGGGATAGCCACTTTCCTCAATTTCATTTCTTACAATTTCAGTTTCAACGAAACCAGCAACCTCGTTCAATGTATTCGGATCTAAATTCAAGGCAATTTCATCGGCATTGAATATTTTTTCATCGTAACATTCGTCGACTCGATCTGGAGGAAGTATATAAACTAGGGCTGGTCGATTTAAAAATCGCCCAAGTGACAAGGAAAATCGTATTTTAGGGATCAAAATAAGAAACTTTGCCCGAGGAACCATACCCCTAAAACGAATTCTGATGTCCCGACTTGTTACCTTTCTGTCTGTCTGTCTCAGTTTGACCCATTTAGAGTGCCACAATCGAGTCCAAATGTATGATCGACCCCCACTAACTTTGGAGGACACACCCTCTAAAACCCCCTGGGGGTTCCCAATACAAACATTTTAAAAATCACCATTTTTTGTTTAGAATTGGGCTGACTATGTTTGATTTAATATTAAAATTAACACTCGTACGTATACGTATCTTCTACTCTGCTAATAAATAATAATCATACGTCTTGACTATGTTATGTCATTCAAAAAGATCGTTCGGATGAGGTAAATAACTTTTAGATCACTCCGTGACTATGGGTGACTCTGCGTGACTACCCCAAAATGAATCTGTAGTCACAACAAGACTATGGGCCAAGTTTCAGATCAATTGCATGAGGGGGAATGGGGTTGCCCCATGGCAGACAGACAGACAGACAGATAGGTCAAAAGTCGGGACATCAGAATTCGTTTTAGAGCTATGGTTCCTTGGCCAAAGTTTCTTATTTTGATCCCTGGAATATGATTTTCCTTGTCAAAGCACCTATGCAAAGCACCAATTAATGAAAATATCAGGTAGAGAGACAATGGAACAGAAAAGATACACAATAGATAGCTTGAGAATTCAACAGAATAGTAAGAAAACGATGAACTTAAGATAAGATACCGACAATATTAATGCGAGCTAGAGAGTTGTATTAAACAAAAATTCACTGTGATATTAAATTTAAGCTGTAATCTATATATATAAAATTCATTTTCTGTTTGTTTGTTTGTTTGTTTGTTTGTTTGTTTGACCGCTATACAAATTTTTATTTTTCAACAAATTTTCCTGAAATTTTGTATACACGATCTCTATACCCGAAGAAAGGTCGCCATATACCTTTTACCGGCCACGCCTACTTTTACGCCCACTTTTTATGTAAAATTCATTTTCTGTTTTATTCATATTTGTTCACTATACAAATTTTTATTTGTTAACAGATTTCTCTGAAATTCGGTACACACGATTCCTGCACTCCAGCTAGGGTCATCATATACTTTTCATCGACCACGCCTACTTTTACGCCCACTTTTTATATGCAATTCGTTTTCTGCTTTTTGGTATATTTGTTCGCTATACAAATTTTTATTTTTGAACGGATTTCTCTGAAATTCGGTACACACGATCCCTGTACTCCAGCTAAGGTCGCCATATGATTCTTACCGGCCACGCCTACTTCTGCGCCCACTTTTTGTATACAATTCATTTTCTGTTTTTTGGTATATTTGTGTGCATACAAATTTTTATTTTTCAGCGGAATTCTCTGAAATTTGGTACACACGATCTATGTACTCCAGGAAAGGTCGCCATATGCTTCGTACCGGCCACGCCTACTTTAACGCCCACTTATTGTATACAATACATTTTGTTTTTGGTATATTTGTTCGCTATACAAATTTTTATTTTTCAACCGATTTCTCTGAAATTTGGTATACACGATCTCTCTGCTCCGTAGAAGGTCGCCATATTCCTCGCACCGGTTACGCCTACCATTACGCCCACTTTTTGTATACAATTCCTTTTCTGTTTTTTGGCATATCTGTTTGCTATACAAATTTTTGTTCGTTAGCAGATTTCTCTGAAATTCGGTACACACGATCCCTGCACTCCAGCTAAGGACATCATATACTTTTTTATCGACCACACCTACTTTTACGCCCACTTTTTGTATGCAATTCATTTTCTGCTTTTTGGTATATTTGTTCGCTAACAAATTTTTATTTATCAACGGATTTCTCTGAAATTCGGTACACATGATCCCTGTACTCCAGCTAAGGTCACCATATGATCCTTACCGGCCACGCCTACTTCTGCGCCCACTTTTTGTATACAATTCATTTTCTGTTTTTTGGTATATTTGTTCGCTATACAAATTTTTATTTTTCAACGCATTTCTCTGAAATTTGGTACACATGATCTTTGCACCCCAGGCCAGGTCATCGTGTGATTCTTGCGGCCACACCTACTTTTACGCCAACTTTTTGTATACAATTCTTTTTCTGTTTTTTGGTATATTTGTTTGCTATACAAATTTTTATTTTTCAACGGAATTCTCTGAAATTTGGTACACACGATCTATGTACTCCAGGAAAGGTCGCCATATACTTTTTACCGGCCACGCCTACTTTAACGCCCACTTTTTGTATACAATTCATATTCTGTTTTTTGGTACATTTGTTCGCTACACAATTTTTTTTTAACGGATTACTCTGAAATTTGTTACACACGATCTCTGTACTCCAGAGAGGTCGCCATATGATTCTTGCAGGCCACGCCTACTTCTACGTCCACTTTTTATACAAAATTAATTTTCTGTTTTTTGTTCACTATAGAAATTTTTATTTTTCAAGGGATATCTAAAATATGGTCACATGATCTCTATACTACAGGGAAAGTCACAATATGCTTCTTAGAGGCCACGCCTACTTTGCGCCCCTTCTATGTATATAAAACTTATTTTTTCCTTTTATTTGTTTCTTTATTTGATTGCTATACAAACATTTATTTTTCAATGGCTTTCTCCGAAGTTTTGTACATATTTCAGGGAAGGTCGCCATATGATTTTTACCGACCACGCATAATTTTACGCCCAATTTTCATATAAAATTTACATTTTGTTGTGTGGTATATTTCTTCCCTACACAAATTTGTACTTTTCAACGGATTTCTCTGAAATTTGGTTTACCCGGGAATAACTACATGGTGAACAAATTCCCCAAACTTAAAAAAAGATACCCAAAAGAAATGAACAAATTCCCCATTTTTTTGAATCGAAATAAAAAATTAACTTACTCCCCAAATTCATTCTTAAATTTTTAAATATTTTTATTTAATGAATTCTGTTAAATATTTATTTTAGTAAACATTTGCATACTGCTCTCAATATATGTCCTACAATAAATGCATTTAAAATGAGTATTCTTTTCAATAGCATCATTTCGTTGCGCGGAATCAATGCGCACGGGGAATACAGCTTAGCTAGAATATCGGAATGATCTGAAAAATATATTTTGACAATTAAAATAAGTTGGCAACAGCTCCGCGGCAGCACAGGTGTGGCTGAAAAACGCGCGGAACCGGCGCGCGGCGCGCCAACGCGACGGATGCGGACGCGACGCGCTCTCGGAACACAGCTCAGCTCAAATATCGCAATGCACTAAAAAATATGTTTTTGGAATTAAAATAAGTTAACGAGAACTAAGCGGCAGCACGGGTAGTAGCAGCGAGGAAGCGGCGCGAGGCGCGCGGACGCGACGGATGTGGACGCGACGCGCTCGCGGAACGCAGCTCAGCTAAAATATCGCAATGCTCTAAAAAATATGTTTTAGGAATTAAAATAAGTTAACGAGAACTAAGCGGCAGCACGGGTAGTAGCTGCGAGGAAGCGGCGCGAGGCGCACGGACGCGAACGCTCGGATGCGGACACGACGCTCTCGCGGAACACGACTCAGCTAAAATATCGCAATGATCTGAAAAATATATTTTGGCGATTAAAATAAGTTGACAACAACTGCGCAGCAGCACGGGTGTGGCTGCCAAACGCGCGGAAGCGAACGCGACTCGCTCGCGGAACACAGCTTAGTGAAATGTCGTATGATAAATTTTATCTACGTATGTGAAATAATTACCTGTTGATCAAAATAGGCCACACATATACTATAAGCAGTTGTTTAAAGAAACCTTGCGACACAATATTAAACGTCGCATTAGTATTTCATTTCTAAAACTTGAATTTGACGTCTCTGCTCAATGATGATCACTTATTGAATGAAGTAATTCAGCATCTTATAAAAAACTTCTAAATTAAAAAATCAAAAAAAATTTAATTGAAATAAAAAATGAATTTACTGCCCATACAAATTTTTGGGGAGAAAGTTCATTTTATTGGGGAATTTGTTAATTGGGGACTAAGTACTCAGTGCCTGGTAAGCATAGTGAACCATTTTTCAAGTCAAAGGCCTTTTTATCCCGGGCAAGACCGGGTAAAAACAGCTAGTGTTTATATAAGATTTTTGTTTAAATTTAAAATTTTATGTTCAATTACAATCTTTACTGAAATATAAAATATAAAAAATCAGTATAATACCAATAAAAAGCTCGAAATTCAAAATTATTTTGCATATCAAATATTTACCTTTTCTTGGAAAAATTGATTAAAATTGAAGAAACACTCGATAAAACAAAAATAGAATGAAGAAGCGTATCAAATATAACAAAAAGAATGAGAAATATCAGTCAAGTTTACTCGCCAATTAGTAACTATAGGATAAGCGCCAGCGTTCGAAATTTCGAACAGTCAAGTTTACACATACTATGTAGGGTCACGCATGTCTATGTAACACATGTGTAACATTTTTTATACAATACTTACATGTCGCTGTAACTAACAAAAAATTCGAAATTGACTCTTTGTCTTATAGTTACGGCCTTTTAATTAAAAACTTCTATTTTCCAATAATTTTTTTTTTTTTTTTCATAAATAAATCCATTTTTGTTTTTTTAAGCTAGATTCTAAAATTTGGATATTATGTTTTAAGTAGTTCTTGTTTTATGATTTTTTTTTGCTTCTCCTATAAAAAAAAAATAAAAATTTTTGTTGCGGCCTTTTGCATTTTAGGTGACGGTATATTGGTAATAATTCCTCTTGAATATTCTTTTATTTGTTTTTTTTTTTTTATATTATTCTTAAAAATGAATGCAAAAAGTGTCTAGAAGTAAGGGTTGAAGAAATGTGCCCCCGGCTTCGTGGGAGAGAGTGGTGGTTATGGCATAATATGTTTTTAGTTGGTGATAGATGGGACTTAACATTCATTTCAAAACTTACGTGAAATTCTACCTTTTTCACACATTAATAATTTTTTGAAGAAAAGTGAACAGTGGAGCGAAATTGGTTAGCAAAAAAAAAAAAAAACAAAACACTATACATAATGAGTTTGCGCTGATGTTTCAACTATCGAAATTATCTGATCAGAGCCAGCCTTTCATTTATCGGATCGATTCATTGTCTGAGACGATTTAGCGATGTCCGCCAGTCTATCCGTTTGTCCATCTGTGTGTCCATGAAAATTTTGTAATCAAACTAAAGTTCGCAAGTGTCAGTATCATTTCGAAGAAATTTTGTATATAAGCTTTTGCCGGCCATTGAAGGGACGCAATTGCGATTGGTGAAAATCAGTGCATGTTCAGACCTAGACAAATACAAATTTCTCTAAGATTTAAATTATCATATAAATCTTGGTTTGTATGTGTTTATTATAACCATTAACTAGTATCCCATAAATAAACCCTGTGAAACCGGTTTTAGTCATAGTCCCCATATAAAATCGATTCCAGATCTTCAATTATATCAACCTAAAAACAAAATTATTGTACAAATTTTTCTAAAATTTGTTTTGAAAACATTTTTACGAAAAATGAGTCACTTTTATCCTTATAAATATAGCATCCGATACGCACTTTTTCATATCTGCAGCCAAAAATATTAATAACAGTATAACTCAAAATTGGTTTAAGCTTATTTTCTACATACAATTAATGGGACCGAAGTGATTAGATCTCTAAAACATGGTATAGGGTATCGTATAGTCGGTCTAGACCGACTATAATTTTTTTACTTTTTTTTTATAAAAATTGTTCCAAGTTCAAGTTAGAAATTTAAAACACCCTTACTTTTGTGTCATAGAAGATATTATCTACAAATAATAAAGTTATAGTCGGTAGAAGCATGCAAGTCATGCACCAGGTGTTACGAAAAAATTATATAATCCAATCGTATTAATTAATAACATAAGATAATATATAAAACTGATAAAATTTTAAGAAAGTTAGTCATTGTTTTTTGGCCAGAAACTATGTTAATAATAATATCGAATGGTATAGTTCTATGAAGACTAGGTCTAAAAATGCACAAAGTTACTTAGCTAATAATGATTACTATTATCAACCGGTATGCTTCCCATGTTACAGCTTTGTAAACTAGAATATAATCTATAAAATTAAATTTTCGGTTAAATTTGTAAAAGCTACTTCCTGGAATTTATAATGAACTAACGGATTTAAATTTTGATTAAGTCTTGTGGTTGCTACAGCTTAACAGAAGATGTTACTGATGGTAATGGTGACATTGAAAATACTAGGTTATATATGAGATATTAAATAACTAAACTTCAAAACTTTTGATTTTGCAGTAATTTGTGTGACCTAAATGTTAAACAAATTATGTACATTAGGGTGGCCCTTAATAAAAAAAAGTGTTCAAACTGTCGGTCTCATCGCCTAGAAATATGCGAATAGCAAAAAAACTGAGAAATACAAAGTTTTGGGCCAATCAGTTTAGTCGTGGCGCAAAGCGACTGAAAATTTCAAGTGTTTTTATATGGGGAAAATATGACTTCTTTTCAGATTTTACGAAAAGTCGTTCTATAGTTTAATTTTTCCGATAAGCTGTTATATAATTCGGATAATTTTGATCTCAGGAGCACTGAAGGGTTAAATAAATAAAAATTTACAGAATTATTTTTCTTAAATTCTAAATAGTGGTATCAACGAGTTTAATAGATAAACTCGTTTTAGGTCATTTTTATTTAAAAATATCTTAAAATCCAAAGCTAGCCTTGGCAAATAATGGGTTACCGTTCTCGGATTTATCCCAAATTTTTGGAACGAAACTTCTACATATTTGGTAATTATATTTTAAGTGTCGCATCTAAAAATTGGACACCACTTACAAAATATTTGACTTTTTTGAATAAATTGTCTTTTATTAGTTTGGGGTCATATGTGACCCCAATTCCAAAAGAGTTAATGGAGTCATATTACTTTTTTCCGAATTATATAACAATCTATATAACAATTTGTCGGAAAAATTAAACTATAGAACGAAATTTTCGTAAAATCTGAAAAAAAAGTCATATTTTCCCCATATAAACACACTTGAAATTTTCAATCGCTTTGCGCCACAACTAAACGTTTTTTGATTGGCCCAAAACTTTGTATTTCCCAGTTTTCTTTTTGCTATTCGCATATTTCTAGGGGGTGAGACCGACAGTTTGAATACTTTTTTTCCCTCCATATAACGAAGGGCCACCCTAATGTACATGTAGTAGGTTAATAAACGTATTAAGATGAAGGTAAGTAAGATAAACATTAATTAATAATTTTCTTTGAGAACTGTATTTGTTGTTGTTCTTGTTGTTAAGTTATAGCATCTAAATATCTTTTGGTTTCTAAGTTTGCTACATGAAGTCATTAAGTCTCAGCACGTATTAAGCGTATACTTATTTATGACTTTTGCAGCCAATTGATTGGCATAACTTTTAGTTCGTACTTAAGATCTACAACGACACAAGCGTAAAAATTTTAATACCAATTCACACTTTGGCTCTCCATGTCCTTTCTTTTAAGATTTGACCATTTAATGCCACCATATACTTAAAAATTTGAATGGAACACTTTTCCTTCCAAAGTAGTTATTTTTATAATATTTATCGTTAAGTGTTAACTGGGACATTTTTTGTTACGGTAAATGAAAGGGAAATCTTTTATTTGAAAGGAACTGGACTCTTTACCATATCGTTGGTACAGTAGGTGTAAATTGGCACTTTAAAGGAACCTTGTAACATGGCTTTAAATTAACAATCAGGAACAACGACCATACCCCTTCTTATATTACTATAGTAATGGAATAGATACCTCCAAAACGTGTAACGAATTAGTGCCAAATGCATTAGTTACATAGCTAACCACTTTGTGGATAAACTGTTATTGATGCAATAAATCACAAGAAGCAGCTAGACCTTCAAAATATATTACAGATGGCTATGATGGGTAAAATTTTCAAATCTATCCGCCCTAACCACGCCTAATTCTATTTAGAAGTAATATTGTAACCAATGTTAAAGGTCATATAATATAATTTCATAATTTTTTATGTTGCTTACCAGAGTTTATGAGAAATAAAAACTCAATTAGTTCACCCTGCAAATTAAGCTTAGCGATGGGTGGGTTAATAGTAAAACTTACATTTCCAGCATTCTGCTGGAAAAACATTTATTAACAAAAATAGAATAAACTCTCTAGCTAACATCAAATCATAAAACTTACTATGTCTTTTTTTTCTGGTATTAAGCTGAGCTTACAAATTAATTTGTGCTGCCAATGACATCAATATTTAATCCCACCAAAAAGAGAGCATTAAATTGTATAAACGCTAGTATTTTGTAATTAAATCTGACGCCAAAATTATCCAATTATTCATCAACTTCTAACTCTATATTAAAATGAGATTAAACTTCAGCCTCATCTTCAAAATAAGAAAAATCTTCTTTTACGACAGCATTGACGTAGTCGGCAATTGATACTAAAGAATATCAGAAATCTTTAAAAGAGAAATATCTTCTCTTTTAAGCTGCAAACTTGTCTTTGCTGAATGGAAATTATCATTTATTCTGGATTTGCTGTGGATATGAACTGTGGGCAACAAATTCATACATTTTATATGTATACGTTTCTTTTCTACTTGGACATAAGACCTATTTCCTAAACTCATTGTCTGGTATAGGGTATCCTATTATGCCGACTGGTATTTCTGTATACATCAGTTTAATAAATGTCAACGTCATCGTTATCAATACTGGTAAACCACACATGTCTACGTTACTTTTTCTACTTTTCATGTGACCTCATTAAGAAAATAATTTGAAATAAGGGCAGGTTAGAAGAAAATAGTTTTTGACATGAACGTGCCAATCAATTTACATTTAGACAATATAGATTTATAGAGTATCTTAAGTAATTTTCTATATAGACATATTTTTGTCAATTGTTATGAATGTAAAAGAGTACTGGAACGATTTATAAGTTTAACTTCTCTCTGTTCATTTTCGAATAGAATGAATGTAAATATTATCTGTAAAAAAAAAATTAACATCGGCACAGTTACTTTTTCCATACGCAAATCTAAAAAATGTCCCTTGTGATGACAAAAGTCAAAGAAATCATCGTCGCCCACACAAAATCTGGATTTAACTAATCAACATTTTCATTTCGATCTCGTCCAAGAAGGTGTATTTTATGTTCTTATTTATTATTTATTATGCTAATTATATTAGAAAGGATTTTTTTGTAAGTATTTTTTTTTTACACCGTTACATAATTCCTACATACCGTACCTACCACATTTTGATACCTATCACATCGTTCAGTCAGTCGGCGGCATTGAACATGGACACATATACATAAGTTCGCGAATTAAGCCATCCATGCTATAGTGAAGTGCTGTCCCAGTTCTCCCTTCTTAGGTTGAACTGAGGACTGTAGAGTGTAAAGAACGCAGTGTAATAACTATTCTGGGGGTCAGAGTGAAAGTACTTGGCCATTATAGTAAAAGAGTTTACTGTTCCCAAGCTGAACTATTTTATAACTTTTTATATTTTTTCATATTTTGATGTTCAGCTAAGTGTTCAGCTTTAGCTCAAGAGCCATTTATAATTTCTCAAATCCTTTGGAGGTTTTTACACCCTATACCACTATGTGGTTTGGGTATAATGACTTTGTGCTGCTGTTTGTATCTATCAAAAACATTTGACCTAGATCTATTTTTAATTATACCGATCGACTCAGTTTCTGAGTCGATTTTGCGATGTCCATCCGTCCGTCCGTTCGTCTGTCCGTCGGTGGTCCATGTAAACATTGTAATCAAACTACAGGTCGCAAATATGAATATATTTTAATGAAATTTAGTATATAGGCCTTTATCGGCCATTGTTAAAATTTTTGAAATTCGGTCCATGTTCAGACCTAGTCCCCATACAAATGACCCCTATGAAATCGACCTAAATTGCCATAAGGTCCAAATTATCATATAGATCTTAGTCAAATTGAGTTTAAATGTGTTTATTATATCCATTATTTAGTAGTCCAAAAATAATCCCTTTAGAACAATTCTTAGTCACAGGCCCCATATAGAGCTGCTTCCCAATTTTCACTTAAATCTATCAAAAAACAAAAATATTACACAGTTTTTTCTCAAATGTGTTTTGAATATATTTTTTCAAAATATAAGTGACTTTATGAAATATGGTCAGGATCGGTCCATTTTTCGACCTAGTCCCCATATAAATATAGCATCCGATATGAACTTTTTCATATCTGCAGCCAGAAAAATAAAACAATGCCACTCAAATTTGGACCGAATAGATAGAGTCCCTAAACCATGGAATAGGGTTTCGTGTAGTCAGTCTAGACCGACTATAATTTTCTTACTTGTATTATCCTAGTTTTTATCCTATTTTATTTTATCCTGTTGTCATGTCAAATACATATATTTTAGAGTTTAGAAAAGAATTTCGTATTTTCAGAACCAAAATTGGGTCTAGTAAAATAAATGGTATATAAATAAAATTTAAAATTTGTTCAAAAATGTATTCAAAACCTTTTCCTCTGCCTTTTATAGTTCT
This sequence comes from Cordilura impudica, assembly GCA_963682025.1. Taxonomy (NCBI): domain Eukaryota; kingdom Metazoa; phylum Arthropoda; class Insecta; order Diptera; family Scathophagidae; genus Cordilura; species Cordilura impudica. The sequence goes on from OY821517.1 coordinate 103,882,490, forward strand.
CAAAAAATATCTACAAATATAAATATTGCTCTAATATGACAAATGGACATAGCCCGTATATGCTCGTTAACTAAATACTAATAAATTAAAACATATTATTTTAATTGGCAACATTTGCAATCTATTTGATTGAAAAGTGCTACATATGTAACAACGCCATTAAATCGGTTCTAAAGATTTTTATTTTGGAAGATCTAGTATTAAATAGATATATGTCAGTTTTCATGGTTAAATAAACTCTAATGAATATAAAAATTAAAACTTTGTATGGATAAATTATAGGTATACTTACATACAAAACACACTGACACATGCAGTCATTGATATAACTTACATTCACCTAAAAGGGACTGCGAACACGTGCTAAAGTCACTTTTTTGATAAAAGCATTATAACAAAAAAAATGACAGAACGGCGATGTTCATTTGTATCTTTCTATTCCATTGTTATACTAGACGTATTTAAAGTGTTCTTCTTTCAGTCGTATTATTTTTCTATCATTGGAAGCTTCTTTTCGTATGTAGTCAAACGTCAAATTCAACTCACGGCTCACACTAGTACATCTAATAGACGTGATGGCTGCCAACTTATTGTATTTACAATTATCGCTTGTATGTGTATGTGTTGTATTGGTCTGTTTATATGGTATTGCCCATATCTCAATAGGCCACTTGTGATTATGATTAGTTTAAGCTTGCAAGAATGGGCCTCATTGTCATGTACACCACATAAAGTGTTTTTTTGTTTCGCAAACTTTTGCAAAAACAAAAATTCTTACGCACATTAACACATAAACTCTAATACATACATAGACTGTTTTCTTCATATCACTGGGAATAATAAGAGAATAACTAAACGATCAGAGCTGCCGTCAATGTTGGCCCATTCTTCTATTTTATTTAATTTTATTTTTATTAAATAATGTTTTGAGAAAAACAAATTTATTTAAGTTTAAGAAAAAAATTATCATTAAATAACATTTAAGTTTGTATCGCTATATGGCAGAAGTCAAATTTTAAATACATACACAGACATCTTTAAGGCTAAGCACCTACACCACCAGAAGGAGTCTCAGTGAGATTAGTATTATAAATAAGTGTAGACGTGCTACAAAACATCCCTTGAGGTTGGTAAGTATTTACGTTGTAGCTAATTTTTGTTTAGCAAATGATTTGCTAACTCAGAATTGTGTTTATTTTCACTTGACGCATCACTGTTCCCAGGAAGCGAATGGAGTAAATATAAAACGAGTTTTAAAAAGCCCCCAATGGGCCTTTAGACAATAATATGACATTTACACTTTATCACCGAACTTTAAGAAAATTTAATTTTTATTTATTTACAAATTGTGATAGATCTAATAATTTTTATGCTCAGTAATGGTCACGCGGAATATTCATTTATTTATTTAATACGTTCCCCGATTACTTCAACATTTCTTACTATAAATAGCTAAAATTCTCAACTAGCAGCATCCGTTGCGCATCCTACAAAACTATGTTATCAGTGTTTCTCACAAATTTAATTGTTTCAACCAAAGTACTTAACGACTTCTTTCGTTACATCCTGCAGACGCAAATTTTATAATAATTAAATAGGAAAACCGTAACCTAAAAGAAAATAAATGAATTAAAAGAGCAGTTAATTTTTGGTGAAAATGATTTACTTTTTGATTATATTTTTACATAAATTTAACCACTTATTACTATCAAAACTAAAGGTGTAAATTAATTTTTACGTTAACACTTTTTATATCTGGTAAAGGATTCAAGCATTTCATTATGATATTATCATTAAAGTTATCTTGCCGTTTAGTCATACACCATATTTTTAAATAACGTTTGAAATTAATTTTGTTATTGCTATTTAAAAATCAAACCAGTTCGATCACCGTTGTTTGAAAGGCAAGTCTAAGCCTTATGAAGAATTCCTTAAGGCATAATTACTGCAAAGCAATTTCTAAATTTTTTCTTAATTCATCTATATATTCATACGTGAAGGTACATTTTTAGTTACCTTTTTAAGCAACGGAGGAGTTTTAAAATTGGCATAGTTATAGTTCATATAGAGGAGAAGCGGAGAGTGATATAATTTATGTTTAATATATCTTAAAAATATGTTGAATTAAATAAAATAAAATATTTATAATAATTCCTTACACCCTGTTAACGCGAATGATTTAAATTAAATATCAGATGCTCTGTGTTGAACTGTGAATGGCAAAAATTGATTAAGATATCTTTAGGCTCATTTAAATATTCATACGTGGTTTAGGTATAATGACTTTGTGCTGCTGTTTGTAACTACCAAAAATATTTGACCTAGACCCATCTTTTATTATACCGATCGACTCAGAATTACTTTCTGAGTCGATTAAGCGATGTCCGTCCGTCCGTCTGTGTGACCATGTAAACCTTGTAATCAAACTACAGGTCGCAAATATGAATATATTTTGATAAACTTTGGTACGTAAGCATTTGACGCGCATAGGATGAACGCTGTTGCAATTGGTGAAATTCGGTCCATGTTCAGACCTAATCCCCATACAAATGACCCCTATGGAATCGACATAAATTGCCATAAGGTACATATTATGATATAGATCTCTGTCAAATTGGGTTTGTATGTGTTTACTATATCCGTTAATCAGTAGTCAAAAAATAATCTCCATAGGACAATTCTTAGTCAAAGGCGCCATATAGAGCTGCTTCCCGATCTTCACTTAACTCTATCAAAAAACAAAAATATTGCATAGATTTTTCTCAAATTTGGTTTGTATATATTTTTTCAAAATATAAATATAGACTTTATCAAATACGGTCAGCACCTGTTCATTTTTCGACGTAGTCCCCATATAAATATATCACCCGATATGGACTTTTTTCATATCTGCAGCCAAAAAAATTAATAACAATGCCACTCAAATTTTGTTTATGCTTATTTTCTATATTCAATTACTTGGACCAAACAGATAGCATCTCCAAACCATGGTATAGGGTATCGTATAGTCTGTCTAGACCGACTTTAATTTTCTGAATTGTTTATATATATATATATATATATATAGATTAAAAACATTGGAAGACAAAATTACAAGAAAAAATAATAATTCCTAGAATTTGCACTCGATTTTCGAATGCTGGGCTAGGCTAGTAACTATTATTGTATAAGTAATATTATTTTTCCAAAATGATAATAGTTATGTCTGAGAGAAAGTCCATTTAGTAAAATTTATACACATATTTATGTTAACTAGCAAATTCCACACGCTCGGAATTCGAGTGCAATTTCTAGGCAATTTTATTTCCCAACTTAGCCAATTCACAAACCAACCCTTTTTTGGTTTATTATTATTGTGAATGAAGATAACAAATTGATTAGCAAACACATTAACAAATTTAGTAAACATACATATAGCATGCGTATAATTTTATGTATATGTTAGTAGTAACTTTAAATGCAATTTACTCAAATTAAAGGAGTAAATTAAAAAATCTGTAGATCTGGTGAACAGCTAAAAAGAAATACTTTAAAACAATATACGTTTGGTCCAAATCGGAATTAAATGGTAGAACAAAACATCGGTACCAAGAAATCACCTAGCCTATCAACATTTTAGATAAAAAAGTTTTTATTTAATTTTTTTTTAAGTTGACAATAATAAGACAATTTATACTCAAACAAAAAAAAATCAAAATTCAAAGAAAAGGTAAAATTAGATATTAAAAGATTTTTGATTTAATTTAACAAACATTATTGCTGCTAATTTATCGTCAGCTAAATTACATCTGTAGTCATCTTAAATTTGACGCAAATCTGAAAACTCTCTTTTAACGGTTACTTGAGTCGCCGGAACAGCATGAACAATTGATGCCAACTGCTTTAAAAATGGAAGGGTGAATTTATGTTCATGCCAGTAGCTTAGCAAGCTAATATCGACATCTTCCTTTTTCGGTTTAAAATTTTAAATTTCAGCATAAGCGGCCATAATTTCACGACAAGTTTCAATGTCTGACTCATCCTCCGAAGAAGTTTCTACTTCTAATTGAGGTTTCTCTTAGCAAAGATGAGGTACATTGATCAGTAGATTCATAGATTGGCGTAAATGGTATTGAGGAAGATGGGCCATTGTTTTCATTTCAGTGCTCGTGCTAAAAAGTGGATAAGTAAATTTAATTTTATACTACAAGTTTTAATACAAATATATACCTTTTGTAATGTTATTAACTTAACTGCTAACTTTTTGAGATTCTGTTTCGCGCTTTTTTTATCGCCTAAACTTAACATTCTTCTGAACCGGTGGTCTAAATAATATGCAGCATTTATAAAAATTTTGTAAAATAGCTGCTGCTCTCGATTTTCAATGTACGTATGGAGTAGTTCAGACAAATCGGAATTTTTAGATTTTTTAGAATTTTTAGAAATCCCCAAGTACAAATCTAACAAATTGACGCATTTACTTTTTTTTATCAATGTTAAAAAACTCTCTTATAAAAACTTCCATTTTACGACCCATTTTTTAAGTTTTTAATTTTTTTTTTTTTTTGTAACTACAAATTTTTTATTTTACAATGAAACTTGAATTAATCAATTAAAACATCAACTAAATTTCTTATGATTTCTCTGATTTGAGCGCAAATATGCAAGAACTTTAAAATTGGTTCTACCCAACCTTTGAATAATCTCCACAATATAAGAAATGTTTTTAAGAAAACTTTTATCAAAGGTATATACGAACGGAATGACAAACTAACGGGTGATTTTTTTGAGGTTAGGATTTTCATGCATTAGTATTTGACAGATCACGTGGGATTTCAGACATGGTGTCAAAGAGAAAGATGCTCAGTATGCTTTGACATTTCATCATGAATAGACTTACTAACGAGCAACGCTTGCAAATCATTGAATTTTATTACCAAAATCAGTGTTCGGTTCGAAATGTGTTTCGCGCTTTACGTCCGATTTATGGTCTACATAATCGACCAAGTGAGCAAACAATTAATGCGATTGTGACCAAGTTTCGCACTCAGTTTACTTTATTGGACATTAAACCAACCACACGAATGCGTACAGTGCGTACAGAAGAGAATATTGCGTCTGTTTCTGAGAGTGTTACTGAAGACCGTGAAATGTCGATTCGTCGCCGTTCGCAGCAATTGGGTTTGTGTTATTCGACCACATGGAAGATTTTACGCAAAGATCTTGGTGTAAAACCGTATAAAATACAGCTCGTGCAAGAACTGAAGCCGAACGATCTGCCACAACGTCTAATTTTCAGTGAATGGGCCCTAGAAAAGTTGGCAGAAAATCCGCTTTTTTATCGACAAATTTTGTTCAGCGATGAGGCTCATTTCTGGTTGAATGGCTTCGTAAATAAGCAAAATTGCCGTATTTGGAGTGAAGAGCAACCAGAAGCCGTTCAAGAACTGCCCATGCATCCCGAAAAATGCACTGTTTGGTGTGGTTTGTACGCTGGTGGAATCATTGGACCGTATTTTTTCAAAGATGCTGTTGGACGCAACGTTACGGTGAATGGCGATCGCTATCGTTCGATGCTAACAAACTTTTTGTTGCCAAAAATGGAAGAACTGAACTTGGTTGACATGTGGTTTCAACAAGATGGCGCTACATGCCACACAGCTCGCGATTCTATGGCCATTTTGAGGGAAAACTTCGGAGAACAATTCATCTCAAGAAATGGACCGGTAAGTTGGCCACCAAGATCATGCGATTTGACGCCTTTAGACTATTTTTTGTGGGGCTACGTCAAGTCTAAAGTCTACAGAAATAAGCCAGCAACTATTCCAGCTTTGGAAGATAACATTTCCGAAGAAATTCGGGCTATTCCGGCCGAAATGCTCGAAAAAGTTGCCCAAAATTGGACTTTCCGAATGGACCACCTAAGACGCAGCCGCGGTCAACATTTAAATGAAATTATCTTCAAAAAGTAAATGTCATGGACCAATCTAACGTTTCAAATAAAGAACCGATGAGATTTTGCAAATTTTATGCGTTTTTTTTTTAAAAAAAGTTATCAAGCTCTTAAAAAATCACCCGTTACTATATGCTCCTCGTATCACTTGGTGGAGGGTGAAAAAAAAAATCTGTAATTAGAAATTTGAAGAAATTGATTGCTTCTTAATGTTTACAGGCATATTTTGAATAACTACTCACTATATTTGGTACATCTATTTTTAAAATATTTATAATATGTAATGATTCTGATTTTGATACGAAAATAGGGGTTTTTATTTTTTGAATCTTTCTTATTTATTAAAACATTTCATACATATGTGGGTAAAAAAAAAACTTTAAAAAACTGCAATAGATTTTAGTAGCATTTGTAACAATGGAAGGTTCTGTTTATTAATGTTTTTTTTTACTGATAATATGTTTTTCGTACTTATAATTATAACTCATTTGATTCAAATATCAACTACAAATATTCCATATTTTGTTCTGTATTATTTCTGTTCTTTAGTACTTTTTTGACTTCTTCATCTAAATCCCGATGTTCCACTTTCCATTGATTTCGAATACTGGAGATGAACGGATCTGACGTTGCCAATAATATATTAAGTAGTTCTTCATTTGTGGAATTTCGTGAAATTTTTCTAGTGGTGTGTTCTGTATAGAATCTCCTTATTCATTACTCCTTTTTTCCTGAGTCTCTGATAAATCTCCAAGTGGCACCAAATGATATTTAATGGCATCTTCTGCATGACATAAAATTTTGTGAACCGTTGCAGACATATTTCTCATGGGTACTTGATTGTATTTATTTTTGCAGTTTTCTTAGCATAATCTCCAAATTTTTCGAGTCAATTTCCTCATTGCATGCCAGTACTTCTAGGATTATTTTAAATCTGAAAATAAGGTTTAAATCCACTTATGTTATTTCAAATAATATTTCTGGATTTGAAAAGAATCTTCCTGAGCTATTGCCATCAATTATATTGCCCAGGTTACAAATGAATTACATCCTCTGTGTATTGACATTCTTACTTACAAATACATCAAAAGGGTGGTGTATTTTGTAAGCAGATATCATTACTGGTAATAGAACAAATAATGAATTTTATAAGCTATAAAATACCTAAAGCACAAATTTATCACACCACTGTATAGTTATAGGGCTGTTTAAGTTACAGTAATTTTATTTTTTTTAAAGTAATTTCATTAAAATGAAAAAAATGTTCTACCCACGAGTCGTCACGGGTGTAAAAGTATATATAGGGTTAAAGAGGACACTTTCACCTTTCTCCGGGTGGTATACGTTTCTTGTTCCCTTTTGTTCCCTAGAAGTTCTATTCCACTAAATTCGAAATTTGACACAAATATAGTAGTTTAATAAATATTTCAGAACACCCTAATATTAAAGACTGCAATCCTGCCAACCTTACAAAGAAGACTGCACGTGATTATCGACGAAAATTTGCGAGTAGGTACCATTTATTTTTGATAAAAAAAAACAAAGAAATAATCGCCTTTTTCTGAGTTTAAAAAAACAGTTGAGTTTGACAGCATGCCACGCCCACAATAAGCAATAGTTTAACCTAATGGCTACGTTAATTTGAATATATTAGCTTTTAAATGGCGTTAAAATTTTATAAATCGGTAACAAACAAATTGGACTTTTGGCCAATGATATCAAAATTTTAGCCACAGTGCGACAGTGAACAGTTTAAAATTTTAAATTACGCTTCTGTTTATACATTATACTTTTCATTACACACTGGTTTCCATTATGTAATCTTATAAAGAAATAATAAAAATGTTTGGGTTAAAATGCAGTCATGCGCCGTTAATATTAAATAACTTTTAACACACCAAAAACAACTATAACATAATAACGTCATAAAGTGATCTTTATAAAAAAATTGATTGCAAAAAAATTCCCGTAATAGTTATTCTCGAAAAATTGATTTAACTGTTAAAATCCAATTTCTAAAAAAATCATTAAAAAATAATAGTTATGTTATAGATTTTTTTTATTTAGTTATTCATAACTATTATAAAACAATAATAAATAAATCAATTGGACAATAATAGTTATGCTCCAATTATTATTTTTTAACTTCTTCATAACAATTATAAATTAATTTTTATTAATAATTATTAAAGATGGCCAATTTTTTCGGATCTCAAAATTCTGATCTCAATAATTTTGGGTACTTGTTGAAAGCACTCAGTCCAACCACTATTAAAGCCTATTCTGAGGGAGTCGTCTCTTTACGACTATAAAATATTGAATGGCAGAGTTTAATCGAGGACGTACGAACTTCCGAAACAAACTCCGTAGTGATCGACCAATTCTGGTGGTCACGCCAGAAACGGTTAAGAAAATCCACAAAATGGTATTGGATGATCGTCGGCTGAAACGACAGGCATTTCGAAAATGCTATACATCACATATTGGCCAAAAATATCAGAAAGCTGTCCACAAGATGGGTGCCACTTTTGCTCACATTAGAACAAAACAGAGTCGAGAAAATTTTTCAATATAATGATGTTTGGCGATGTTTTACCGCATTAAAACCGAGTTTTTGCATTGATTCGTAGCCATGGATGATATATGGCTCCACTAATTCTCACCCGTCTTCAAAACGGAAAAGCAATAAACGGTTAATCGAGACACAAAAAGCTTTAATTTTTTTTCTTTCCCAGATAATTGATATTCCCGGTTAACCGAATCCCGGATAATCGAGGTCATACTGTAACTTCATTTTAGAAGAACTGAATTTATATGATTGTTATAAAAGATATCTATTGGAAGTATATTTAAATATTAGAGAATTACAATACAAATTCTCATTATGTTTATTCATTTTTCTGGTGGTAATCGAATTCCGACCTTACGTTTTGCTTTGTGATTATTAGGGCGGGTCGATTTAAAAATCGCCCAAGTGACAACGAAAATCGTATTCTAGGGATCAAAAGAAGAAACTTTGCGCGAGGAACCATACCTCTAAAACGAATTCTAATGTCCCGACTTTTGACTTGTGTGTCTGTCTCACTTTGACCCATTTAGAGTGCCCCAATCGAGTCCAAATGTATGATCGACCCCCACTAACTTTGGAGTGCCGACCAACCCATGCCAGTAGCACACACCCTGGAACCCCCTGGGGGTTCCCCATACAAACATTTAAAAAAATCACGATTTTTTGCACTTTACATGAAATAATCAGCGAAATGGGTATGTTTTTTCTTTTTGGAGTTTATTTTTCTCTTTAGAAATTTATTTAGTCGGAACATATGTAAATGAGAAATGAATTGAACTTAGTAATAGAAAAGAAACCAAAAAAAATTATTATTTCAAGTCTTTTTTGCTTTCAAGTCTGGGCACTTTCGCACGGCTCTCTAATGTCGTCGCCATAACAGCCTCTTCATTTTCCGGTGTAACTCGTTTGGAAAAGCTAGCTAGCAATTGAACGTGTCATTCCGTTCTTTGTATGTGTGATGGAATTTTTGCTGGAGCGTCTTGATTTAAATATTCTTTCAATATATCGTATGGAATGCTACGCGTGAATATTTGTTCAAGTACGTTATTTAAAATATTCAAATTGATCATTTCCGTGTAGATTGTGCAATTAAAGTTCATATCTGGTTTTTTTTATAAGCTCTAAGTTGCGCTAGGTCGTCAACATCGGTTCGATAGCGTAGAATTTTCTTGATAGCACATGAAAATTATCTGTAATTATTTGATTGACAATTTTGCGTAGACGAGGTTCTAGAAATCGTGACCAACTAATGAACTTGAAAAATATTGCACTACCGTATACGACAGAGCTGCAATACTTGATATTGAAGTACATTGGGACATAACATTTAATTGTAAATTCAACCAGAATTCTTAAATTCTCATCTAGATTTTCCATTGTCACATATAATCGTAATAATCTAGCGGCCTTGGTGAGCCCCCGAGAATGTAAAATTTTCCCTGGTTTGATGTTAGCCAGATCCAACGTAACCACGCCGCTAGAAATTGCATGGGCCATGTCGTATAAGCACTTCGAATCGGTGGAAAATTCAATTTTTTCTGGAGCAGGGGGCATATTTATACCCTATACCACTATGTGGTTTGGGTATAATGACTTTCTGCTTCTGTTTGTAACTACCAAAAATATTTGACCTAGACCCATCTCTTATTATACCGATCGAATCAGAATCACTATCTGATTCGATTTAACGATGTCCGTCCGTCCGTCCGTCCGTCCGTCTTTGTGTCCATGTAAAGCTTGTTATCAAATTGCAGGTCGCAAATATAAATATATTTCAATGAAGTTTGGTATATAAGCTTTTACCAGCCATAGTATAAATGCTATTGAAAATGGTGAGAATCGGTCCTTGTTCAGACCTAGCCCCCATACAAATGACCCCTATGAAATCGACTTAAATTGCCATAAGATCCAAATTATCATATAAATCTTAGTCAAATTGGGTTTGTATGTGTTTATTACATCCATTAATCAGTAGTCCAAAAATTATCCCTAACGGACAACTCTTAGTCATAGGCCTCATATAGAGCTGCTTCCCGATCTTCACTTAAATCTATCAAAAATCAAAAATATTGCACTGATTCTTCTCAAATTTTGTTTGTATATATTTTTGCAAAATACAAGAGACTTTACCAAACATGGTCAGGATCGGTCCATTTTTGGGCGTTGTCGCCATATAGATATAGCATCCGATATGAACTTTTTCATATCTGCAGCCAAAAAAATTAATAAAAATCCCGCTCAAATTTGGTTTATGCTTATTTTTTATATTCAGTTAGTTGGGCCTGAAAGATAGGGTCTCTAAACACATGGTATAGAGTATCGTATAGTCGGTTTAGACCGACTAAAATTTTCTTACTTGTTTTCAACTTAATTTTCTGTAAGCCGTCCACCACCTGAAAATATATAATAATAAAATAATTAAAAACGGTTGACAATTATAATAAATGAGTGATAGCAATAACTTACCGGAGAGTTTCATAAGTTTCGATTTGACGGCTAAGTTCTCTGGTAGCCGATCTTAGTCCAGTGCTGGTTGATTTATCCAAAGCTTCAAACAAATGCCGAAGCGGAACTTTGTTGTAGTGTAGAAGGCAAACGAACCAATGCAATGGTCTTTTTAACAGCTATTCGAATCGTCGTATAATTCCACCGTGAGGGCCAGTATTTGTTAGCTCACCGTCAGTGCATATGTCAATTAATGCATTCCGTGATATAAAATATGAAAAAATCATGTAATTTTGTTGTTTTGTATTCAGCGGTTTCCAATCTTACGTAACCAATCAATTCAGAATTCGGTTATCTCAAAATAACAAGATGAGGTTCTTTTACCATGCTAGTATGATACTTCTCATCAATTTTATCTCTCGGTAAAGTAACATCATTTCTGCCATCGAATGAAAACGCTAAAAAATTGGTATCATCTGCCCGTTTGCGAAGCACTTCTTGTCTGCATTTCTCTTTTTCTCTGCGAACTTTCGATTTATCCATGATGAGAGGTTTGCACATGCTTATCTTTCATTTTAAAATCTTGGAAAAGAGCGGTTCCCAATGCTGATGCTACTCTATCAGGCACACCAAATCTGTCACATATCAAGGCAAAGTTAAAACAATCGTATCTTTCTGTGTATTGTGAACTTGTGCTTCTATCCATATCTTCTTGAGTCGATGGTGGTGCGTATGTTGAATCATTGGGATCTTGGTATGGTGGCATTCATGACATAGACGTTACTCCTTGCTCTTCAATTTCCATCATAAGTGCATCCACTGCATTTTAAGAAAGAAAAATCAATTGTATATAATATTCCTGATTCATTTGACTTTTTAAAATTGGTCATAATTGTGAAAAGACTTTTATATGCCTGAACTATTTCATTAGTTAAATTATTTAATAGGTGACCGCTTATGATGTAAATTAAACCGCATTTGGTTAGTATACCAAATAAACATCCTTTTTGTGTTCAAAAATTTACTGATGCAGCAATAATATTATTGAAAAACTTTCCCACGATATTTTTAAAAATATATAAATACTACCCTCAATTGCATGAGGGGGAATGGGGTTGCCACATGCTGACAGACAGACAGGTCAAAAGTCGGGATATCAGAATTCGTTTAAGGTACGGTTGCTTAGGCAAAGTTTCTTATTTTTACCCCTAGAATATGATTTTCCTTGATGCGATTTCTTTGCCTCCCAACAAATCGACCCCCGCTAGTGATTATATATGATTTTATCCCATAGCTGAAATTTCTGGCACAATCTCATTGGAAGCGATTCGCCAAAAGCAGCTTTCAATCGCACAGACCATATATTAGGCTGTTCTAATAAAATCAAACAACTGGGTAATTCACTGGAACTTCACTAATTATGATATGAAAAAAAAAAAATTAAATCAAGATGTGTTTCTCTATAACGCAATAAACACGCATCACATATACTTCATATACTAACAAATATAAAGCGCTTTTGCTTGTATATGCTTTGACGATTATTATTGTGACTTTATACATGTAAACCAAGGACAAGGACACACAAAATACATATAAAAGACAAAATATGCAAAGTTTGTATGTTTAACAGAGACAAAAGCTATTTATGACAGCATCTAACTAGCTTTTGATCGCAGCACTAATAAATGTTCCAATCTGTATGTTTGTGTTAATACGTACGTATGTAAAGTAGAGAACATAAAAACTATAATAGTATGTTTGTTTGTGTAGTGCTATGACTACATACGGAAATTTTTTTATATTTTGTTAGTTTTCTTCTTTGTATCCTGTGGTCTAGTTTTGTTAACACTAAGTATTACGGAATTTTCAATAGGGCGGCACTATCGACACTAATCATAATGACTGGTTATGTATTAAAATCTTCGAAAAATATGTTTGTTAGATGTCAAGGAACGCATTAGGATAATTAAAACAAGTAAAAAAATTATAATCGATCTAGACCGACCATACGATACCATATACCATGAATTTAGAGAAAGGGTCTTAATTCCAACCAACTGCATATAGAACATAAGCTTAAAGCAAATTTTCAGTGGATGTGGATCGGAGCCTTCCAATATGAAAATCTTAATTTTTTGTACTTATTTATTTATTTAATTCAGAATAGCAACAGCAGCGCACAAAATGTTAATATTTTACAAAAATAATACAAACCTCTAATACAGTTATAAACATAATCGATAGAGTTCAAATAAGTCAATATCATCAACAGCATCGGATAAATCAACTAATGTTCACTTCAGCGCAAATTCTTGGGAATCAGTCGAAATTGATAAAACTTGATCTGTGAAAGTCTGTTAGGAATATTTATACACATTTTTCATTATATCCACACTGGATAAAGGCTCTCCCCCTTTTTGGAATTTAACCAAAATTTTAAGGAAAAAGTCCAGAAGTATTCCAATTCTAAAACTAAACGGTAATCGTTATACCACCAACCAAGAAAAAAGTGAAATTTTGGGTCAAACATTTCTTTTAAATCATGCTACTTCAGTTCATCTTGGCAACCCTATTATGAATTCCCTAGCGGATAACACTCTTGAATCCTTTCGATTGTTGAATGTAAACCATTCGGATGAATTTTCGACAAACACTTCAGAAATCTCTGACATAATCAGGGCATTTAAAAATAAGAAAGCGCCAGGGATCGATGGTATTAATAATCGATGTTTAAAGGCACTTCCCCACAAAGGTATTAAATTATTATCAGTTATTATGAATTCTTGCTTTAATTTCTGTTATTTTCTGAAAGATTTCAAAGAATCGAAAGTCATCCCCATCAAAAAGCCAAAAAAAAACCTCCAGATTGTCCCTCTTCGTACCGACCAATAAGCTTATTGTGCTCGATTAGTAAAATTCTTGAGAAAATCATTAAGGGCAAACTATTAAATTTTATGGAAATCAATAAAATTATTCCACCTCATCAGTTTGGTTTTCGCAGAGAACACAATACTGCACATCCTTTAATAAGAATAAGGAAATTAGTTACAGAAAATTTTAACCACCAAAAATCAACAGGCATGGTTCTACTACATGTTAAAGCAGCCTTTGACTCAGTATGGCACGAAGGTCTTGTTTTCAAAATGATAAATTTTAATTTTCCCACACAGCTTATTAAGATAATTCATAGTTTTTTCTCCCTTCGCACTTTTAAAGTTTATATTGGCTCATAGCATCAGAGCGTGTTTCGCTCACAGCAGGTTGTCCGCAAGGTTCCTGTTTGCCTCCTATTCTTTATAACTTATATACAGCTGACTTCCCCCAACTAAATTACTGTACTATGTCAAACTTTGCTGATGATACAGCCGTTCTCAGCTCCGAAATAATGTCTGCCGATATAATATCTAATCTTCAAAGAGCATTAACTGAATTACAAACATATTTTAATAGATGGAAGATATTATTAAACTCAGATAAAACTCAGGCGATATATTTCACTAGGAAACGGAAGGATTGTTTTCTACCACAAGCCAATATTATATTCGACAACATTTCCATCCAGTGGGAGCAAAAAGTTAAATATCTAGGTGTTATACTTGATCCCAAATTAAGTTCAAAGACCACATACCGTATATAACAGACAAGGTTAACATGCTAACACGAATACTATATCATTTATAAATAGGATTTCCATGCTGTCATATTTTATGCAGCTCCTGTTTGGTCTACAAGTGCGAGTTGTCATTTACAAAAATTGCAAACATCGCAAAATAAACTACTGAAATTAATTTATAATCTTCCATGGTTTTTTCGACTGAGCGACTCCATACGCTTGCTGGTATAGAATTGGTTAAAGAGAAAATTAGTAGAATTACTGAAAATTTTAATACCAGATGCCTGAATTCTAGTTATGAACATATTAATGAGCTCGCTCATCATATATAGTTAAGTAGGATAAGTAGTTTTAAGTAGTTTTGACACAAATATTCAAATAGGTGTTTGTAAATTTTTACCTTCAACAAAAGTTTGTATATATGTACATATAAAGTAATTACATCAATGTAAATTATAATTAATTAAGCAGAAAAAGACAAAATTCTTGAACTCTTTAAAATGTATACTAAATTAAGTAAAAATGTAAATATTATAAAGTAAATAAATAAATTGAATTGAAAAATATACACATTTTTCCAAGAAAACATTCAGAATCAATTTTACTATGAACTAAGTTGAGGAAGAATGTTATATTAAAAATGATGCCCCCTACAAGGGGGATGCCCCCTACAAATGCAGTGCATTGAGCTGATTTCGCGAAAATAGGTTATGGGAAGGAGGAGAGAGGGAGTAGTGGTTGTGGATATTTGAATTTTATTAGATTATAACTGTCAGGAAAGACATCCGCGGGGAGTTTATTCCACTGATAAACAAATTCTCTCTGTAATGCGTTGTGCGATGAACTGGACAATAGACTACAAATGGATGTTATCTACTAGAGAAACGGGTAGAGCGAACCGAAACTCGGGCAACTGGTATAAGTTCGCTAATCTCAGAAGAACATTTCCCATGTTAATATCTATAGAACAGTGCTACACAACCCACATTCCGACGATGTTCCAATGAGTCAATAGAATCGGATACCCTACTGTCATTGATGAGCGCCAATGCCCTCCTTTGCACATGGTCCAGTAGCTCCAAAATAGACTTTCAAGCTCGTGTCCATATGTAGGAGTTGTATTCCATTTTCGGTCGGATGTAAGTGGCATAGATTTTAAGGAGTGAAGTAATTTTTACACCGTTTTAGAAAACCAAGACACTTAAATGCATCTTTCGACACTTGAAAACATGCTCGTTCCAACGAACATCACATGAATTCTCATGCCTAGAGCATCAAGAGTATCCGATTCCTCAATACCTATATCACCCATATATACAGATGACAATGTTGATTCCACCGAAGATATCGTAAACAAAATAGTAAGAATAGTTTCTGAACTGATGCAAGTTTTTTTTAATAAAGAAATTGTACTGTGGATCTCAGATTACTGATGCGTATTCAAGTATCGGCCTGACTAAAGACGTTAATATATCTTTTGTTACATACGGATCATTAAATACCGTTACCCAACGTTTTATAAAACAAAAAACACCAGTTGCCTTAATAACGGCCATTATTACGTAAGAATTAAAACTTAGTCTTTCATCGAAGTGAACTCCCAAACCTATCAATGAGTTAACTGAGTTTAGATATGCGTTATGGATGACATAGTCGTTCGAAGATGACGAACATTTAGAGAAGGTAGTGACTGACCTTACTAATGATCATCCAAAATCTATCGTCCAAGAATAGGAGAGGTTCAAGGTGACACCGAAAGTATCATCTATAAATTTCGATTTATAGTCACACATTTCTTATGTTGTTTTAAGTATGACCGAATGCATTTTATGAAACTGCCAGTGAATCTAATAATATCAAGCATTGCTAAAGTCTGTGTATATAACATCAGTTTGTATATTTTTGCAGAATACAGAATTTATATAAGCAGTAAATTCCATTAGATTGTTAGTCGTGGACCATCCTTTGCAAAAACCATGTTGAGCTGGGATCTAATCGTTGCATTCATTATCGAAATTTTTCAATCTAAATTATTTTTTTATTCTGTAAAATAAAATACTAAGAATAATTCTACTCTGTCACAGTAAGCGAATTTTGGCCCCGACCTAAGAATTAAAAATAAAACGAGGCCTGTAGGTCCGTATTTTTTAAATAATAAACCAAAATATGGAATTTCGATTGATTTAACGCGATATCAAATGCGGTGATTAGCACTCTGGTGATGGAATTGGGGACATTTCATGTGATAATATATCAGTTTTGCAATTGCTCTTCAATAAGTAGCATCACTGCGGCTACCAGATTTATAGTACGGATTGATAAACGGGTTTTTCCAACCCTTTGGAAAGAAACCAAATTTAAGAGTGCTATTATGTATGAGAGTTAAGGGGTTAGCCAATACTTCGGCATAATGTTTTAGGATGCAGCTAGGAATACCATCTGGACTCGGATTAATGAACTGTTTATAGAGTCAACATATCTAAGAATAAAATATTAATTGATGTCAGCCTTGGAGTATCAAAAGGATATCGTGTGCTGCTTAACGTCATTGTGGAAGATGTGGACGTATAGAATTCAGCAAAAACTTTAGCGATATCAGCATTGTTTGACTACACAGTAATATTAATTTTCATAGTGGTTAGATATGATGTCATTTAACGTTTAGAATTTGCAAAGTTTTTTAAAAAAAATACAGATGTTTTCTAATACTTGATTTGATTTTGCCAAGATAAGTATCGTAACATTATTACTATTCTTACATTTGTTATAGAGCCTGTTCTTATGATTTTTCAATCATGCCAGTGTGTTCGTATTGCATGAAGGAGCACTTGCATTGGCTAGTTTTTGTTAAAGGAACAGTTTTTTTAATTTGCTGAAAGTATCTTATAAAACGTTTGGATAACTTGATCAAAAATACTTCCATCGTTTGAAAATAAAATGATTTCAAGCCACCTATAGTCAGATAGTCAATAATTGCTTTAACATTTGGCCGTTAGTTATATCATAGTGATATAGAAACATTAGAACATATAAGTCTCAGCGGGAGTGGTGTGGATATATAAAAGAGTTGGATGGTGACCGTCCTCAGGAAAACATAACGATAATTGTTCTACAATGAATAGTGTAGGGTTATTTACGAACACAGGATCCGGCATTCTGCACTTGCAGTTAAGAATGTCATTTATTTGGAAAACACACATATTAGCAAGAGATTTAAGGAATTCGTTAGTCCAATTAGTTGGAGCAAAGAAATCAGTGTAATCTAAGGTTATCCAAGATGCTGCAAGTTCAGGTGGTCAGGTGGTCTAAATTTATTTGCTGCAAATCTAATTGCTAAAGCGTGTCTTTCTTATAGTTGGAAATCGGATTTGGACCGGTTATGAAAGTGGCATATCTTTGGCTAAGTATATATAAAACAAATTTGGGAAAAATCTATGCAACAAATTTATTTATCATTTGATAGCATTCAGCCCAAACGTAAACGTAATGTTTTTGGAATGAAATCATAAAAAAAAATAACAAAAGTGAAAGAAATCGCAAAAATACCTACCCGCAAGAACTAGCAGACTCGATTTTAGAGATAGAGGTATTGTTTCTCGGGAAAATTTTCTTGAAATAAACCATGGAACACGGAAATGATAGGTATTTGGGAGAAAACAAATTGATCCGCTCTAATATACATATATATATAACTATTACCACGACACTATCAGACATTAGTTGTAGTTTTAGTACATTTTAAAAAATGACCAGTTAATTTGACTGGTTTCGGTATAACTGATACTAACAAAATATTTTTTGCAAGGAAGAAAGACGACCTTAGTGAGTACAAAAATTGGTGGGGAATAATGTTGTTAAAATTTAGCTGATATATTAAAGCATTCATCATAATTAATGCATCGTGTGTATATAAGAAACAAACACGTTTTAGATGGAACCGATCATCGCAGATCACAGTAACTCGTTGGGAATAACTGTCGAACATTCCGCGTGATGAAAACATCTCCCTTACCTAATATTTGTGGACTGTCAACGTTGTTTCGATACCATTAATTAGAATGCTACCTGGTCCTGTCTCAATAATATCGGTAGAGACAAAATTATCTCTATCATCCAAATATAACATCGTGGTGCACATCGCAAAACATATCTTAAATAGTTGATAACGATCATTGAATATTATCACTGTAGCTCCAGATAATATTCAATAACACCGTAACTAACGCCTGCTTGACTTTGTCTACGCTAAGGCCCACATTAATTGGCCTTCAAAGCAATATATACAATTTATACTAAAATGGTTTAAAAGTCGAAATGAAGAAGACAAATTTTCGGCATAAATTTAGAATTTTTAATACAAGTGTTAAATCGTTAGTGTCCAACCTTTGTGAGATATGGAAAGTTACGAAAACAATCGTTCATACGATAAGAAAAAACATTGTGGCCATTGCTGAGGTCTGTTGTCAATGAGAACCACATGTCTTTGGAAGCACAGACGGAACTAACCAATAAAGCATTATGGTAGTCGCCAATACAAAACATTTTTTTATGCTTATAACTTTGTTACGTTTTTAACTAGATATAACTTTAAATATAGTATTATAATATGAATAACTACTTTTAATATATTTCATTTGTTATTGCTAAAAGCTCAACTTAGGGTGACGCTCTTGACATTATTGCAAGGAAAGTTAACTTAAAGAAAAACAGAAAATTGGCAAACCATTTAAAATAACTGCTTCAGTTAATCTAGTGTTAAAATATAAATGATTTTATACCCTACACCACCATGTGTTGAGAGTGTAATGTGGTAATGGTGAAGTCTGTAACTACTATAAATATCTCACCTAGCACGATCGATTCAGAATCATTTTCCGAGTCGACTTATCGATGTCCGTCCGTCTTTCTGACTGTATGTGTGCCCATGTAAATTTTGTAATCAAACTACAGGTCACAATTATAATTATATTTTAATAAAATTCTGTATATAAGCTGTAGTTTATCGCAGCATGGTCGCTATTGAAATTCCTGAAAATCGGTCCATGTTCACACCTAGGCTCCTACGAGGTCGACTTAAATTTCCATAAGATCGAAATTATCGTATAGATCTCGGCCAAATTTGCACAGATTTTTTCCTAAATATGGCTTTCATATTTTCTTTGGAAAAAAGTGAATTCACCAGATATGGTCATGATTGGTCCATTTTTTTTACCTTGTTCTCATATCAAAATAGCATCTGATATAGAAAAGTTCACATCCGATGCAACAAATTAATAGCAATGGCATTCAAATTTGGTTTATGCTATTTTCTAAATCCAAACCTAACCAAACCTGAACCTAAACTCATGCTATAGGGCGGCGTTTAGTCGATCTTGACCGACAATAATTTTCTTACTTTATTCTTGTTATTTTTTTGGCTGCGACTTGTTGTTAATGTTATTAATTTGGATTCTTTAGCTATATAATAAATGGTAACAACATGGATTTAATTTATTATTTTAATATTTTAACAATGTCATGTTTTAATAGCCAAGGGAAAGCAGTTGGAGTACATACAGACATAATGTTAAACATGAACTCATATCGGATCGTGTTAGACCGGATGTATAATGGAAAGCCGTTGAAAGCGAATTTGACGATAGCAATTTATAATAAAAAAGACGTAGTTGAATGGCTTTTTAATTTTTAGAAATATTTCGAAAAAAAATCATCATATTTTTTAACAAACATTAAGAAAACACACAGAAGCGCGAAATTATAGTTTATAATGTTATTACTTCTTCGAATATTTTAGACACATTTATAGATAGTGTAATCCAGTCCAGATATTACTTAAAGATTCGGCATAGCTGGATTTAACACTCTTACTTGTTACTTTATCAATCCAGCAACTATAGTTTTTTTTTAAATATCGATCTAGTACATTTGGTCATGGTCTACTTGAAACAGTAATTTTCAGTTAAGGTCATCATTACCAATCAACTTGAAAACTGATTAAAGCTTATAGTTCTTGTTTGAAATATAAAATTCTTCGCTTCTTCTTCATTAAAATGCATGTTAATAATTAGAACCATGGCAGTTAGAACCACAATTTTCAATTTCAACATTTAAACTTTATTGTTATCTGTAACAAAAGTTTTATTTTCCTATAAAATAGAGATAGATTACTTGTACCATCTGCACATCTTGAATAAGGAGTAAATACTATACTGTAAGTATCAAAGCAAAATAAACTTCCAAAAATTCACATTCATACATACTATTGGTCCAAATAAAAAGGTGACTTTTATTATAAAATAAAAAATCTTTTTTTATTGTTATTTAAGTATTGTTCTTCAACTGGTTCATTTTTAGTGTGAGATATTAATTCGACACATTAAACTGACATTTAAACTAACATCGTGATCGTAATGTATAATTACGCTCATTATTGCCTCGCAGATTTAATGGATGTATAGCGCTGTATCAAGCAGTTTAGTTTTGGGTTGGAACATAAAATCGCTTATATCTCAAAAACTAAGCGTCTTAGAGAAAAATGTTTGAACTTTCCCCGAGGTGTATAATACATCCCATATATAAAACTATTTTCAAAGTTTTTGGAAAAATTTTGTCCAAGCTGATTAACGATTAAGAATACAGTGCAGTTATGAATTTTTGAAATATATGCTTTCTTCTTCTTTACCACGCACCATTTAAACAAAATTAAAATTTGCATTAATTGCAATATGTCTGAAAAATGACAAAAACTAACAAACAAAAAATTTCTTCGCTTCAAAAGCGTCATCTCAAATATATGTAAAAGTGCATACATATGTAGATATGTACAAAACCGTACATCACATATGACAACTCTTACGAAAACTGAGAATATTGGAAAATTAGAAGTATAAATGCAAAAAATATTCAAAATTCAAAAATAACGATTGTTTGTTTGGATAGAGTTGTATCTTCTGAAATTAATACAAAGTAAAGCTGTAGTGTACGAAAACTGAATCTAACCACGCTGCTCGTAGGCCTGACTTTAGGTGAGTGTGTTAAAGCGCTGACCAAAAAGTGCAAGTACGAGTGTATGTGAAGGTTCATGGTTCAAAACCTCACGGCCGCCCTAAGTAGAAAAAATTTTCATATAGAAACAATCTATTCAATTAAAAACATAACAGTTATCACAATGTTCAATAAATCGCTGATGAAAGCTGAAATGCCAGAAACCGGTCCGATTAAGAATACAGTGCATTTATGAATTTTTGAAATATATGCTTTCTTCTTCTTTACCACGCACCATTTAAACAAAATTAAAATTTGCATTAATTGCAATATGTCTGAAAAATGACTAAAACTAACAAACAAGAAATTTCTTTGTGTTGTAAAATTAGATGGCAATTTATCTCTTAGCTCGTAACTAAGAGATTTTATGAACTCAATTAACTCTTGTTTGATTAATTGTATGTCCGATTCTTTAATATTATAGTCAAAACAGGGCTTTTCACAACTATAACTTAATTACCAAATTACACGTAGGTACATTTTTGCGTTTGATTTCCAGATACACTATTTGTGCTTCTGATAAAATTAAGCCAAGTACGATATACATATAACATTTTGGAATCATTGTACGTATTTTTTAATAGCTTCGTATAAAATGTTTTCAACTCAAACTTTTCATAATTGCTTAAATGGCTCTTCCTACAGAAAACCATCTGGTTGATGCTGCCATCAGATTTTTTGACATATCGGAATCTTTGTTAATCAACTTGTAAATATTATAACACAATTTTGGACTCACTGACAAATATGAACCAATTATGAGTCCCTTTGATCAAAAAGTTAAAATTTGGAGAGAAGTTGTACAATTTTGTTTAACATAAACATAAACTGTAGAAGTAGCTAAGGCACTAAGTTACACAAAAACGCCAATTTAGCGCCATTTCGAAAAAGCGTGAAAAAAATGTGCGTTTTGGGTAGCTAAAAGGCGCTAATCTAATAACTTAATAATTGCTCCATATTATACCAACGAAGAATACTTGTATAGTACGTTACATAATAGTTATATACCACCTGAAGCTTTCTTATATCTAGATAGTAAAGGATTTATCCAAAAAGAATTTGGCGTTCCCATATTTTATCACATACATAGATCATCCAATATAAAATCTATCAGTTGCAGGCAAATGACTTTTGAAAATCGTAGATTTGACACTAGCGTTTACTCATGGGATGAAAATATGATCCCAAACTTACATGTTAAAAAATTTTTGTGGCTCATTCCACTTCCTTTTTTTTATCCCTTCACTTAGTTTTTATCTTTCCATAATATGAAAGTAATGTTTATTTTGATATTTTTCTTTACATTTATTTACCAATATAAAATACTAATAAATATTGTATAAATTATTGTAATTATTTTAAAAAAAATATTATTAATATTATACATATGGGGGGTTTCATGTCAAGTGGACCAACTTTTGAAACCGATGTCTTCCGATTGGGTTGAAATTTGCACCAAGGTTAGTACTATCGGATAGTAGTTTAGGTACAATTTTTCAGCAAGATCCGTCAAGAGCTCTCTGAGTTAGAAGATCAAAATTTGACATTTTGGCCAAACAGGTGTTTTTTCTCATCCATGTAACTTATTACCTATTGTTGTTAGAAAATTTTTTCCCAAACAGTTTAGATAGCTATTTCTTCAGTATTTCGGAAAAAAGTACTTAAAAAAAAAAATTTTTTTTTAATTTTTTTTTTTTGCTAAATCAAAGCATTTTTTGCCTTTTTTTAAAAAGGGCATTTTTTTTTTTTTTTTCATAAGAAATCTTAGGATTTTTCCTTTAAGAACTTTTTGGTCGCTTAGTGGGATGAGAGTGGGATATCTATCAAAATAAATGTTTTGTAACTCAAGAATCATGGGAATCCCCAGACGGTCAGACACGTAATCAAATAGATCACATTTGTATCCGCCGCAAATGGAGAGGGTCTCTAATAGATGTACGCACCAAAAGAGGTGCCGACTTATACAGCGACCACGAGCTAGTGGTAGCTACAATAAGAATAAAACTTAAAAAAATGTATAAAAGAAACCCACAGATAACACACAAACGCTTTGATGTCAACAAATTGAGTGATAAAGAGAAAACAATCAGAAAACACTTCCTGGGAAGCAACGTGTCACAAGATTAGGAACATTACCAAAGATAAAATAGGTTATAAACAAAAGACAGAATGGAAATCATGGTTATCCGATAACACCTGGATACTTATTCAAGAAAGAAATCAGTTGAAACAACAAAAACTTGAAAATCCCTACTATAAACCACAATAGAGCGCAGTGGCAAAAGCCGTAAAGAGATCAGCCTGAAACGATAAAAGGAAGTATTTAGAATCTATCGCCAGAGATGCAGAAACAGCTGCAGGGTCAAACAACATGAAAGAACTACATCAGATAATAAATCGCCTATCAAATCAAAATATGAATCGTAACCATGCTATAAAGGACTCTGATGGTCAGCTTCTGACAAATACTGAAGAACAAACCAGAAGATGGAAGCAACACTTCGAGGAAATAAGCAACATAACTTATGATGAAATTCCGGAAAGCTCTCAGAATATCGATTCACATACAATAATCAACAACGCAATAACCACAGAACACCCAAGCCTCGAAGAAATTAAGTGTGCTATCTCAAAAATGAAAGAGAACAAGACGCCGGGTGAAGATGGAATCCCTCCAGAGATACTTCAAACGAACCCAACGATAGCTGCAGAAATGGTATACCCATATGTAGTGATGCTTGGACTAATGAAGAACTTCCTAGTACTTGAACTAAAGGTACAATAATTAAACTACCGAAAAAGAACGACCTAACTGTGTGTGATAATTGGTGAGGTATCACACTGCTTAACACAATATATAAGGTCATTGCGATAATAATAAACAACCGACTGCAGCATGTTGAAAAGGTATTACGTGACGAACAAGCTGGTTTTCATCCTCATCGTAACTGTGTAGACCAAACCAACACTCTTCGTGTTATAATAGAGCAATCGGTTGAATGGCGCACACCATTGTATTTAGTTTTTATTGACTTCAAAAAAGCTTTTGATTCCATTAACAGCAAAAGGGGTACCAATGAAGTTGATAAACATAATTTGAGCCATGTACAACAACACTACTCTACAAGTTCGGCATAATGGCATGACCAGCGAATCCTTTCAGACAAACGCTGGAGTGAAACAAGGATGCCCACTATCTCCTCTACAATTTGCTGTTGTATTAGATGAAGTCATGTTAAAGCTCTGCAGGAAAAAAAGGGCTATCGTATGGAACTTTCAAAAACATCTAGAAGATTTGTATTTCGCTGACGATATTTGCCTCATGTCACACAATTTTAACGACATGCAGAGCAAAGTGAATGATCTGGGAACACTGGCAAAAGAAGTTGGATTAGAGATAAACATTTCGAAAACACATGCAATGCGAATCAACAACACAATCGATAACCACATTCTAATACAAAACCAACGCATACAATATGTTAACTCATTCTGCTACTTAGGATGTATAATGTCGATAGACGGCGGCCTGGAAGAAGATGTGACAAACAGACTGAAAAAGGCAAGATCAGCCTTTGGCCGCTTGAATAGAACTTGGCGGTCACCCCAAATCTCGAAGAAGACAAAGATTCGAATATTTAACGCATGCGTGAAATCAACTCTGCTGTACGGTAGCGAAATCTGGCTGATGATAAGCGTAATAGTACAGAGACTACAGGTCTTTATAAATAAATGCCTGCGAATAATTTGTCGCATCTTTTGGCCGAAAACAATAACCAATACTGATCTTTGGAGATTGACGAACGAGGTACCTATAAATTGCCAAATAACAAAAAGAAAGTGGAAATGGATAGGGCACACATTAAGAAATCCAAACGGTAGCATCACGAGGACTGCTTTAGAATGGAATCCTCAAGGCAGCCGACGCCCCGGTCGTCCAAAGAACTCTTGGCGCAGAACACTTAACCAAGAACCTAAAATATTAAACAAAATTTTTGATGAAATTTAAATTATATGTAACGATAGATTAAGTTGGAATAATCTTGTAGAAGCCCTATGTTCCCAAGTGGAATGAATAAAGGAAAAAAAAAAAAAAACTCAAGACAACGGTTTTTCAATTTTTCACAAATGTACTATTTTGAATTTTTGCCTATTTGTGTGTAAAACCTTACAAATTAAACTTATACTGAGAAACTAGACAAATTAAACTTTCCGAAGGTATGTAACATACCCAACTAAGATTTCATACCCTCGATACTGTAATACCCAGAATATCTTAGCCTCAGGAAAAAAAAATCAATTTTTTTCTATAGAAATGTTGAAAAATTATTATTTTTTATTTATTTGTAATAATAATTAAATTAATATACATATAATATTAATATTAAAAATAAAAAGGTAAATAATTTGATAAAATTTAATCTTAATTACATTAGATCCATTTATATCATAACTATTTTTATACTTAATTTATTTTAGCTGATGAAGTATTTAAGTCTTGTAAATTTTTAAATACCCAGTCTATCATCCAGCTTTTTTCTCGCCTTTATTTACTGTGTTTTTCCTTTCTTAGCGTTACTAGGATTTCGCTGCAGGTTTATTTGTTGGCTTTGGAAAGAAATCGTATTGAATAGAGGCAGAAAACTTTTTCAACTTGAGTCTTCCATCGACAAGCGGTATAAAAGCATGGTATTGAGCGGTGCCATCGATTGTTACCGCAGCATCGAATCTGCTCTTCAGTGTTTTCAATGTTTCCTGATGATCCTCTTTGCTACTATATACTATTTTAGTTTCTTTACAATAATTATTTGCCCAATGGAATAAAGCAGTCGCATCTAAGATGCGATCTTGATGAGAGCACTGGAGGCTATACTTCGCTGCATTTCTTTTAAGGTTTGCTCCAATACCATCACATGCTCCTTTACCATGAGCAGTAGGATGAAAATGCCACTCAGCTGGCATTCCAAAATCTTTTTCATATGCCATAAGATTTGCCAAGCTACTTTTGTTTTTAAAATGTTGACGAGCTCCGTCCGAAACGTAGTATACCTTCTTTACTGTAAAGTTTTAGTATTCTCTTCTGGTACTCATAAACTGCAACGGTATCATGTTTTAAATCGTCGGATATGATTGCCATACTTTTGTGTTCCAGTTTTTCATCTTTCATGTAGTAAATAACTACTGTGAATATATGTAGTTGCTTGGTCGCTATTGAAGTGGAATGCTTGTATGGGATCCTGAAGAACATATTTATAGTTTTCTGCGAAATCATATGAAATAACGAATTCACCAGACTTCAAATGTGTCTTCAAATCCTTGAAGAATGACCATTGCTCTTTGACTAAAAAGTCATGGGTTCTCAAGTTTAGCAATCCTGTACACATTTCTTCCACAAAATCATCCACATTTAAAATTATTGTTTTCAATGTGCATCTGTCAGTCTGAATCAAAGACTCAAATTTTACCTCCTCTATATATTCTCGATCTAAAGAGTTGATTAAATTTTCTTTGATGAATGTGGTTTTCGGGCAATTGGTACATTCACCTAAGTGGCAAGAAGTTGTTGCATTAAGACACATAGTCAATTTAAGGCAATCTCGGTAATCGTGTAAATCTTCTTCCTAATCATCTGTTAAATACTTTAAGTTGATTTTTTTCAACATCAGTTTAACATTTTCATGGTAAATGCAAACGCATACTGTGTGAGTTCCGCTGCTTTCTGCCAAAACGCAATGTTTTGGCCTCATTTGGGTTAATTTGGTGAAGCCAATTCTAACATCCTCGTGTTCAGATTGAAATGTTGCAAATAACTCTTTCAGGTTACAGAGAACCATGCTCTTCTGTTATGAAGGTATGTTACATACCTTTGGAAAGTTTAGTTTGTCTAGTTTCTTAGTATAAGTTTTATTTGTAAGGTTTTAGACACAAATCGGAAAAAATTCAAAATAGTGCATTTGTGAAAAATTGAAAAACCGTTGTCTTGAGTTACAAAACATTTATTTTGATAGATATCCCACTCCCATCCCACGACCAAAGAGCTCTTAAAGGAAAAATCCTAAGCTTTCTTATGAAAAAAAAAAAAAAAAAAAAATGCCCTTTTTGAAAAAAAAGCAAAAAATGCTTTGATTTAGCAAAAAAAAAAAGTCTACAAATTTTTTTTTTTTAAGTATTTTTTTCCGAAATATTATCTAATAGCTATCTAAACTATTTGGGAGAAAATATTCTAAGAACAATAGGTAATAAGTTACATGTATGATAAAAAAAAACACCTGTTTGGCCAAATTTTGCTCCCCTCTAACTCAGAAAGATCTTGACCGATCTTGTTGAAAAATTGTGTCTAAACTACTATCCAATAGGACTAACCTGGGTGCAAATTTCATCCCGATCGGAAGACATCGGTTTCAAAAGTAGGTGCACTTGACATGAAACCCCCCACATATAATATACCAGAGAGCTCGAATATGGGAATGTGTATTTTGAGTTATTTTTCATACTATTTGTTTATTTAAAGTTTAGGTTTTAAATTAAATAAACGATTAAAAAAAAGGCGTTAATGTAGCGGGAAAACCACTTAGTTGGTAGTACCATCTTTGACATCTATGAGCAACTGCACGTCTTTTTCTTTATAGACTCAATCCTAAAGCTTGTTTCTGTAAATAACTAAAACTGAATTTAACGATTTTAGCAATGTCTGGTTTTGATAAACAAAGAAGTTACATTACATTTTGTTTCCAGAACTAATTGAACTAATTGCAGATGGCAGAGAAAACATTGAAGACAAAAAACTCCCAGGACGAGCAAAACCGTCAACTGATGAACAACACGTCAAGGACATCAAAGAATAAGGCGCTGTAGAATCATCGATTGATAATCAGAGACTGCCGACTTTTAAAAGCATTTAAAATTTAAAGTATATTTTGGGCCACTAACGCATCAAATCTCAATTGGACTCAAAAAAAAACTTAATCTTAATCATAAAATTTATAGCTGATGAGACTTGATTATATGCCTACGACAACGAAACAGCGGACCAATCAAGGAAATATCGTGCAAAAGTTGAAGCAAGTAAGAAAAGATCATCCAAAATTAGTTCAAACATCAAGGTCATATTATTTTAAGTGTTATTGTTCATTTACGTGATACCAGTATTATGGGCAGGCAGTTATTTGTTTTTCACTACCATGGTGTATCATTGATTCTTAGAAATCATTTCGCACAAAATTAAATTCATCGCGTTGCACAATCACCCTATTTTGGTTATGCAATTAAGTCAAAAGTCAGGCCCAATTTTTCCCTAATTTGAAAGCCATTCTGGAAGTCGAATTTAACAATTGTTTCGATGATTGGGAAAACGTTTGAATAAGTGTAATTTAGTGAAGGGGGATTGCTTTGAAGGCGACTAAATTGATTTGAATAAATAATTTAAAAAAAATCATTTTATAACAAAAGTCGCCAACGAATTTATATGTTGTACTACGCTCCCATATAAAAAAACTACAAAAATCATACTATATGTTTTGATGCTTCCTAGTTTCAAAGCCATCTGAATGTTCCTACAAAGACTTCATCCTTGTAAGAAGAGAATTTTTTAATTATGTGATGAGAGTATAAAGAAATATAAAGAATTTCTGTTGATATTTGTAACTATTGTAAATACTTTAGCTTAAACCACCTTTTATCCATGTGTCCGCCATGTATCTGTCTGTGTGTTCATGTTAACCTTGACTTGTTAACTGCTGGTCGCATATAAGAATATTTTTTGATGTTTCCGGCTGCGACAGTGTGACAGTTGTATTAACACGTTCGCCACTTAGCGTCACACATATGTGACGTGGCAGTTTTCATAAAAACTCACGACACATATATGTGTCGCATAATTATAAAATGTATTAAGCTTTTATTTCACGAAAGTTTGTAGGAAGTAATTTTCAGATTATTAAAATTTCGTTTTTCGGGTATTCCCCAAAATTTTATTATGTGCTAATTTATATGAAAACTAACTTTAACTGCGCTTTTAATAGTTCATTCATGTCACAATATCAATAGAAGAAGGTACAATTATGTAAAAGTGTAAATGTTGTTATTGATATCAAGAATTTTAAGGTAAGTTTTTTATAATTTACTTACTTATACAGAAAACACGTATGTATATTTTTCGTTGATTATTTAGAATGGAGGGTCCCAGAAAAATACTAGTTTCTGTGGAGGAAATTCTTGAGGCTATTTTTAATTCCAGAGAAGGTGATATGGATTTTGTAGATTCTGGAAGCAGCTTTGCCCCGATATTGAGTGCGAAGAGTCTGGAGAAGACAGTTGCTCAGAATATTTTAGAAGGCGATCGTGGTGGAATTTTTACAAACGAAAATGATTGGATTAATGTGGAGCCAGAAACGCAACATATTGAATAGAAAATATCGATTGATTTACTACGTAATGTAAAGCCAATGAATTATTTTTTGCAGATTTTTTATGACGAGTTAGTGAAGAAAATTGTTATGTGGACAAGTGCGCGCACAAAAATTTATGTCTAAAAACAAGAAACTATACGTAAACTCTAATCTTATTAGATGGAAAGATGTAACATTTAAATTCTTTGTGTATTACAGTGCTCCTTAATAAAAAGCCGGAAATAAGACTGTTTTGGGGCAAAGATCCGCTTTAATTTCAAGTTGGAAAATATATTTCGTTGCATGGGTTTCTATTTCCCTGAACGATGTGATAAATCTGACCGTCTACACAAAATTAAAAATGACGTAAATCATATTCTTCAAATATAAACAAAAATTTACAGTCCCCCGTAAAACTTGTCTTTGGACGAAGCTCTTCTTTTGTGGAGAGAAAGACTTTTATTTCGGTAGTATATTCCGAACAAGAGACATAAATACGGAATAAAATTTTACGAACTATGTAATCCAGATGGAATTTTACACTGGAAAACTACCGTTTGCAATGAAGAACGACATTCATTTGTAGTTGTGGCTAAATTAATGCAGAATTATTTGCAAGTGGGACACACACTTTATATGGACAACTATTACAACAGCGTAGATCTATCAGAATATTTATTTATGTGAGGAACCTTAAGAGCAAATACAAAACTTAATCCCACTTATGTTATAAAAAGTCAGCTCACCAGAGGAACAACAAAATGGAGGCGTAAGCCGTTATTGTTTAAAAATGGAAAGACAAACGGGACGTACTTACGATTTCTACAAAGCATAATTCTGACATGGTTATCACAACATCAAAGAGAGGAGTAAGTACACTCAAATAGTAAATGTTTGTTGACTACAATAAAAACATGTCAGGTATCGTATTATCGTATTAATATGTCGTATTATGCCTGCCCCAGGCGATCATTTCGCTGATATATGAAGGCGTTTTTTCAACTGATCGACACCACTTGGAATGCCTGATGGATTTATAACAAAACAAATGTTGAGAGAAAGGATTATCACCCCTGTTCTTGAAACCACTATCACAAAAAAAACGTAAATGAAAAAATTCTTAAATCTACGAGTTTTTTGTTGTTCTCTCATTTCAGTAAGAATATTTTTTCTTGTTTTAATTCACATAGAAAAGGCTTTGTGAAATCAAAACTAATGCCCTTTTTTTCTACTAAGCAGGTCTTAAGAGATAAAAAATTAATTGATATTTAAACTCTAACATGTTTTTTATTGAACCTTGTCATTATTTTAAAAAATTAGACATTAATTTTATGGAAAAAAAAACGATTTTAAAAAACGTCTATATTTTGCGCTGATTTAAAAAACAACTCGTAATAAGTGGTCGATGTTAATAAAACACACTTTTTGCGATGATGCTGTTCTAGAACTATAATAACAACTTTTTATTTACACAATCTATTTTCCATTATAATTTTTTCGATTATAACATAGATTCTTTATGCACTAATTATTGCAAATAAAAATTTTTTGTCAAATCACATATTTTTATTTTTTTGCATATGTTCAAAACAATAGTGATGCCAGTCAAATCCAATTTATTTAAATATCGAAATTTTTTTGGTGATGCCTAACTTTTTAAAAATAGAAAAGTAATTTTTAATTGAATGAAATTGAAGAACAAAAAAAATTAAATAAACAAATAAGTTGTTATTTTAAAAGAAAATATTTTTCTTTATACTTTTTCCATAAACTTAAGAAAAAACATGCACAAAATACTTAAAAGTTTTTCGTGAAACTGAATAAAGAACCATATAGCACCTCGGTTTCTAGATAACATATGTTCTTAACTTAAACATATGGTTCTTAACTCAAACATATGTTTCCATTAAATAAATAAAAACAAGTAGGAAAATTATAATCGGTCTAGACCGACTATACGATACCCTATACCATGCGTTTAGAAACCCTAGGCCCAACTAACTGGACATTGAAAATAAGCAAAAACCAAATTTGAGTGGGATTTTTATTATTTTTTTTGGCTGCAGATATGAAAAAGTTCGTATCGGATGCTATATCTATAAAGGGACTAGGTCCAAAAATGGACCGATCCTGATCATGTTTGTTAAAGTCTCTTGTATTTTGCAAAAATATGTACAAACAAAATTTGAGAAGAATCAGTGCAATATTTTTGTTTTTTAATAGATTTAAGTGAAGATCGGGATGCAGCTCTATATGCATCCCGATTTGGGTATAATGACTTTGTGCTGCTGTTTGTAACAACCAAAAATATTTGACCTACACCCATCTTTAATTATACCGATCGAATCAGAATCACTATCACAGAATCACTATCACTATTGAAATTGGTGAGAATCGGTCCATGTTCAGACCTAGCCCCCATACAAATGAACCCTATGAAATCAACATATATTGCCATAAGATCCAAATTATCATACAAATCTTAGTCAAATTGGGTTTGTATGTACATATTACATCCATTAATCAGTAGTCTAAAAATGATCCCTATTGGATAACTCTTAGTCATAGGCCCCATATAGAGCTGCTTCCCGATCTTCACTTAAATCTATCAAAAAACAAAAATATTGCACTGATTCTTCTCAAATTTTGTTTGTATATAGTTTTGCAAAATACAAGAGACTTTACCAAACACGGTCAGGAACGGTCCATTTTTGGGTCTAGTCCCCATATAGATATAGCATGCGATATGAACTTTTTCATATCTGCAGCCGAAAAAATTAATAAAAATCCCACTCAAATTTGGTTTATGCTTATTTTCTATATCCAGTTAGTTGGGCCTAAGAGATAGGGTCTCTAAACGCATGGTATAGGGTATCATATAGTCGGTCTCGACTGACTATAATTTTTTTACTTGTTTTCTATATCAAATTAGTTGGACCTAAACACATGGTATAGGGTATCGTATAGTCGGTCTAGACCGACTATAATTTTCTTACTTGTTTTAAATTCACTCTTATTCAAATAACAACGTTTCAAGAATAGGGCTGTATAGAAGCATATTTGGCTGACGATCCAACACAAAGGTCATCCCATGTAACAACCGTAAATCTACTGGTGGTCATTTTCCAGATGTAAGCACTTAACGAAAGCGATGCCAACAGTGCACTAAAAATATAAAGAGGACCTCAAGCAAGTATATATGTGGAGTCTGCAGAGACAAAGAGGGTGATGTAATCGGATTATGCCCATATCCATGTTTCAAAATTTGGCACAACCAATAAGGTGTATACATACGTAATAAATAATAAAATTTTGAATACGTAATAATACAATTTTTAAAATTTCTGTTTTACTGATATAAATCAAACCATTTAGTGACTCACATATGTGACAACAAGTCTTCACAAAACTGATGTCACTTATTTGTGACTTTTACAAAACTCATGTCACATATATGTGACACTTTTTATTTGTTCGTGAGTTACTATTGAAAGCGCGAACAATTGGTGAGTGGCGAACTTGTTAACAGATATAATAAAGGTTTTGGGTCGTACTGGCTCCCAAGGTCATTGTATGCAAGTTAAGGTAGATTTGCTCGGTGAACGCAACCGATCAATCATTCGTAATGTTATTGGACCCGTCCATGAAAGTGACATTTTGACATTGTTGTAATCTAAATGTGATGCCAGAATACTTCGAATTTTAATTTAAAGTTGGATAGAGTCTTCGAATTTATTTTTAAACGATATTTAATGCCGCAAAAGATAACGTGTGAGGAACATATTCCCCTCGAACTAAGTTGATTTTTAATTTAATACTTTTTAAAATGAAGCACAATGCAGTAAATTTGAAGAAAAATAACTACTTTCAAAGACCAAGTTAGAATTAACGCGATGGCCATCCTTGAAATAGAGCTTTTGTCGACGATCGCTATTGAGACTTAGTCCCCAAACATGAGATCGACTAAAATTACCATAAAATTCAGATTTTATTTAAATATCGGTCAACCTCGATTTATGTGTTTTTAATAATCCTGTTAATCAGTAGTAAAAAAGTAACATCAATTTAATCATACTTCCCATATGAAAGTGCTTCACGAACTTTATTAAATCTATCATAGAACAGATTATACAATAAAGACGGTCATTTTTTAGCATGTCCCCATATAAAAATAGAATCTGATAATGAATTTTTAGTTTGTGCTTATTTTCTTTAAACAATTATGAATTACAAAGTATGATATAAAACCGTTTCTCGATTATCATGGTATAGGTTATTGTATTTTCGATCAAGACCAACTATGATTTTCTTACTTGTTTGTTGATGCAAATATGTTTCCCATCCAAACTAGTCAAAAACATTGATGAGGGTGGGCAGACACCTGTCGGATAACCACAGAGACGACTAAATGTTCAGAAATTAGCTTGAACCATTTATATTATTTCCCCTTCAAAAAATGTTGTTCGTTAAGGACTTCTTATTATTCCATTGTGTAATAAAAAAAATTAATAAAACATTTTCTTTATTCCAATTACACTGAGTGTTCTGAACTCAATTGGTTCAATTGTACGTATATAGTTACAGATGAACCAGCCAACTAACTATGCTTTTATAAACTATTTACGAAATACTTTTTTTCTTTCATTTCCAATAGCACCATATAACACAAGGCAAGCCAACAAATGGAAGTGGGCATGTGGCAGTATATTTATGGAATTTTTGTACCTAAGTAGTTAAGTTTATCTATCTCAGTTACTCTTACTCAAACTAAAGTGAGCTTAATAATTTTTCGTTCATTTCTGCTATCATCATGTTATATTCAATATCATTTTAGTAAAATAATAAAAAGCAAATGTGTAAAAATAGATCAAATAATATGTATGGAGCAACAAATATAAAAGTAGCATTCTCGATAAAAATGATTTATTTTTTGTATTTTTTTTTTTTTTTTTTGTTTAAGGATTTCAATTGCGATTCGCAACTAAATGCACTCAGCAACTCAGTAAAGTGCACTTAAGGATTTATGTATTAAAAAAAAGTAGTATAACCTCTGTATCCTGACTAGCGTTTTCTTGTCTTCGTTGCATTCTATAGTACTTTTTTTTCTTGGATTTTTAGCAGTTTTCCAATGAAAATGCTTGCATAAGAATTCTTTCTAAGTGGCAATAGTATTAAATGAAGTATGTACCAGGGTGTTTTGATAAGTAATGAGCCTAACTATATATATAATTGGCATTTTATGGAAAAATTTTGCATTTGCAGTAGAGCAGGCATTTCTATAGGACTATTCATAACCGTCTTTGTTAAAAGTGGTTGAATTACGGGGGGAATTTTCAAGTTTTACTCTTTGCAATATTAATTATTATATTTCTATTTATTACCAAGAAAGATTTTGTACACATTTTAATTTTAATATTTATATTTTTCTACATAAAATGCTTCGTCTGTATGTGTTAGATTTAATTACAGCCAATCCACCTAACCTATTGGCCAGATATTTATATTACCTGTTATTATACCCTATACGACTATGTGGTGACGGTATAATGACTTTGTGCTGATGTTTGTAACTACCATAAATATTTGACCTAGACCCATCTTTTATTATACCGATCGTCTCAGAATTACAATCTGAGTCGATTTAACGATGTCCGTCTGTCTGTCAGTCTTTTTGTATGTCCTTGTAGACTTTGTAAACAAACTACAGATCGCAAATATGAAACTGGATATATGCTTCTATCAGCCATAGGATAAAATTGGTGTAAATTGGTGTATGTTCAGACCTACTCCCCACATGAAATCGACTTAAATTGCAAAAATATTGAAATTATCATACAGATCTCGGTCAAAATAGGTTTCTGTATTTTGATTACATCCACTAATCAGTAGTCCAATACAAACCCTATATAAAAGTTCTTAGTCATAGCCCTCATATAAAGGTGATTCCCGATCTTCACTTAAATCTATCAAAAAACGAAAAATTTCACAGATTTCTCAAATTTGTTTTGTGTCCGTTTTTGCAAAAAAAAAAAAATCACCTTACCAAATATGGTCAGGATCGGTAAATTTTTCGACCTAGCATCCGATATGAAGTTTTTCATATCCAAAGGCAAAAAAATTAATAAATATCTAGTTAGTTGGAACTAAGTGTAGCGTGGTGTAGCGTATCGTATAGTCGGTCTAGATGGACTATCAGTTTCTTACTTGTTTTGGTTTATAGTTGTGAGCCCTAAAATAACTTTAACACCAATGGGCCGATTGAGCCCACTAGCAAAAATTTTTTTCTTCCAAACAAACAACTTATTTGGATATGGTTTTAAAGAAATTAAAAAAAACTAACAGATTCCAACGCTCGAAATTTGAGTGCAATTTCTAGGCAGATTTATTTTTCAGCCTAGCCAATTCACAAACCAACACCTTTATGGTTTATTATTATTGTAAATGAAGATAACAAACTCATTAGCAATCACATTAACAAATTTAATAAAACACACATAGCATATGTATAATTTTATGTATGTTTTAGTAGCAAATTTAAATGCAATTTACTCAAAACAGAGGAAAAAATTTAAAAATTTGTAAATCTGCAAATCGGCTAAAAAGAAATAACTTTCAAATGATATACATTTGGTCAAACTCGGGACAAAACGGTAGAACAAAACATCGGTCACAAAAAATCGCCTAGCCTATCAATATTATAGATATATAAAAAATAAATTGATACAGAAACAAGTAAGAAAATTATAGTCGGCCGAGACCGACTACATGATACCCTATACTGTGCGTTTAGAGACCCTATCTCATAGGCCCAACTAACTGGAAATAGAAAATAAGCATAAACCAAATTTGAATGGGATTTTTATTAACTTTTTTGGCTGCAGATAAGAAAAAGTTCATATCGGATGCTATATCTATATGGGGACTAGGCCCAAAAATGGAACGATCCTGACTATGTTTGGTAAAGTCTCTTGTATTTTGCAAAAATATATGCAAACAAAATTTGAAAAGAATCAGTGCAATATTTTTGTTTTTTGATAGATTTAAGTGAAGATCGGGAAGCAGCTCTATATGGGGCCTATGACTAAGAGTTGTCCCAGGGCTCATTTTTAGACTACTCATTAATGGATGTAATAAGCGCATACACACCCAATTTGAGTAAGATCTATGTGAAAATTTGGATCTTATGGCAATTTATGTCGATTTCATATGGGTCATTTGTATGGGGGCTATGTCTGAACATGGACCGATTCTCACCAATTTCAATAGCGTTCATCCTATGGCCAACAAAAGCTTACATACCAAAGTTCATCAAAAGATATTGATATATGCGACCTTCAGTTTGATTTCAAGGTTTACAGGGACACACTGACGGACGGACGGACACACGGACGGACATCGTTAAATCGAATCAGTTAGTGATTTTGATTCGATCGGTATAATTAAAGATGGGTCTAGGTCAAATATTTTTGGTTATTACAAACAGCAGCACAAAGTCATTATACCCAAGCCACATAGTGGTATATGGTATAAATACTCAGAAAGTACACAAATTAGATTTTAAAAAAGAATGTTAACATTAATGCCGTTTTCTTTTCTGACAAAAAATGTCGCCCTTTTTTTGCCCTTTTTTGGAAAAGTGTATTTTTTTAAATATTCTGAATTAAGAGCAACCATATATTACATATCAATCGAAATGTCTCAAAGTGCTGTTTTCATAAATGCAAAAAATTTTGATTATTATCCTCTTGGAAGTCATAGGGTGAAAATATTCAAAAAAAGGGGAACAATGGGGAAATATTCTCACACTATGACCTGAAAGAAGGCAATAGCTGGAATTTTTTGTGATTAACTAGGGCTCGACTTTGATACCTTTCGATTGATGTATAAGATAAGGTTACTCTTAAGCTGGATTCATCGTCGTGAACCGCAGTCTGCAGACTGAAGACTCGTTTGTTGAATTATAATGAGCAACCCGCAGGTCGATTCATTGTCTGTAGGTTGACATACGCAGACATATTTTTTAAACAGCTGTTCAGCTGTCAGATGTGTATTTTGCGAAATTTATTGAAATTGATTGAAAATTTAAACAAAACTAAAAATAATTAAAATGTCTTGTGAATTTGCTTCAATTAGAAGTGGAAAAGTTTTATATATTGGCAAAATTGCTTTTAATTGAAGAAACAAAAACAAAAAAGTTTGCTGTACGTGAATTATTGCGCGAACGTCGAATGAAAGCATATTATGCTACATTGATACCAAGAATGCGTTTAACAGATGTTGAAACATTTAAAAACTTTCACCGCATGGATCCGCAGAGTTTTGATGAACTGCTTGCATGTTTGGGACCACACATGAGAAATAAACCCAACCGAACCGAGGAAGAAATTACACCAGGTGAACGTTTGGCCGTCACTTTGAGGTAAACTTGTGGAATATAATACAATATTGTTCGGATACATTCCTATTTATAGATATTTGGCAAGCGGAGACAGCATGAAATCAGTTGGCTTTTATGGCTTCCGAATTGGAGCGTCCACCACGTCAAACATAATTCGAGAAACGTCCCAACTTATTTGGGATAAGCTCAAATTTGTATTTTCAACACCATCAGAAGATATGTGGAATGGCATAGCTCAACAGTTTTTGCAAAAGTGGGATTTCCCACACTGCTTGGGTGCGATAGACGGAAAGCATGTAGTTGTACACGTAAATAAACATGTAATGTGTGTACAATTTACTACATTAATTTCATTCCAATTACAGGCTTTTCCAAACCACAATTCCCTTACATATAATTACAAGCATACACACAGCTTGTTGTTGATGGCAATAGCAGATGCTGACTACAAATTTATTATGGTTGATATTGGCGCATTGGGGCACAATAGTGATGGTGGTGTTTTCAAAACTTCTAAATTTGGAAACAATATCGTGCACCATGCAGAAGAAATGTTTATTCCACAACCAAAACCACTACCAAATACAGGTGATATTGCACCATATGTGTTTGTGGCTGATGAAGCTTTTCCGCTGCGGACAAATATAATGCGCCCTTATCCTGGTCGTAATGCGTCTAATTTGCCTGGTGATGAAACAAAATTCAACTGCCAATTGTCACGCGCCCGCAGAG
The DNA here is from genome assembly GCA_963682025.1 of Cordilura impudica. Classification (NCBI taxonomy): domain Eukaryota; kingdom Metazoa; phylum Arthropoda; class Insecta; order Diptera; family Scathophagidae; genus Cordilura; species Cordilura impudica. The sequence goes on from OY821517.1 coordinate 103,921,613, forward strand.
TGGTTGAAAATGCCTTCGGGATTTTAGTCAACCGTTTTAGAATTTACCGCAAACCGATCATTGCAAGCAAGGAAACAGTGAAGAATATAATAAAGGCCACAGTTTGCCTACATAATTGGCTTCGCGGAAAATTACCTCTTGACAATTCTTATTCAGACGACCAGGAAGAATCAGTGCGTAATCAAAACTTGCTGCAAATCAGATCAATGCGTCAGAATCGCGCTAATGCTGAGGTTGACCGCCTCAGCAATTTATTTACTAAATATATTAACGAAATAGTTTAATGAATTAAAAACAAATATTTATCACAAAATCAATTTAATAAGTTTGTTTTATTATTTTTTTAATTTAATTTCCGCAATTAAATTTAATATAATTGGCTTTAGTTTTTCTTTGCTTTCCGGATCTAAACTTTCCATTTCTTGCTCTAAATATAAATAAAAAGCGTCAGAGCTTCTTTGTGGATTTGATGGAGTTTTACAGCTTTCCACCAGTTGCTCGATTCGACTGAAGCTGCTTTCCAAGTCGATATGTATCTTCTTTTTCTTCGGTGGCGGTGAAGTGATTGCAGTACTAATTTCCACTTCTGGTGCAAAGACATCAAACAATTGTTGAATGTCCTCTGTGTTTTTGTCTGTGTAATTGCTTGTCCTTGGTCTATTAATATATGTATGTAAATGAGTGAAATTAACAAAATAAATATATGAAAACATTTTATTTATACTCACTCATCATCATCCAAAAATGAATTTATGAACGACATTCCGGTCAATAGAAAGTCGTCTAAAGGCCTTATATTTTTTCGTGCACTGCCACTTGGTGCATTTGCTTTTGCCTGCGCCATTTTATATTTTATTTTTATGCGCTTCCAAAGGCATTGCACATCTTTGGCTGCAAACAAGACAGTTTTATAAATAATTCTTTACATTTTATGTTTGTATTAACTTACGAGTCATTTCCATCTCCTCAGCAATCTCTGCCCATATAACTTGTTTCAGTCTGTTTTTTTTATAATTTACGTACCTCAGAAATCAGTTTTTTTTAGCTTATTTAAATCTGTAAATGCAGGTAAAAATATATTAAATATATGTATATTATATTTAAAGAACTTGCCTTGTTCCGCCATTTCGCACATATGATCGCATAACAGAGATGCCACATAAAAAGTAAACGTTTCTAAAAAATCAACAGATGGCAATATTTTGTCTGCAGACTGCAGACTGCGTTTCAAAATCAAATTAGTCCGCAGTCATAACGAGTAAAACTTTCTCGTTACTTGCCTCTCTTTTTCTATCGAGTAAACTTCATATAAAAAAAAAACAGTCTGCAGACTGCGGTTCGCGACGATGAATCCACCTTTAATTCAGAATATATAAAAAAATACAGTTTTCGAAAAAAAGGCAAAAAAAGGCGCGACATTTTTTGTCAGAAAAGAAAACGGCATAAGAGTCTGCCTTTCGACCAAATTAGTAAAACTTCATACTCAACTCTTTCAGATCTCGTTTTCATGATTCAAGTTTTTTGTTAAATGCCTCTTCCCTTTATTTGATGATACGTCAAATGAAATAGAGGGACTCCTAACAAAAAATTTGTTTTATTAAATTCAGAAATATAATTTCGAATTTGTAATATCTTCAGTTTATAATTATACATTATATTTCGAAGGATATATTGTGGAGTTACACTTATTTTTGTATCAATTTAGTGGCAACCATCATTTAAATTATCGGCCATAAAATAAAATAATTAATTTGTAAGGTAAAACAAATTTCTCTAAACTTTTAAAAAGTGTACAAGAGCACTTTGACATAAAATGGTCTTTTGGTTTTCACGGTTTTGTGAATGGTGAATGTATCTATAATTTTATGTAATTATTTTACGGGAAAAACTTAAAATCGTTGTAGCTGGTAAACTAAAAAGTTTGAAAGGTCCAATTCAAATATGTTTAACTTTAAAACATAGCCTCCATCATATATTGTTACAAAATATTTTTTATTAATTTATTCAATGATTTACTGCACAACAAGACTAAGTCGTATCATTAGAGGTAAATGCCATGGATGGGTGTTAGGCCCTTGTAGAATAAGTGATAAAGAACACGAAGAAAGTCGCTAGCAATACCAGCAGAAGAATCACTGGAAGTACAATAAAAACGCTATGGATGGTATTCTGAAAAACTTCAGGTTTTCTCAAAATACAATTTATTTTGAAAAATAATTTTTAAAGTGTAGATTTAAATAAAATTAAAAACAACTAAATATAGTTTTTATTTAAGCGGTTATTTTGTTTAAAAGTTATTGCGATTTAATTATGTTACAATTGTTATATACGCAATCCTTACATGAAAGAAAATTTCTGCCGCATGCTGTACTAGTAAGACTGGGCAATATATTATTAAAAGTTTATATTTAGAAAAGAAAAATCTATGTTCATATATTTCAAATCGAAAAGTGTCAAAAAGTTCTTTTAATAATAATTCTAATAATCTAACACAAAAAAAACAAAGTTTTTATTTAAACTCTTTCTTTCATTATGCATATTAGTTTGGAATCTCTCCGTGACTGTGCGTGGCTTTGCGTGACTATTTTAAAATTAATCTTTGGTCACAGCAAGTTTATGGACAAAGTTTAAGATCGATCGGATGAGGGGAAATTGGGTTTGAATCACTCCATGACTGGGCGTGTCTATGCGTGACTGTGCATGACTACCCCAAAATTAATCTGTAGTCACAGCAAGACTAAGGGCCAAAATTCAGATCAATTGGATAAGGGAGATTCCAATTGAGAGACAGAGAGTATGAGTTAAAAGAAAGAGTTTACTTTTCTTGTTTTTTAAATACAATAGTCACTGTTCAATTGTTGTTATTTTTATACTGCCAGGCTCAATATTTATTGAAAGATCTATGCAATTGTTTTAAATAGAATGGCGTTAGAGATTTAGCTGGATTTAATAAGAAAGGAATATAAAAAGCTTAGACGTCACCTACAATGCTTCGCTTGATATACAAATTATTTTTTATCGAAGAAAGAAAAATGGTTGTTAATGGACGAAGACGGCAACAATTTGATTTAAGAAAAACTTGTAAAATTAAAATAGTCACGGAGTAGTTATGACTTTTAGAAAAAATTTGCCCTTCTTCTCTGTCACACATAATTGAGCATAAAAAAAGGAATTTATATTTATTATGGTTAAAATTAATTGGAAACTGTTTGAAAATTTTAATTTTTCATAATCACTCATTAATCAAATTTTCTCATTTAAAGCAATAATTTTGTCGGTTCATTAAGATTGAACAAAGTGAACCAAAACCATTCAATAAACACGACTATAAAATTGTAGCTTACGATTTTGTTGTTTTCAATGTTAAAAGTTTCTTTCTTTAAAAACTCCAACTTTCATATTTTCAAACACAAAGTTATTATTTTCGCTTTTGCAATGCAAGTTATTTATTTAGAATTAGTCTAGGCCAACAGTATGAAACACTACACTAAGAGTAATTGTTTGGAGTTATGCAGCAAACAAAAATTCATAAACCACTATATCAAATCTTGAAAAAAGATTTTATGGACCAAAATGTTGAACAGGATTTGTATTAAAAACTAACTACAGATAATATAGCAATCTACTAGAAAGTGGTTCTACCGTTTTAATATATGTGGATAATTTTTATATATATGTAGCAATTACGATAGACAATTACCTGCTACTTTTAAGAAAAGTAGTTTATTCTTTTGCTTTTTTTACCAATTGTAAGTAAGAGTAAAAAATATTTTTTTCCTGATGTGACCAACCTGTTCGAACAAAATTAAAATAAGAGTTGTACTAAATAAGTAGAAAATTAAATTAAATTATTTGGAATCTAGAATGTTCCTAAATACATTTAGAGAGTTTTTAAATAAATTTCTCATATTCGATAATCGGCTGCGTGCGATAAAGCCATATGTGACAAGGAAGAAAATTATAGTCAGCCTAGACCGACTATATGATACCCTATACCATGCGTTTAGAGACCCTATCTCTCAGGCCCAACTAACTGGATATAGAAAATAAGCATAAACCAAAGTTGAGTTGGATTTTTATTAATTTTTTTGGCTGCAGATATGAAAAAGTTTATATCGGATGCTATATCTATATAGGAACTAGGTCCAAAAATGGACCGATCCTGATCATGTTTGGTAAAGTCTCTTGTATTTTGCAAAAATATATACAAACAAAATTTGAGAAGAATCAGTGCAATATTTTTGTTTTTTAATAGATTTAAGTGAAGATCGGGAAGCAGCTCTATGTGGGGTCAAAGGGATCATTTTTGGACTACTCATTAATGGATGTAATGAACGCATACAAACCCAATTTGAGTAAGATCTATATGACAATTTCGATCTTATGGCAATTTATGTCGATTTCATATGGGATATTTGTATGGGCGCTAGGTCTGAACATGGACCGATTCTCACCAATTTCAATAGCGTTCATCCTATGGCCGATAAAGGCTTATATGCCAAATTTCATCAATATATATTCATATTTGCGACCTGCAGTTTGATTACAAGGTTTGGCTTTCTCTCCTAATTGAATGTGAGATAAAGCCATATTCAAGAAATTTTCGAATATGGCTTTATATCACAATCGATTGAGTGATAACGCCATATTGTAATACCACAAATTTGAGTGATAAAGCCATACTAATATTTTGCAAATCCATAGTCCCGCTATTTAACAATTTTTTTTTTTTTAATTTGAAATTGAAACAATAGCCATCAATTTTTTTTTTTGGAGATTGATGGGTAATGTACCATGATTATAATAATTTGAAATCATTTTGCTTCGAAAATTCTAACCACGCTAATACGTACCTAATTAATTTAAAAAAAAATGAGTGGCATTAACGATGATAATTGTATTTTCGATAATTATGAAATTGTACCGGGATATCGGAAAAATAGTAAATTATTATTAATTCCAAGTGAGAATCAATTCTATAAATAAAACAAGTAAACAATTAAAGTCGGTCTAGACCGACTATACGATACCCTATACCATGCGTTTAGAGACCCTATCTCTCAGGCCCAACTAACTGGATATAGAAAATAAGCATAAACCAAATTTCAGTGGGATTTTTTATTAATTTTTTCGGTTGCAAATATGAAAAAGTTCATATCGGATGCTATATCTATATGGGAACTAGGCCCAAAAATGGACCGATCCTGGGCATGTTTGGTAAAGTCTCTTGTATTTTGCAAAAATATATACAAACAAAATTTGAGAAGAATCAGTGCAATATTTTTGTTTTTTGATAGATTTAAGTGAAGATCGGGAAGCAGCTCTATATGGGGCCTATGACTAAGAATTGTCCAATAGGGATTATTTTTGGACTACTGATTAATGGATGTAATATATACACACAAACCCAATTTGACGAAGATTTGCATGATAATTTGGATCTTATGGCAATTTATGTTGATTTCATAGGGGTCATTTGTATGGGGGCTAGGTCTGAACATGGACCGATTCTCACCAATTTCAATAGCGTTTATCTTATCCCATGGCCGGTAAAAGATCAAATACCAATTTTCGTCAAAATATATTCATATTTGCGACCTGCAGTTTGATTACAAGCTTTACATGGACACACAGACGGACGGACGGACGGACGGACGGACGGACATCGTTAAATCGAATCAGATAGTGATTCTGATTCGATCGGTATAATTAAAGATGGGTGTAGGTCAAATATTTTTGGTTGTTACAAACAGCAGCACAAAGTCATTATACCCAAACCACATTGTGGTATAGGGTATAAATATGAAAAAAAGTAATGTAAAATATTATGTTTGCTATATTTCCACGTGTCCCGTGAATGTTGCAGTGGATTTTAATCATCCAAGAATGTGTCAAAAAACAAAAATAAATATTAATCATAATCACAGTGCACAGGAACAATTGATCGAAAAACTTCAATTAATTAACACTATTAAAACGAGTTGTGAAAATGTGTCCCTTAAACGAAATAATATTCGAGACATTTTTGATGAATCATGTAAAAAATTTAAATCAGACACAACACAATGAGGTGAAATTTGCATACTATTAGGAGCAAAATATTTACCAAATCCCCGAAAGATTTCCAAGATATTGCGAACATTTTTAAAAAACAAGAAATTTTGAATGAATTTGGCCATTCGCGATATGAAAAAGAAAAAGAATTTTACAGACACACAATAATAGAGCAAAATTTTGCGTATTCAATTTTTATGTCGCCAACAATACAGAGGACAATATCTGGTTTGGATGATTTACAGCCGCGCAATTTTCTAATGGATGAAACATTTGCAATTACTCCTTGTGGTGGAATATTTAAGCAATTGATGATCATCAATATTGCTCATTCAGATTATGTAAGTACTTTATGTTAATGTATAATTTAATTATTATTGGATATGACTACACCGCACCGCACCACAGCGACCTTAATGCACCGCGCGCCGCAGGAATATAAAGTTTTATCAAAAATATCCTTTATCCCTTATGAATATTAATATTTATACCCTATACCACTATGTGGTTTGGGTATAATGACTTTGTGCTGCTGTTTGTAACAACCAAAAATATTTGACCTAGACCCATCTTTAATTATACCGATCGAATCAGAATCACTTTTTGAGTTGATTTAACAATGTCCGTCCGTCCGTCCGTCCGTCCGTCTGTGTGTCCATGTAAACTTTGTAATCAAACTGCAGGTCGCATATATGAATATATTTCGATGAAATTTGGCACGTAAGCTTTTATCAGCCATAGGATGAACGCTATTGAAATTGGTGAGAATCGGCCCGTGTTCAGACCTAGCCCCCATACAAATGACCCCTATGAAATCGACTTAAATTACCATAAGATCCAAATTATCTTATAAATCTTAGTCAAATTGGGTTCGAATGTGTTTATTACATCCATTAATCAGTAGTCCAAAAATTATCCCTATGGGGCAACTCTTAGTCATAGGCCCCATATAGAGATGCTTCCCAATCTGCACTTAAATCTATCAAAAAACAAAAATATAGCACTGATTCTTCTCAAATTTTGTTTGTATATATTTTTGCAAAATACAAGAGACCTTACCAAATATGGTCAGGATCGGTCCATTTTTGGGCCTAGTCCCCATATAGATATAACATCCGATATAAACATTTTCATATCTGCAGCCAAAAAAATTTAATAGAAATCCCACTCAAATTTGGTTTATGCTTATTTTTATATCCAGTTAGTTGGGCCTGAGAGATAGGGTCTCTAAGCGCATAGTATATGGTATCGTATAGTCGGTCTAGACCGACTATAATTTTCTTACTTGTTATACATATTGATGTCAAGCAATTTATATGCATGCACTACAATTTATTAAATCAAACTTTTTTGATTTCAAACCAACTTCAATTCAAACTGATTTTGAATCCGGATTAATAAATGCAAATTTATCAGTGTATCCGGGTGTTTAGATGAAGCCATGTTGGTTTCATTATACGCAGGCAGTGAGACGCAATGGAAACAAAATAATACAGTTTAGAAGATATCTTAATAGCAATCCTGCTGCTAAAAGACTTTTTCAAAAATTTCTAGTTTTACCACTGCTGAAGCCAACAACCATCTTATCTGCATATCAGATCTTGAAAAAAGAAGCCTTGAGATCAACATTTGCTATCCATGAGGATGCTGAAGGCTTTTTTTAAACCATTTATAGCTTATTTTAAACGGCAGTGGATTACAAAAGTAATTGATGTGATTTATTTATATAAAACAAATTATATTAAATAATTTTTAAAATTATAGGTAGGAGCAGCAAACATGACGGTGTATAAATTAAGTAGCAGGACTACAAGCGCTATAGAGGGCTACAGTGGACGGTTGTGACCAAAACTATCGATAAACGAAATTTTTTTAAATCTTTGGACATAATATTGATTAGAGTAAATCATCAGGCTTTGTGAAATAAATTGATGGCAATCTTTGCATATACCAACAGCGAACACAAACAAACGTGATAAAATAATTAAAAAAATTATAGACAACATCGATAAACAGAAAATTTCATTGATCGATTGTTTAAATCAATTGACACGTTATAAAAACGTAGTTGTACAAGTCTATTTTAATGTTGTTGATACTACTTATTTAAATTATTGAAGCAATTGATGATTGTAGCGAATAAAATAATGAACTAAATGATCATCATCTAGTATGAAAATTTGTCATGAGTCCAAAACATTAATATTATTCATTCCGTGTAATCATTACAAAACATGCTCGGACTGCTATAATGAAATAAAAAAAACGTAGTGTTACACTAAAAGGCAGTTACCCAGTTTTGTGCCCCATATGTAGGCAAATTGTTGAAAAAACAACAACAATATTTATATAATACTAGATGTAACCCGGTGTGCTTCGCTACACCCTTCCCCTCCCGTGCCCTTCCGAATCATTATGAAAGGGCTCACGCAAAGTCCCAAGGCTCTCAATAATACAGTAATTCAGATATATCACATTTAATATTAAGTTTGTATGGGTGTACCACGCGCATTTGTCTAATCCCGCCCATTTTTTGTCTGACTACTCACGTTAATAACAGATGATCTGAGACAAATTTGCAAAGCTTTCTGTATCATAGTACTTAATATATATGATACTAGATGTAACCCGGTGTGCTTCGCTACACCCTCCCCCTCCCGTGCCCTTCCGAATCATTATGAAAGGGCTCACGCAAAGACCCAAGGCTCTCAATAATACAGTAATTCAGATATATCACATTTAATATTAAGTTTGTATGGGTGTACCACGCGCATTTGTCTAATCCCGCCCATTTTTTGTCTGACTACGCACGTTAATAACAGATGATCAGAGACAAATTTGCAAAGCTTTCTCTATCATAGTACTTAATATATATGATATTAAAACTTTACTTTGTATGGGAGGTGCCACGCCCACTAAAAATTATTTAAAAAAATTAAAGCCTGTAGCACTCTCATATCCGCAGTAAGACTATTTGAAAATTTCAGGAAGATCAGATGAGTAGTTACGGAAAGTACCTCCTACAAACAAACAAATAAACAAATATTACCTCTTTATTATGTTAGTATAGATTATTAGTATAGGTTTTTTTTATTTCAATGCTTGCTGATGCTGGTATACAATGTTTTTTGTTTTTTCATTCTGTACAACAATTATCAGATTTTTCGGCGTTCCTACCCTTGAGCAAGGTACATGTAGCTGCCCATGAGAAGAAGATGGATTATCCATATTAGATCTGGCAACACTTAACTATTGGCCTTGAACTTAGAATATCATTTGGCAATTTTTCTTTTTAGCGATTTTTGATTTTGAAGATTTTTGTTTTTGGGCGATTTTTATTTTTCGCGATTTTTGGGTTTGGCGATTTTTGATTTTGGCGATATATTTTCCACGACAAATCACATTGATAACTAATGAACTTGTCAAAAGTCTGTCGCTTTCGTAGTGCTTCATATTTTTTCCATAGGAGGTGCCACGCCCACTAATCCCATTCTTCCCAATTTTTATTGGACTACTCACATTAATATCTGATGGACTCATGCAAAATGTCGAGTCTTTCCCTTTTTAGTACACCAGTTATATGATATTAGATATCTACTTTGCACGGGCGGTGCTACGCCCACTGCTCCGATCACGCCCAATTTTTTGTTCGACTAATCACACAAAGAACCTATGGCCGCACGCAAAGCCACAAAGCTCTCTCTTTTACAGTACTCCAGATATAAGACATTAAATAGTTACTTTGCATGGGGAGTGCCACGCCCATTGGTGTGAACCCGTTCGACTACTCATACTAACATCTGATAGGCTCGTGCAAAGTGTCAAAGCTTCGTTTTTTAGCACACCAGTTATATGATATCATATATTTACTTTGTATGGGCGGTGCCACGGCCACTGCTCCGATCACGCCCATTTTATGTCTAACTAATCAAATGAATAACATATGGGCTCACACAAAGTGCCAAGACTCTCACTATTACAGTACTCCAAATATATGGCATTTTATATTTACTTTGTATGGCAGGTGCCACGCCTATTGGTCCGATACTGCCCATTTTGCATCCGACTACTCACATTAATAATAGGTGTCAAAATTTATTATATTAATATTTTTATCAATTGAAAAATATTGTAAATCAAATAATCCGGCGTAGCTACTAATATTAACAATGGGTGACCTCACACAAATTTGCAAAGCTCTCCCTATCATAGTACTCAATATATGTATATGATATTAAAAATTTACTTTGTGTGGGAGGTGCCACGCCCACAAAAAATATTTAAAAAATTATAGCCTATAGCACTTCCCATATCCCTAGTAAGACTCTGTGAAAATTTCAGGAAGATCAGATGGGTAGTTACGAAGATTACCTCCTACAAACAAACAAACAAACAAACAAACACACATTACCTCTTTATTATATTAGTATAGATTGTAAAATTAATTAATTTGATTGTTATTTTGGGATTGAAACGACATTATTAAGTTTTGTTATTTTGTTAAAAAATTATCCTTTATGTTTAAATAAAGAATTATTTGTATTATATATGCTTTAATAAATAATTATTTTTATAATTAGCACAAGTTGTGCGTTTTTCTTCAATGTTTGTATTTTCATTTTGCAAAACAGAAATTTGATAATTTCAATTGGGAGATAAAGCCATAAGTGAATATGGCTTTAGATCACATTCGTAAGTGAATTAAAGCCATAATGGCTTTATTGCACGCAGCCCGATAATCATTCAAAAAGTGAAATACACTCAAAGAATTTTATTATAAAAAAATAGAGGTTACGTAGTTTAGAGATATTGCCATGACATCACTGCATGGAGGGAGGGGACGATGTGCCTCATAGTCCAGACGATGTCAATTGGACCCCATTTGCTTACTCAAAATTTATTCAATTGGTATTTACGTAAATATGTCCTTTAAATTTTAATAAATAGTTTTACTTTAATTTTCCAAAACTCTGTGTTATTTTTTTAGAAATGAATTAAAGAATTCTATTTTATACTGATTTCCTTTTACTGCCTTAATTCTATGCACAATGGAAAATCAAACCATACATGCATTTGCAGTCATCTTTAAGTTATTGAATATTTCCTTCGTAGTTGCAATTTTTCATTATTTTTTTTTTTCGTTTTTTAATACTTATTTCAATTTCTGCGCATTTCTGCCATTTAAATGCCAACTTAAAATGACAAATATAGAACAAATTGCAAATAAAGTACTTTCATAGTTACATACATATAAGGGTGGAGCGACACGAAGGCAACAAAAGGGCCGATTGCCTGGTCAATCGAGGGGCTCATCTCTTTTTCATGGGCTGCACAAAAGATCAAACTGGTCGCAGTGCGTAAAGCCTTCTTTGTCTGATCTAATCTAATCTTGAGAGTTATCATGATTTAATACTTCTTGGAAGTATTCTCGCTAGCTGTTGAGTTTGTATTCGATAAAAGACTTGACACTTAGTACAGAAGTTTCTTGTTAGATTTAGTAATATCTTCAGGTTTCCTATAATTGAGACTATTTCGGTTTCGTATGCTGGGCCTTTCATATAATTGCGCTTGACATTTTTACCTATCTTTTACTAGTTGCTATGATGCATTTTTAGGGGACCTTTAGAATGAAGTACAAATTAAATTCAATAACTACTCAAATTCCATGCAAAATCGCTCCACTCTAATAAATATGTTTTTTTTTTTTATAAAAATTCTAAAGTTTTGCATTGGTGGAATTTTATAAAATACTCTACAACAATTTCTTTTATATTTGACACTGAAGCATTTTTACTTTGATTTACTTTGAATGCATTAAAAAGTTTTTTTTTTTTAATTATAAGAATATGGTGTTAATGCAAGTCAATGTAAATCTTTGTCTTTAGTCAAGTCAACAGAATCACAACTTAAAATGTCATTGAACGAAAGTGCTAACAGGGGATTTGCTTGGATATTCTACAAGTGATATTATATTATATAAGAAATTACTACTTAATATTTTTAGAAGAGTGTATTTGTTGTATGTTTGATCCGCAGTTTATTCTGATTTCCGGAAGCGATTATTTATGTTGACGAATTTGCGCTGACTTAAAATTTAAATACGTATGTTTATCATTATTATATGTTAAAAAAGTGCTCAGTCTGAGAACAATTAATTTTTTTTTTTTTAATTATTAACATAATGAGCACAGTTGACATTTCGCTACATCGCACAGTGGGTTGGGACATAAGTAAACTAGGGATTATTTCAGGGAAGCCAATTATTATTGTAATTTATATTTTTTGGGAATAACTATGCATTATTTAATAAAAAAAAATGGTTCAAAAAGTGTTCAAACTCTCGGTCTCACCCCCTAGAAATATGCGAATAGCAAAAAAAACAGGGAAATACAGAGTTTTATGTCAATCAAAAAAAATTTAGAGGAGCCTGCACGCAACTGAAAGTTTCAATTGTCTTTGGGGAAAATAGGACTTTTTTTCAGATTTTACGAAAATTTCGTTCTATAGTTTAATTTTTTCGACAAGTTGTTACATGAAATATGTTACATCAGTACTAATTTATCTTTTCAAAAAGCTATGTAGCTTCAAAATCGAATGAAATCTCGCCAAGAAATAACAAATGACCCAGACCACTTTTGTGGCAAAAAAAACTCTTGGTCATGAAATGTGATGTATATTTTTTCAACTTTAACAAATTGATTAAAGCTCAGATATGAAGTATTGTTTTATTAACATTTTGTTAACCTATTGCGAAATGAGACCAAAGATGCAAAATTTTTTGATAAAATTTGGAAACTCCTTTTTAAGCTTTAAAAAATTTTCTTAAACAAAATTTCAACAAATGGATCTAACACTATAAGGTTTTGTTAAATATATGTTAGAGATTAACTGTGTAAATTTTAATCAAACTCCTCTGCCTCAATTTTTTTTACAAAGAATTTTTTTTTGCGGATTTCGAGAAAAATTAATTTTTTGTAAAATATTCAGAAAATGTACTCTTTCTCAATATTTTGTATCAAAAATTTATCAGTTGTCTACTTTTAAATGTTATGTTTTATCTTAATCGCCTAGGGTTTCTGAAAAAAATAATATGGCCCCATTAACACTTTGGACTTAGGGTCGCATATGACCTTAAGCTAATGAAAGACAATTTATTCAAAAAAACCAAATATTTTTTAAGTGCTGTTGAATTGTTAGATGTGACGTTTAAAATATAATAACCAAATGTATAAGTCTAGCATGCTTAAAATTTGGAATAAATCGAATAACGCTAACCCATTCCTTGCCGAGGCCAAACTATGAATTTTGGCATATATAAAAAAATTAATTGTTCTAGTAAACGAGATGAAACCCTTACGATTGGTTGGGATTTAAAATTATGCTATATTTTACGAAAACTTACCCTTATGTGCTCCCAGGGTTAAAATGATCCAAAATTCAGCAGTATTTGCAAAATATTTGAATTTTTTGACTTAATCGTCCTATACTAGCTTGAAGTCATTTGTGGCGCCAAGTCCAAATGGTTTAAAGGCGTCAAATTATAAAATCGTCGAAATTATCAAATCATAAAAATTGGTAATATATAGCATAATTTTATTTCCCAACCCATAGTAAGGGTAAGGTAAAATAAAAAGGTATAAAAAAGGTAGCATAATAAAAAAACCCAGGTTACAAATGAATAACATCCTCTGTGTATGGACATTCTTACTTACAAATATATCAAAAGCAGATATCGTTACTGGTAATAGAACAAATAATAACTAATGGGTCCGCCAGCTAACGTTTTTTTTTTTTTTTCAACTAGTGCTTATTTCGTGAACGGTAATACTTAGCTCATATCTGATTTGACAGATAATTAGTTTTATCCTTCCGCTGAACGAATATGGTTGTGTATACGCTTGAACAACGCTGGGAAATATTGCGACATTACTTTGGAAGTCATGGTAATGTTGCAGAATGTGTGCGAAAATTGCGTACGGATTTTGGAAGAAGAGAAGCACCGTCAGCTCCGTATGTTCGTTATCTTGTGAAAAAAGTGAAAGAAACTGGCATCCTCATCGATAAACCAAAGCGTGAAAAGCCAAAAACAGTGTGTACACCCGAGAATATTGCTGCTGTGGCAGAAAGTGTGCGTGAAGCGCCATCAACATCAATTCACCGTCGTTCTCAAGAATTGAAATTTCGGAGGCATCATTGAGACGAATTTTGTATAAAGACCTTGGTATGACACCATACAAAGTCCAATTGATTCCGGAGTTGAAGCCAACGGACCATCCAATGCGTTTTCGCCTCGCTAAGTGGGCCTGCGATCGACTTACAGAAGATGCCGATTTTGCCAAAAAAAAATCGTCTTTTCAGATGAAGCTCATTTTGATCTTGGCGGGTATGTAAACAAGCAACATTGTCGCATTTGGGGCACAGAAAACCCGCACGCATACATTGAAAAGCCGATACACCCAAAACGAGTCACTGTTTGGTGGGGATTTTGGTCCAGACGCATAATGGGGCCATTTTTCTTCGAAAATGAGCAAGGAGTGGCCGTTACAGTTAATGGCGATCGTTATCGGGCCAAGCTGAACGAACTTTTGTTCACAAAAATTGAAGAGGAGTATATTGGCAACATTTGGTTACAACAGGATGGCGCTACGTGCCACACAGCCGAAGCTACACTCGATGTTTTGCGCCCTGCGACCGCATTATCAGCCGCAGAGCTGATGTCGTTTGGGCACCTCGGAGCTGCGATTTGACACCGTTGGACTATTATTTGTGGGGTGCCCTCAAAGATAAGTGTTACGCCAAAAAGCCAGAGTCAATTGACGCTTTAAAGGACAATATTCGTGAAGCCATTGGTGAAATACAGCTGCACACAATCGATAATGTGCTTAAAAATTTGACCGATCATGTAGGCTACTGCATGGCCAGCCGAGGCAGCCATTTGAATGAAATTATTTTCATTATTAACCGGAAGGATTGTACTTTCAAATAAAAAAAGAAATTTGAGATAATATTCAATAATTTTTTTTTTTAGCATTTTCAAAAAAAAAAAGTTATTTGCGGACCCTTTATTATAAGCTATAAAATACCTAAAGCACAAATTTAGCACATCATTGTATACTTATAAGGCTGTTTAAATTATCGTAATTTAAAAGTTTTTTGAGTAATTTTATTTAAAAAAAAGTATTCTACCCACTGATAGTTACGGGTGCAAAAGTATACACAGGGTTAAAAAGAACACTTTCACCTTTCTCCGTATGGTATACGTTGTTCCCTTTTGTTTCCTAGAAGCTCTATTCCACTAAATTTGAAAGTTGACAAAATTATAGTAGTTTAGTAAATATTTCATAACGCGCCTAATATTAAACGGTAGTGCTGTGATCACTTATAACACCTAAAGCCTACAACCCTCCCAACCTTGTAAAAAGGACGGCAGGTCATTATCGATGATAACTTGTGAGTTGTAACCATTTATTTTTGATAAGAAAAAAAAAAAAATAAATCACCATTCTGAGATTAAAAAAACCGTTGAGTTTGACAGAATGCCTCGGCCATAGTTAGCAATAGTTTAACCTAATTTTTTGGCCAACTTAATCTGAATATATTAGCTAAAAAATGGCGTTAAAATTTTAAAAATCGGTGACAAAAAATTAGACTTTTGGCCAATGAAATCAAAATTTCAGCCACAGTGGGGCATATGCAGAAATTTGAAATTTGTCACGAATATTATAGTTTTTCTGATGTTTTCTAAAAGTGTTTTCAATCATCAAAACGGAGCTACTATCTCCAATTCGAATAATTAAAGTAAGATAATAAGCAGCGTTGCTTTATGTATATCCACAGGAGTAATTAAATTATTCGCTTTCCATTTAAACCCGATACCCAATATTCGATTTTCGGTAGAACGCCAAATACATTGTGCGTGACATCTACACCTTTTATTGTTTAAAGTAAATTTTGTTTGTTTTTTTTTTAAGAAACAGATAGCTCATTTATGAGATCAATTTAAAAATCTATTTTCCCATTTGAAGCTAAAAATACTTCAATAATTTTATCAATTATTACTTCTTTCCGATATATTGATATTCATGCTAGCGCAGAAAGCCTTTCCTCACATATGGTATTATAAAAAAACCTTCTTTCTGCGGAAGCTTTTGTGACAGGAATGACAATTAAAATTTTTAGCAAAATAAATACCAGTAATTGCGTAACGATTTGACAATGCAAGTGGTAGTGTAACAACTCAGCGTAGAGTCAACGCAGAGGCGTTGTGATTTATAAAATAGCAATTTTACAGGTGGTTTACTAAATTGGGGCACAAGTGTTTTCGTGATAATTTCGAGCACGTGAGTTAATTTTTAACTACTGACGTCATTAATTAGAATTCGTTGTAAACGAAACATAACTTTTTATGTAAGTGTGTGAGTCAAAGTAAACTCACGCAACCATCTCTAGTAGACATCAAATTTATTTCTAACAGTAATTTAAATAATAAAGACAAAAGAGAGTAAAAAACAAACAAATTGATTTGTAGTTTGCTTTTTCAGCACAAGTTTTTAGCAACTGCAGAAAATCGCAGTGAATGCTGAAAAAGTTTTTTTTTTTTATTTATAAGCTAAAATCTTATATTAAAAGAGCATTTAAAAAATTTGCTTTGACCCGAAATTTGTTGAAACTCAATGTACATATCGAAAATACCGCCTTTATGGAGCACTTAAAAAAGCACATTCAAAATATTTTCAAAATATTTATCTTCAAAAAGGAATGCAGTCACGTACTCAAATAACACTGTCCAACAGCATTTTTGGAACAGAATAGCGACCCTATAGTTCTGAAAGGGCATATTGAGTAAATCATTTTTGTAGAACAAACTTATGGTCCAGCACGTCTGAGTATTTTTTTTACAGTGGGTCAAAGTTTTCATTTATTGGTCAAAGGAAGCATTATACTTTATGAAAAAAATGCTGTAAGTTAATGTCTGAGAGAATTCTTATGGTCAGAGTTGTATTGTGGAATTGTATGAGGATTATTTTTGTGGAAGATCTTAACCCTCTAACTGGTCTCTTTATGGGTCAATTTAACCCTTTTTTCTAGAAAATCAAAAAATATCCTTTAAAAAAGGACATTTAAGGATTAAAATATTCTACGAAAATGTTTGCTGAAAAATTTCAGTGGGGGTCACCAAAGACACCATTGTTGTAAATAAAGCTCTTTATGCTTAATTAGTAAAATTATACACCAACATATACAAAACAGGTAAAAATGGCGTCAAGTTCGGCCGGGCCAAACACTGAGTTCTCGCGTCTAGTCAGCTGTGACTTACAAATCGGGTGTGATATTTATTAAAATTAATAATAAAAAATAAAAGAAAAAATTCAAGCATAATTAAGCTACTAAAATTAATATAAAAAAGGAAAAATTAAAGCTTAAATAAGCATGGCGGATTCTGTTTGCAAATTAAGAGATTGGTTTTGTTTTATTTGTGGACATTTTACGCACCACCAAAGCAGAAGAAAGATATTGCCTACAATTGAAGAACCATATTTCCTTTTCTTTGGAATACGATTTTTATCTGAAGCTTGGATACCAAAAACCGTATGTACTACTTGCGAAAGTGGTCTTTTGACCTCGTACAAAGGCGGTACTAAGGCGCTGCCATTTTCTGCGCCTATTACATGGATTGAACCTGAAGATCACAAATCAGATACATGCTATTTCTGCGTAAATTACAAATTTGGTAGAAGCCAAAGGCACTACGCGACAATGACATTCGAAGCAACAAATAATGTCAGAGGTTCTAAATTATCTAAAGCTTCCACTGGACTCTTGCGCTTGGCGACTATTAATAGATAGTTCAAAACACAGCTTAAAAGCAGTTTTACTGCACAATGGAAATCAGCATCCATCAATACCGGTTGCTTATTCCACAAAAAAGGAAGAAACATACGCAAATATTTCAAATCTCTTAAATAAAATTGAATACTATAAATATAAATGGGAAGTATGCGCAGATTTCAAAATGATTGCAATATTGACTGGAATGCAAACAGGATACATAAAATATATGTGCTTTCTTTGTAAATGGGATTCACGTGCTACCAGCAGCCATTATCATATTAAATATTTCGAAGAACGTAAAGAAAATATTATTGGTGACTTAAATGTAATCCATGAATCCCCTGTCCCAAAAGATAAGGTCATACTTCCACCGCTGCATATTAAGTTGGGCATGGTGAAAAATTTTATTAAATGCTTAAATACACAAGGAAATGCTTTCAAACGCATTCAAACAATTTTCCCCAGATTATCTGCAGCAAAATTAAAAGAAGGTAACATGCGGTTTTAAGAAATAATTTATTTCATTCAATGTAAATTACCTTTTCTAGGAATGCTCGTTGGACCCGATATAAGAAAGTTATTACAAGATGAAGAATTTTGAAATTTGAAAGGTTTCATCAGGATATAAAGGTATTGGAAGAAAGATTCAAAGGGAAATCCCATGTAATGCTTGCTGAATACGTATGGGGCTTGTACAGAAACCTTGACCCATCGGAACATTCACGTCAAGCTAAATACAGGAAAGCGTATTAAGTCTAATCTTTAATCCATTGTCATACTACTGCTATTTCCCAATTCCCTTTTACTCGAAAATTTGAAGCAAAAAATAAATATATACATACTATAATAAACCAGTATTAAAACAAAATTATAATTTTTTTATAGAAGTTGGCGTGTAATTTTGCCAATTAATCGTAGAGAGCTTTATTTGCAACAATGGTGTCTTTGGTGACCCCCACTGAAATTTTTCGGCAAACATTTTCGTAGAATATTTTAATCCTTAAATGTCCTTTTTTTAAAGGATATTTTTTGATTTTCTCGAAAAGAAGGGTCAAATTGACCCATAAATAGACTAGTTAGGGGGTTAAGATCTTCCACAAAAATAATCTAACACAATTCCACAATACAACTCTGACCATAAGAATTCTCTCAGACATTATCTTACAGCATTTTTTTCATAAAGTATAATGCTTCCTTTGACCAATAAATGAAAACTTTGACCCACTGTAAAAAAATACTCAGACGTGCTGGACCATAAGTTTGTTCTACAAAAATGATCAACATACTCTTTCAGAATTATGGGGACGCTATTCTGTTCCATTCAAAAAGTCGTAATTTGTTGGACAGTGTAATTGAAGTTGATGGTGCCATAATAATATTTTTACTTTTGGAAGACTTAACAAAAATTATAAGCTGTCGAAATATCTAAATTTTCACGCAAAATTTGTAAAAATTATTTGACTTTAATTTCCTTCCACCCGGTAACAAACAAAGGATAATGTTAAGCTTTTTAATTAATACTCACTTTTGGTAAATTTCAACCCTTTGTGCATATGCTGAAATGCTGTCTATATTAACGGAGTGCTTCAGATTCATAATCTACACTGTCTTCGTATTTTAATCGCTTTAAGTCCTGAAACTGTCATTTAAATCATAACAAGCGTCTAGCAGCCGTCATGGTTCGTTTGTTACAATATGCTTTTTTTATTGTGATTATTAGTCTCGTCTAAAGTATTTACCAATATTTAATAACAAAGAAATTGCATTACTACGGAAACTGAATGAAAATGAACAATAAATATGCTCATTAAATGTTTCCACATTTTTAAATAGAATTGTTTTTGTCTGCATAATCGTCTGACAATCAATGTACAGTGAAACAGAGGAAAAATCGGACAAAGCTCTCATAAACGTTGTTTAAAAAAAATAAATAAAAAGAATTGCATAAATTAATTTTTTTTTTAATATTTTAGATTATAAATATGTAAAAAAAAATATTTTACAATTTATAAAATTATAAGAAATATTAAGAATTTTTCAAACAAGAATGCACAAAAAATATTCAGTTGCATTCTACGAGTGTAAGACATAAAAAAACAAGTAAGAAAATTATAGTTGGTCTAGATGGTCTTCGGTCCAACTAATTTGATATAGAAAGTAAGCATAAACCAATTTTGAGTGGCATTGTTATTAATTTTTTTGGCTGCAGATATGAAAAAGTTCATATCGGATGCTACATTTATATGGGGACTAGGTCTAAAAATGGACCGAGCCTGACCATATTCGGTAAAGTTACTTATGTTTTGAAAAAATATACACAAACCAAATTTGAGAAAAATTTCTGCAATATTCTTGTTTTTTGATAGACTTAAGTGAAGAATGGGAAGCAGCACTATATGGGGCCTACGACTAAGAGTTGTCCAATAGGGATCATTTTTGGACTACTGATTAATAGATGTAATAAATACGTACAAACCCAATTTGACTAAGATTTATATGATAATTTGGATCTTATGACAATTTAAGTCGTTTCATAGGGTTCATTTGTATGGGGGCTAGGTCTGACCATGGACCAACTCTCACCAATTTCAATATCCTATGGCCGATAAAAGTTTATATACCACAAATCTCATCGAAATATATTCATATTTGCGACCTGCAGTTTGATTACAAGCTTTACGTGGACACACAGATGGACGGACGGACGGACATCGTTAAATCGAATCAGCTAGTGATTCTGATTCGATTGGTATAATAAAAGATGGGTCTAGGTCAAATATTTTTGGTAGTTACAAATAGCAGCACAATGCCATTATACCCAAACCTTTCGATTCAGAGCCGGGGAGATTTATCTCGCAATACTACACGTTAATCCATTAGCCCATCTGTTATCCGTTATGTCAGCGGTGCGAAGTTTAAGTTCCAGCTTGCACGATTCCAGAGTATTACAACACATTCCAAATCCACTGGAATCTGTAAGGTAGTCCACTGTCTTGCCAGCGCGGGAGCAAAGTTGTATCATAAAGTTACTGGTCCGCCAGTGACGGTTGATACTTCGCCCATGCCTATATCCTACCTCCACGTGGTGCTCCCGGGCAACGCTAGGCAAAGCCGGTTAATTCTGGTGATTATTCCTAGCGGCTAAAGGTTAAGGTCAGGTCCACCAAGTACTATTCTTTTTGGGGAATAACTTGGTAGTGGCTAGTATGCGGCCAGGCTGGCTACGAAGCCTTACCTGAGGCTATAAATAGGTACCACGGGTAAGCTATCAAGCCCAAGGTTACCTCACGGAGTCTTCATTGTCAAAGACAGCATAAGCAAAAACACAAAACTGGAGGTGTCGAAACCTACCAGATGAAATGGTTGTCACATCCCATAATTGTGTAGGTGTCCCAAGGTGAAATGAAGTAATGTAGGTAAGATGGTAAGATGGTACATGAGCGAAAGGAGACCGGGTGTGGGTGCGTCAGTTGTCCTGACAAGATACCATGACGGAGGAATGGAGCAAGAGTGTGGGTCGAAGACAAGTCGAAGGCGTTTGAGACAGGCGCGCATGTCAATACAGCGTCCAAGACAAATCGGAGACCAGTTGAAAAGCAAATTACCGAAAGTTGACGTAAGTATCATCTAGCATGATGGCGCCGATTACTAAGTTCGGAGCGTAGTAGACGGAGGCAGGCATGAGCCGAAAAGTTCGAAGCTGTGAATGGATGAGCTAGTACCAATCCTATCAAAGATGGCCATTGCAGTAGAATAAGTAGGCAAGAGGGTCAGATGGAAGATGAGTCCAAGAACGCTTGAGTCATTGACAATACAGTGTTTCGCGGACGAAACGGAAGTCGGTTGAAATGTTGGTAATGAACGTTTACATATCAGGGCCAACTGATAATAACAGCTAGTAAGAACGAGCGTAGTAGACAAATGGACGGTTATTGGAAGTATGTGTTTTTGCAAGTGCTGCCGATGACCGAGGACAATGTGTTGTACCCTTAAATAGTTTTTTGGGAACGGCCCCTCGGGGAGTTTCGTGGTGGCTGTGGTAGCCCAAAATCGCGGGAAGAACACAGTTCGATGTGGAGTTGCATTTCAACCAACCGGGTCTACGACCCATAGGCTTTTAGATCGGGCCAATCCAATAGCAAAGGAAGGAGTTTATGCCAAAACAATTCTCCTAGTTTGCTACCATCTAAGGAAGGGGCGCCAGTGGATGCCTTGTATCGCACTCAGTGCTAAGCACACCGTGTGGTTAAGTCAGCATGACAGGAGCGCACGTAAAACCCAAGAGACTTCTGTCTTGCCAGCGCATCATCATTGCAGTTTCCCGGTATATTCCTATGCTCTGGGATCCATATGAGTCTGATATTGAGCTGTTTGGCTATCTCATTAAAGGACGTGCGGCAGTTAAAGGCGATTCTCTTTTTCAGGAACATTGATCCATGGATTCTTCCGCGGCTTGACTATCAGAGTAGATATTCCGGCCCAGAAAATCAGCAACTTCTTTTATTGCCAGAACCTCTGCCTAATATCTACTGCAGTGGCTTGGTAACCTTCGAGTCATATTTAGTTCAAGCTCCCCTGAATAGACTCCGAAACCAACATGACAATGTTAATATAGATAAAGCTAAAATTAAAAACGAAAAACTTAGCTTGTTCATACTAACTCCCGTATAAAAATAAAAAATTCTCGTTTTCTTTTCTTTCACATATTTGAGTTAAATAGGTGATTAGGCATGAGTTGAAGAAATAGACAGAAGGTTGCGCACGATGAACAGGTCGTGTTGTTCGAAAGTGGCTACTCCATCAGCACTGTCTTAATTTTTTTTTCCCCATATTTCTCTTACATTATAAAATTATTATATATTCTTTTATTAGAAAATATACACATGATCTCAAACTGAACAATAGCCAGAAAATTATAGTCGGTCTAGACAGACTATTCGATACCTTATGCCAGGCGCTTAGGTCCAAATAATTAGATAAAAAAAATAAGCATAAACAATTTTTTTAAATGTTTTTACTTTCGGATATGAAAAAGTTCATGTTGTATATATTCACTAGATGTAACCCGGTGTGCCTCCCTACAATTATCAGATATTTCGGCATTCCTACCCGGGAGCAAGGTACATATAGCTGCCCATGAGAAGAATATGGATTTTCCAAATTAGATCTGGCAACACTTAACTATTGGCCTTGAACTTAAAATATTATTTGGCAATTTTTCTTTTTATCCATTTTTGATTTTGCCTATTTTTGATTTTGAAGATTTTTATTGTTTGAGCGAGTTTTATTTTTCGCAATTTTTCGGTTTGGCGATTCTTGATTTTGGCGATATATTTTCCACGAAAAATCACATTGATAACTAATGTACTTCTCAAAAGACTGTCGCTTTTGTAGTACTTCATATTATTTATATAGGAGGTGCAACGCCTACTAATCCCATCCCACCTAATTTTTATTGGACTATTCACTTTAATATCGGATGGACTCGTGCAAAATGTTGAGTCTTTCCCTTTTATAGTACACCAGTTATATGATATTTGATATCTACTTTTCATGGGCGGTGCTACGCCCACTTCTTCGATCACGCCCATTTTGTTGTGCGACTAATCATACAAGGAACCTATGGACTCACGCAAGGCCACAAAGCTCTCTCTTTTACAGTACTCCAGATATATGACAATAAATATTTACTTTGCATGGGGTGTACCACGCCCATTGGTGTGAACCCGCCAATTTTTTGTGCGACTACTCATACTAAGATCTGATGGTGTCGTGCAAAGTGTCAAAGCTTTCCTTCTGTAGTACACCAGTTATATGATATCATATATTTACTTTGTACAGGCGATTCCACGCCCACTGCTCCGATCACGCCCATTTTATGTCTAACTAATCACATGAATAACTTATGGGCTCACACAAAATCCCAAGACTCTCACTATAACAGTACTCCAGATATACGGCATTTTATATATAATTTGTATGGCAGGTGCCACGCCTATTGTTCAGATACTGCCCATTTTTTGTCCGACTACTCACGTTAATAATAGGTGACATCAGACAAATTTGAAAAGCTCTCTCTATCACAGTACTTGAGATATATTATATTGAATTATTACTTGTGGGGAGGTATCACGCCCATCCGATCCCGCCGAATTCCGGCGTAGCTACTAATATCAACAATCAATTTTCAAAGCTCTCCCTATCATAGTACTCAATATATATGATATTAAAAATTTACTTTGTGTGGCAGGTGCCACGCCCACTAAAACTATTTAAAAAATTATAGCCTATAACACTTTCTATATCCGCAGTAAGACTCTGTGAAAATTTCAGGAAGATCAGATGAGTAGTTACGGAGATTACATCCTACAAACAAACAAACAAACACACATGATCTCTTTATAATATTAGTATAGATATACAAATGATCTCAAACCGAACAATAACAAGAAAATTATAGTCGGCGCTTAGGTCCACCTAATTATACCCTATACCACTATGTGGTTTGGGTATAATGAATTTGTGCTGCTGTTTGTAACAACCAAAAATATTTGACCTAGACTCATCTTTAATTATACCGATCGAATCAGAATCACTTTCTGAGTTGATTTAACCATGTCCGTCCATCCGTCCGTCCGTCCGTGCGTCCGCCCGTCCGTCTGTGTGTCCATGTAAACCTTTTAATCAAACTGCAAGTCGCATATATGAATATATTTTGATGAAATTTGGTATATAAGCTTTTATCGGCCGTGGGATGAACGCTATTGAAATTGGTGAGAATCGGTCCATGTTCAGACCTAGCCCCCATACAAATTACGGCTATGAAATCGACATAAATTGTCATAAAATCCTAATTGTCATATAGCTCTTACTCAAAATGGGTTTATATGCGTTCATTACATCCGTTAATGAGTAGTCCAAAAATGATCCCTTTGGCCCCATATAGAGCTGCTTCCCGATTTTCACTTAAATCTATCAAAAAACAAAAATATTGCACAGATTCTTCTCAAATTTTGTTTGTATATATTTTTGCAAAATACAAGAGACTTTACCAAACTTGATCAGGATCGGTCCATTTTAGGACCTAGTTCCTATATAGATATAGCATCCGATATGAACTTTTTCATATCTGCAGCCAAAAAAATTAATAAAAATCCCACTCAAATTTGGTTTTTGCTTATTTTCTATGTCCAGTTAGTTGGGCCTAAGAGATTGGGTTTCTAAACGCATGGTATAGGGTATCGTATAGTCGGTCTAGACCGACTATAATTTTCTTACTTGTTAGATATAGAAAATAAGCATAAACAAAACTTGAGTGGAATTTTTATACCCTATACCACTATGTGGTTTGGGTATAATGACTTTGTGCTGCTGTTTGTAACAACCAAAAATATTTGACCTACACCCATCTTTAATTATACCGATCGAATCAGAATCACTATCTGATTCGATTTAACGATGTCCGTTCGTCCGTCCGTCTGTGTGTCCATGTAAAGTTTGTAATCAAACTGCAGGTCGCAAATATGAATATATTTTGACGAAATTTTGTACTTGATCTTTTGTCGGCCATGGGATGAACGCTGTTGAAATTGGTGAGAATTGGTCCATGTTCAGACCTAGTCCCCATACAAATGACCCCTATGAAATCAACATATATTGCCATAAGATGCAAATTATCATTCAAATCTTAGTCGAATTGGGTTTATATGTATATTCATTAATCAGTAGTCCAAAAATGATCCCTATTGGATAACTCTTAATCATAGGCACCATTTAGAGCTCTTCCCGATCTTCACTTAAATCTATCAAAAAACAAAAATATTGCACTGATAATTCTCAAATTTTGTTTGAATATATTTTTGCAAAATACAAGAGACTTTACCAAACATGGTCAGGATCGGTCCATTTTTGGCCCTAGTCCCCATATAGATATAGCATCCGATATGAACTTTTTCATATCTGCAGCCGAAAAAAATAATAAAAATCGCACTCAAATTTGGTTTATGCTTATTTTCTATATCCAGTTAGTTGGGCCTGAGAGATAGGGTCTCTACACGCATGGTATAGGGTATCATATAGTCGGTATAGACCGACTATAATTATACCCCATACCACTATGTGGCTTGGGTATAATGACTTTGTGCTGCTGTTTGTAACTACCAAAAATATTTGACCTAGACCCATCTTTAATTACACCGATCGAATCAGAATCACTAACTGATTCGAGTTAACGATGTCCGTCCATGTGTCCGTCCGTCCGTCCGTCCGTCTGTGTGTCCATGTAAACCTTGTAATCAAACTGCAGGTCGCAAATATGAACATATTTTGATGAAATTTGGTATGTAAGCTTTCACTGCCAATAGGATGAACGCTGTTGAAATTGGTAAGAATCGGTCCATGTTCCGACCTAGCCCCCATGCAAATGACCCCTATGAAATCGACATAAATTGCTATAAGATCCAAATTGTCATATAGATCTTACTCAAATTGGGTTTGTATGCGTTTATTACATCCACTAATGAGTAGTCTAAAAATGATACCTGGGACAACTCTTAGTCATAGGCCCCATATAGAGCTGATACCCGATCTTCACTTAAATCTATCAAAAAACAAAAATATTGCACTGATTCTTCTCAAATTTTGTTTGTATATATTTTTGCAAAATACAAGAGACTTTACCAAACATGGTCAGGATCGTTCCATTTTTGGGCCTAGTCCCCATATAGATATAGCATCCGATATAAACTTTTTCATATCTGCAGCCAAAAAAATTAATAAAAATCCCACTCAAATTTGGTTTATGCTTATTTTCTATATCCAGTTAGTTGGGCCTAAGAGATAGGGTCTCTAAACGCATGGTATAGGGTATCATATAGTCGGTCTCGACCGACTATAATTTTCTTACTTGTTTTACTTTCGGATATGAAAAAGTCCATATCGGTTGCTATATTTATATGGGGACCAGGTAAAAAAATGCTAAAACAGATACACGCCAAATTTGAGGGAAATCTGTGCAATGTTTTTTTTTTTTTTTGGTAGATTTGAGTCAAGATCAGGAATCGGCTTAATATAGGGGCTATGACCAAGAATTGTCCTATAGGGTTATTTTTTGGACTACTGATAAGCTGATGTAATAAATGTACACAACCCCATTTTACCGAGATTTATATGATATTTGTATATCATTTGTATGGGGACTAGGTCTGAACATGAGCCGATTTTCACTAATTTCAGCAGCGTTCATCCTATGACTGATAAAAGCTTATATTCTAAAATTCATCAAAATATATTCATATTTACAACCTATACTTTGACTAAAGGTTTAACGTGGATTCACCGACAGACGGACATCGCCGAATCTACTCAGGAAGTGATTCTGAGTCGACCAGTATAATAAAAGATGGGTCCATGGGGAAAAAAATATTTTCTAATACTCTCTATACGTTCTCTGTACAGGTAAAAGCAAATTCAGTCTACATGGATTAGGTGGAATTAGGTTTCTGTGGTGAAAACCAAAACACTGAATTTGAAATTTGCAACTTAACTTGCAAAGAAAGTGAGTATAATAAAATCTTGGTTTTTAGTATGGGCTATTTTTTATATTTTCATATAAAATTTCAATATTTTATTTTTGGTTTTTTCTTAATAAAAAAAAAAAAATATCAATTTAATAGAAATACATGTTTTGACAAAAAAAAAATAATGGTTTCACTTGTGGTATTCTTAAAATGTAAATGATGTAGGTTTGTCCGATTTTCCATTTTATTCACTGTATATATTTATTACTTGATATTAAAGCATTGCACTAAAAAATTCTATATATATTTAATAATAAATATTATTTGCTTTAATTGGTTGTGTTGTCATAGGAAATAGAATTATATTTTGCGATGTGCAATAATCTTACCAGACAGTATTTGTTAATGATGAAATGTATACACTTCAATAATCTCTATATGGATTTATAATCCTTGGCGCTTTTTGATGAAGTCGCCTTACAGCCAAGTCGCCACTCGACTTCTTGAACTCATATTCAAATTATATTGCAGATAATTTTCATAATATGGCGCACAGTTAGGATTTTTCATTGTAGGACAATAGGATTGACCAGACAACCAAATTGGCGCCATTTGAGTTTTTTCGTTGCAAAAATCATATCTTTTAAACCGAATAACATAATTGAACAGTTTAAACAGCATATGATAGATAACTGTTCAGCCTATGAAATGAGCGTTTGGCCTACTTATGGGTTACCAATGTTAAAATTTGTAGAAAAATCATTTTTATGGTAACTAAAAAAAAAAATATTTTTATATTTTTAGATTGTTTTTATTTTTTTTCTTTAGGGTTTTATGTTTTAAATTATTAAATTATTAATTAAAAAAAAATTACTTCTTTTTTAAATTTACTTTTTCAATTTTCTGTAAAATATTCCTCACACTTCGTAAGAGAAGGTATATCTAAAAGACTAATCATTTCTAAACTATAATTATTTTCTAACTCTATTCGTGACTTCACATGCGTCAGGGAAGAAATAAGTGGATCGGAAGGAAGATGCTGCCAACATGTTGAAGATGTCCTCATTTTGCCTTACCCTTGATGCTTTGAATGTGTTCTGCAATCTATATTTTTTATAAAATTTGTTAAGAGATCCTGTGCTTCTTCAGAAAGCTCTCCAATTGGCAAAGACTGGTACTCAATTATATCTTTGCCATGCGCCAATATTTTATGGACGGTCGGGGTCAACTTCTTCTGTGGATACATTTCTGCTAAAAGAGATGCAGTATTCGATGCATATTCTCCATATATTGTAGAATTGACATTTTCTTTGCAGTTTAAAACATTCAACATCGTTCCCAATCTTTTCACGATTTGATTGTCAATTCGAGTGATTCTAGTTACTGCCTCATCATTTTTAAAAAATCTCCTAGAAGTGTTTCCATCGTTTGAGTTACCATATCCGTGCTTGGGACAGTCTACTTTTAGTCCAACTTGTTTAAAAAAAGCATCCTGTATTTGCTTCTTTCCGATCTTTTCCTTATCCTTTATTGATGTATTTTCATCGACGTTTTCCTCCTCTTGTGGTAGAATATACGCCAGTTTTAGCAAGAACTCCATACACCTTATCCTTGCGTGCAATGGTGCCATTCCACATTCGTAATTCTCCTCGTTTGTAGAATCGTTTAAATTACCAAAGTTCTTCTGACTCTTTTTTCAAATCGGGCATGACAATGTTGAGGTTGTTCCTGTCAGTTCGTTTACGACTTTTTCGTCAACCATGGTCAGGTGGAACTCGTAATTGCATTCAATATATTTTCCTTCTCCATTTTGCAGCTTTGTAGGCTTAATCTTGCTTATTTGTTCTTCAATATCCTTCACCGTGGTCCTTATGAGTTCTGCCGATTCCCTTGCAAACTGAAACATTATTGGTCGGCAATAATGCACTGATAACGGACGTGGAATTTTGCAGTGTAGGGAAACATCAGATTTTATCCGCAAAGGAACAACAGATGCCATAAACATATTTCCATCCGATATTGTAGCGTCATCGGAAGATATCCTTTGCTTATAAACGCTTTGTCCGGATGATCCATCGCAGCCCCATTTGCTGATCAATGTCAGTTTCTCAGGAAGAATTTTCAACTCATTTTCAGGAAGACTCTCCAACAACCGTTTTGCTGTATGGCCCATGAGATCCTGCAGATTGGCTTTCACAGAGATTTCCGTAAACTCCGTATGCAGTGGTCGTGAATTTATTTTGGCTTGCGTAATATGCTTGTATCCTGGTAAATCGTCAGCCCCGTGTCGCATCAAGGATGCCCGTAGTATCTCATATTTTTCTTTGGAAAGATGTAAGTCCATAAACAAGGCCAAGGCTTCTTCGGAACCACACTTTTTAATGTGTGTGTTTGTGGGCGTGGCAATGCTTTCCTTAATCCTTTTTAGTCGCAGTGGGCTTGCATCAGCAACAGATTTTGTAATCTGCGACCTAACTCTTTCACTATCCTTTGTATATTTAATAGACAGTGCGTCCGATAAATGCTTCGTGGTGAAGTCATTGGTGGCATCGGCAAGTTTCCTCTTTCTTGTGAAAATTGAACACTCCTCAATACTTTTTTTGGCCTTCCTTTTGCTCCTCTGGTTGATGTGGTGGGTTTATCTACTGCCAATATATCCAGGATGGTGTCTTCATTAAGCCAGTCCACATATTTGGAGTTGAAGTTCTGAATGGTTCGATTAGATTTCACCCATTTTGCCTTAATATTTGCATATACCAGATAAAAATTATTTTTTATAATTTGGCTTCTCTCAATATTTCCGTATAAGCTATCAAGTTCTTCTAAAGCAGCTTCCGTGAAAAACTTTGATGTGGTTGACCTTCTAAACAGTTCAAATAATTTTAAAATGTTTAACGCCATGGTTTCAGTACTTGTTGCGCCAACTTTCAGTCGTAGACTAATCCAGGCATTATGCTTATTTTGCAATATATAGGCTTATGCTACCATGCCTAAAAATTTACCTGTTCCCTGCATACATATGGATTTAGGCTGAATTATGCAATTTTGATATTATGCTCGTGTCTAAATAAGATTTTTGCCTACCTGTAGGGACCATAAGTCAATATTGTTCTTGACCATTTGTACTCCAAAGTAATTTTTAAGTAAGGTGCGTACCTTCGAATTTCAATGAGTAGTTTTTTGTGCATCCTGTGTCTGTAACTCTGTAACAGAATATTGGGAGTAGACTTTGGCAGAGGATCAAACTACTGTCAGTCAAAACATGTCTTTTTAACCTTTTTTACCTCTAGAAGCCAAACGGGCACGTACGGGCAGATAAAACCTTTCGAATTATGTAAAGAAATAATCAAAGAACATGTTTTGCAAATATGGCAAATATAGAAAAATATAATTTTTTTTTTTATTTTCCGTCAAAGTTGAAAAATAGTGAAAAAACGGATAGTTTTTAAATAGTTATTTACCAGGAGAAACACAAAGCAAACAGTTAATTTTTTTTTTATCATTATACATTTAATAAATACATCAATTAATACAAATAAAAATATGGCGATTCGTTACCTATTTTTCGTGATATTACACCTGAAATCGCAACAAATTGACAAAAAATTGTGTGTTTTTTTGAAAACCGAAAGTCGGTCAACTTTGAACGGTTATATCTTCTAAACTAAAAATGTGATATTACTAAGAGTAGCATATTTGAAATCGTTGAAAAGTTTCCTAAACTTCGTCGGCGCACATCAAAATTTTGATTTTTGCAACCTCGTTTGCTCTACGGGCGCCACTGTGCGCCGCTAGAAGTTATCAAAGAGCGATGCTAACTTTTTTCAAACAAAAAGCCTAAAATATTACCCCAAAAGCGGTAGAAGGCGCTAAATTAGAATGAAAATAAAAGCGCGAGTTACGCGTTTGTAATAAAATTAATATTATTTTTTTTTTTAAAACCTATATATTATTTGTACATTTCTGATCATTTAGTATTTAGTGAAATGTTTTGAAGTGTATATCAAAAATAAGCAACAAAAAAACACGTTAAAACTTTTCTCATCTCAGTCCATTTTCAAATAAAAACGTATAATTTTCTTCAGGCCATAGAATTTTTTAAAATATAATATTTGGATTTTTCGTATGTTTGAAGAGAATTAATTTTAATAGAAGCATTTGATGAAATTCTATAATTAATACACCACTCAATTGTGCACTTTAGTTCATATTTAATGTGCATTAAATAATTTGCGGTGTATAAAGATATTCGTTTCCTTATGCAACTTCGACTTCAGCGCTTGTGTACTGAAAAATTAAAAAATCTGCAATGAAATTTGATCACTTAAAAAGTTTTTGAAGTTATGTACTTAAATCTAAAAGAAATAAGTTCTGTAGTTTTAAATTGTCGAGATAATGTTTGTATACCATAAAATTTACAACGTGTTCAGAGTTTTGCCCACTCTGACTGAAGAAATTTTTTTTTTGTGTTTTAAAATAAAACAAGTAAGAAAATTATAGTCGGTCTAGACCGACTATACGATACCCTATACCATGCGTTTAGAGACCCTATCTTTCAGGCCCAACTAACTGGATATAGAAAATAAGCATAAACCAAATTTGAGTGGGATTTTTATTAATTTTTTCGGCTGCAGACATGAAAAGTTCATATCGGATGCTATATCTGTATGGGGACTAGGCCCAAAAATGGACCGATCCTGACCATGTATGGTAAAGTCTCTTGTATATTGCAAAAATATATACAAACAAAATTTGAGAAGAATCAGTGCAATATTTTTGTTTTTTGATAGATTAAGTGAAGATCGGGAAGCAGCTCTATATGGGGCCTATGACTAAGAGTTATCCAATAGGGATCATTTTTTGACTACTGATTAATAGATGTAATATATACATGCAAACCCAATTTGACTACGATTTGTATAATAATTTGGATCTTATGGCAATATATGTTGATTTCATAGGGGTCATTTGTATGGGGGCTAGGTCTGAACATGGATCGATTCTCACCGATTTCAATAGCGTTCATCCCATGGCCGACAAAAGATCAAATACCAAATTTCGTCAAAATATATTTATATTTGCGACCTGCAGTTTGATTACAAGCTTTACATGGACACACAGACGGACGGACGGACGGACGGACGGACGGACATCGTTAAATCGAATCAGATAGTGATTCTGATTCGATCGGTATAATTAAAGATGGGTGTACGTCAAATATTTTTGGTTGTTACAAACAGCAGCACAAAGTCATTATACCCAAACCACATAGTGGTATAGGGTATAATGATAATTTAACTCATAGCTCGTGAATAACAGACTTTGAGAACTCAATTAACTTTAGTTTGATTTAATGTTTTGTCCGATTCCTCAATGTTATTGTCAAAAGAGGCCTTTTCAAAACACTGAGCTAAATAGTAAATCTCATTAATTAAAATCCATCTCATCCTCGCGATAATCAAAGTTACGCGTAGTAATAACCGATAAGCCATCAACACCACTTTTTATACCCTATAATGGCTTTGTGCTGCTGTTTGTAACAACCAAAAATATTTGACCTACACCCATCTTTAATTATACCGATCGAATCAGCGGATTCGATTTAACGATGTCCGTCCGTCCGTCCGTCCGTCCGTCCCTCCGTCCGTCTGTGTGTCCATGTAAAGCTTGTAATCAAACTGCAGGTCGCAAATATTAATATATTTTGATGAAATTCGGTATTAGATCTTCTACCGGCCATGGGATGAACGCTATTGAAATCGGTGAGAATCGATCCATGTTCAGACCTAGCCCCCATACAAATGACCCCTATGAAATCAACATATATTGCCATAAGATCCAAATTATTATACAAATCGTAGTCAAATTGGGTTTGCATGTATATATTACATCCATTAATCAGTAGTCAAAAAATGATCCCTATTGGATAACTCTTAGTCATAGGCCCCATATAGAGCTGCTTTCCGATCTTCACTTAAATCTATCAAAAAACAAGTAAGAAAATTATAGTCGGTCTAGACCGACTATATGATACCCTATACCATGGTTTAGAGACCCTATCTTTCGGTCCAACTACTTCGATATAGAAAATAAGCATAAACCAAATTTGAGTGCGATTTTTATTAATTTTTTTGGCTGCAGATATGAAAAAGTTCATATCGGATGCTATATCTATAAAGGGACTAGGTCCAAAAATGGACCGATCCTGATCATGTTTGGTAAAGTCTCTTGTATTTTGCAAAAATATGTACAAACAAAATTTGAGAAGAATCAGTGCAATATTTTTGTTTTTTAATAGATTTAACTGAAGATCGGGAAGCAGCTCTATATGGGGTCAAAGGGATCATTTTTGGACTACTCATTAGTGGATGTAATGAACGCATACAAACCCAATTTGAGTAAGATCTATATGACAATTTGGATCTTATGGCAATTTATGTCAATTTCATATGGGTTATTTGTATGGGGGCTAGGTCTGAACATGGACCGATTCTCACCAATTTCAATAGCGTTCATCCCATGGCCGATAGAAGCTTATATACCAAATTTCATCAAAATATATTCATATTTGCGACCTGCAGTTTGATTACAAGCTTTACATGGACACACAGACGGACGGACGGACGGACGGACGGACGGACGGACACTGTTAAATCAACTCAGAAAGTGATTCTGATTCGATCGGTATAATTAAAGATGGGTCTAGGTCAAATATTTTTGGTTGTTACAAACAGCAGCACAAAGTCATTATACCCAAACCACATAGTGGTATAGGGTATAACAATAATATTGCACTGATTCTTCTCAAATTTTGTTTGTATATATTTTTTCAAAATACAAGAGACTTTACCAAACATGGTCAGGATCAGTCCATTTTTGGGCCTAGGCCCCATATAGATATAGCATCCGATATGAACTTTTTCATATCTGCAGCCGAAAAAATTAATAAAAGTCCCACTCAAGTTTGGTTTATGCTAATTTTCTATATCCAGTTAGTTGGGCCTAAGAGATAGGGTCTCTAAACGCATGGTATAGGGTATCATATAGTCGGTCTCGACCGACTATAATTTTCTTACTTCTTTACTTCTGACAAAATTGAGACAAATAAGTTATATTGTTTTCGGAATCATTGCACTTTGTTTTTCGTCGCCTCAAACATTTCTTCATTATTATACCATATACCGCTATGTGGTTTTGGTATAATGACTTTGTGCTGCTGTTTGTAACTACCAAAAGTATTTGACTAGACCCATCTTTTATTATACCGATCGGCTCAGAATAACTTTCTTAGTTGTTGTCCGTTGTTGTAATCAAACAACAGGTCGCAAATATGAGTATATTTTGATGAAATTTGGTATATAAGATTTTATCGGCCGTAGGATGAACGCTATTGAAATTGGGCCTAGTCCCCATATAGATATAGCATCCGCAATGAAGTTTTTCATATCTGCAGCCATAAAAATTAAAATGTTTACATGGACACACAGACGGACGGACGGATGGGCGGACACACGGACGGACATCGTTAAATCGAAGCAGATAGTGATTCTGATTCGATCGATATACTAAAAGATGGGTCTAGCTCAAATATTTTTGGTACTTACAAACAGCAGCACAAAATCATTATTGTGACGGTGATCAGTTTTGCTCTGCACTGTAGCAAAAGAATTTCTGTTACAAGCAGAATAAGATAGAAGAAAAAAAATAATAACCTTGATCTTGAAATTATTTTCAAGTTCAAGTATGTACATGTAAACAACACCTTATATGGTAATATGTTGATGGCATTTTTTTTTTTGGCAAACTGATTTATGGCGTGTTTTTTTTTTTTTTCTCTTCATTGTGTTGTATTAAATCATGAACACATTCATATGCAATCATGCTGGTCAAACCACGTATTTTCTTGTATTGATCTCACTTGCTCTCATAGTCATATATGAGTGGGAGTGTTATAAATACTAGAGAATATTATGAATGCATATGAATGTTCTCAATGAATTGGTGGTGACTTTGTTTTTAATAAACAGGTTTGTATCTGCAGATGAATGAATGAAGATGAGAAGGTTTAATGTAATGAAGTTAAATTTAAATCGAGGAGTTGAAATTTGATAGCAGAATGTAAAAGTTGAAGAAAAACCTCCGAAAAATTAAAATTAATGTAGTGTTTAAGAATTAAAGAAATAAAGTAAAGTTAAGAAAATTAGACAGTAAAAATTAAAAGTGAAGTTAAAAATTAAAGTTTAAAGTTTAAAGTTTATTAAAATTTAAGAAAATTAAATTAAGAAAATTAAATATTTAAGAACTTAAAAAAGAAAGAAAAAAATTTAAAGATTAAGAAAATTAAAATGTAGTTGAATAGACTAAAGGCCAACGGCAACAAAATGAATGATGCACAAAAAAAAATGGAAATGTTGCATGATTTGCTGACGCATAAAGCTAAAAAAAAAAAAACTTTAAATGGAAACCCTAATGAAATGTGAAGGAGTTTTAATAAAGTTACATGCCAAAATTGAAAAGCATATTGCGAGACACAACCACGTCGTCCGGCGGCAGCAGCTTCATCGGTACCTCATCAACACCAGCAATAAGGCGGTAAATCTACTTTTTATATATATATTAATTAAAAATTTTCCTATATATAAATTAAAAATTTTATATATATAAATTAAATAATTTTCCTATATATATAAATTAAAAATTTTGCTAAATAAAACTTAAAATTTTTCCTATATATAAATTAAAATTTTATAACATTATATATATGTAAGTAAAATACAGTGAAACATACAAATTTGTCACCACTACCTTAAATTAAAATAAAATATCTTGGAAATGAGAATTTTTTTTGAACTTACCTTTAAGTAAAATTACTTTAAAATTCAACTACACATTTTTACAATGAAATAAAAATTTTATAAATCTACAAATTAAAATCTCGCTAAGATGTGATTTTTTATTTAACCAAAAATTTCTTTTAGAGGTTAAACAAAAATTTTTCCAAAATGTAAATAAATTTTCTAAAATTTAAATACAATATTTTTATGATGTAAGATTTGACTAAAATGTAAATAAAAAAAAAAAAAAATTTTTTTTTGTCTAGATATGAAATTGTCTACAGTTTAAATTTTCTTAAATTTAAAATTATCCTAAAATTGAATTTTTCTAATCCTAAAATTTT
Organism: Cordilura impudica; assembly: GCA_963682025.1. Taxonomy (NCBI): domain Eukaryota; kingdom Metazoa; phylum Arthropoda; class Insecta; order Diptera; family Scathophagidae; genus Cordilura; species Cordilura impudica. Next base: position 103,958,195 of record OY821517.1, read on the forward strand.
TAATTATAAAATTTAAACTAAAATTTTTCTAATGCTAAAATTAAAGCTAAAATTAATCTTAAATTAAATAGTGCTAAAATTCAATTGCGCTAAAATTAAATAGTGCTAAAATTCAAAATGCTAAAATTAAAATTTGGCTATAAATAAAATTTTGCTAAAATATATTAAAAAAAAAAAAATATATATAAAATAAATTTTGCTAAATATATAAAAAAAAAAAACCTTAAAATGAAGGGTAAATAAGAATAAACTTTTTGATAAACCAATGTAGAAACCCAAAGCCAAGCCAAATCTTATCATTTTGTGGGTTACCTCCAATTAAGATGGAGTCGAGGTAACATGGTAGGGAGGGCAAAAGGGGCAGAACACCTCGTCCCCAATCCCAAGGTAAGTATGGCCATCCGTCTCATTTAGCGTCCGATTTTTTGACAGTTGTTTTTTTAAATCGCACGTGAAAATCTGTAGTGCGGTTTCCCTGGGCCTGAGCAAGACCCCACCCATCCGGCGAGCTAGGCCCCTACGCCAGCACGTGCGACCAGCAAAGGCTCAGGGAAACAGGAAGCGGAACTTCCACCAACGCCGCACCATTACATTATACCCAAACCACATAGTGGTATAGAGTATAAAAACAAAAATATTGCACAGATTTTACTCAAATTTTGTTTGTGTATATTTTTTTAAAATATAAGTGACTTTACCAAATATGGTCAGGATCGGTCCATTTTTTGAGCTAGTCCACATATAAATATAGCACCCAATATGAACTTTTTCATATCTGCAGCTAAAAAAATTAATAACAATGCCACTCAAATTTGGTTACTGCTCATTTTCTACATCCTGTTAGTTGGACCAAAGTGATAGGGTTTCTAAACCATAGTATAGGGTATAGTATGGTCGGTCTAGACCGACTATAATTTTCTTACTTGTTTTTTATTTATTTATTTATTTGCTAGCCTTTGTAACAAGACTGAATTCTTAAAACAACACAGGCGTACATTAAGGACAAATATAATAATTTGACATTATTTTTAAAGAAAATAATAGCAAGACTGTTAATAAGAGCATCAACAAATTAATACATTTAAATAATAAAAATTAAAAAATTAAAAATAAAAAATGAAAAACTAAAAAATTTAAAATTAAAAATTAAAAATTAATAATTAAAAATTAAAAATTCAAAATTAAAAAATCAAAAATTAAAAATTAAAAATTATACAATTAAAAATCAAAAACTAAAAACAACAAGTAAGAAAATTATAGTCGGTCTAGACCGACTATACGATATCCTTTACCATGCGTTTAGAGACCTTATCTCTTAGGCCCAACAAATTGGATATAGAAAATAAGCATAAACCAAATTTGAGTGGCATTTTTATTAATTTTTTTGGCTGCAGATATGAAAAAGTTCATATCGGATCCTATGTCTATATGGGGACTAGGTCCAAAAATGGACCAATCCAGACCATGGTTGGTAAAATCTTTTGTATTTTGCGAAAATATATACAAACAAAATTTGAGATGAATCAGTGCAATATTTTTGTTTTTTGATAGATTTAAGTGAAGATCGGGAAGCAGCTCTATATGGGGCCTATGACCAAGAGTTGTCCCATAGGAACCGTTTCTAGACTATTCATTAAGGGATGTAATAAACACATACAAACCCAATTTGACTAAGATCTATACGACAATTTGGACCTTATGGCAATTTATGTCGATTTTATAGGGGTCATTTGTATGGGGGCTAGGTCTGAACATGGCCCGATTCTCACCAATTTCAATATCTTTCATCCCATGGCCGATGAAAGCTCATATACCAAATTTCATCAAATTATATTCACACTTGCGACCTGCAGTTTGATTAAAAAGTTTACATGGACACACAGACGGACGGACGGACGGACGGACATCGTTAAATCGAATCAGATAGTGATTCTGATTCGGTCGGTATAATTTAAGATTGGTCTAGGTCAAATATTTTTGGTAGTTACAAACAGCAGCACAAAGTCGTTATACCCAAACCACATAGTGGTATAGGGTATAAAAATTAAAGATTAAAAATTAAAAATGAAAATTAATAATCAAAAATTAATAATTAAAAATTAAAAATTAAAAATAAAATGAAAAATGCATTAATTAAAATTTATATCAATAAGTTTTGTTAAATATACAAAAACAGTATTGAAAATTTTAAATAATACTGAAAACAAAACAAAAATAGAAAAAAAGAAACACAATACATTTATTACTTTTACGAGTATAGCTCAAATAATTTTTTCTTAAAAAAACGTGCGTTGCTTATATCCTTAATGTTTACTGGTAGCATGTTCCAAAGACGAATAGCATTAATATATAATTGCCATTCTGATATTAATCCATGATGCCTGATTTGGATTATATTTTTGGTTCTATTAAATCTATTGAATTTTAATCTACTAAATAAATAGTCAGACTCTCGACCGATATAAGTTTTATATAAAATGATAAAAAAAAATACGTATTTTCAATAGGCCCTCAAATTGTACACCATATAGTTTGTTCGAATACGATGAAATGCTGTCAAGTCTCCGCAGTCCCAATACATATCTAGTAATCTTATTGTAAACAACGTTTAATCCTCGTTTACTTTCTGAAGCGCAACAGGAGAAAACCTCAACCACACATCAGAATCGGTAACAAATATGTTTTTGCTAAATTTTATAGGTGTATAGCAAGTGTGGGCCAGAGTGTTCTAAGCGTATAACGTTAAAATAAGTTTACAACTCTAGCAAAATATTCAGAACTGCTTTAGTGGTTCTTTCTATAAGACATCTATTTGGTGTAACCATAGCAATTTTTCTTCTTATGTATCTTATTATATAATTTTTATCTTACCGACGAATTAGGGAACCAATTATGTGTCTCTTTGACCAAAAAGTTTAAATTTGGAGAAAATTTATTCAATTAAGTTTTACATGAACTTTTGTATTCAAAAGACGCTAAAAGCACTGAAACAGAAAAATGAACAGCGCATTCTTTAATAAGGCGGTAAATTGGAAAATTCGATTTTTGGATAGTTAAAAGGTACTAAATCTAGTGTTTAAAGCGCTGAAGTTGCCAACACTGGTTATCACATTCGGAATATATCTCCTTCAATAGCAGTATAGCATTTAGAAACTCGAAGCGTAGGGAATTTTTTGCTAAATTGAAACTCAACTTTCTTGATCGAGATGTTATGAATTTCCTTTGCATTTATAAGACTTTTGGCACCTTTGAAATGATTCCTTCCCTTGCTTCTCTGTACCGCATTTTTTTTTTTTTTGTCAATAGCTTTATTTTATTTTCTAAATTCTATCTTCGCGGTTAATTTTTGTATTATTCCTAGCTCTTCTATATAGATAAGGTTTAAATAAAGCATTCCAGAACATAATCTACAGTAATTTTTTACATTGTCAATAGTCAATTTTGTTGGAATTAACTTATTGAATATACAAGAGTTAACGCTTTTTATTGCTAATGACAATTTGTTCCAATAATTCAGCTGGCAACACCCCCCGTAATTAGTAAATGTTGACAAATTTATACCTAATTTTCGTAATTTGTTGTCATTTATTAGATAAAGTTTTCATGTCGAACTCATTTGTAGTTGTTTGCAATCACATTCATATATTCATGTTAAAAATGTAAATTTATAATTTGAACACGACAATCAGCAACAGTTTGAAAGTATGCCTTTAATTATTTTTTTGGGATTTTATTATAGCATTTTTTATCCCGTTCTACTCGGTATATATTTTTGGATCGTTGTTGTTGTATTCGTCGATGTTGTTTTCTTAATGCTTACTCCCATAGTGGCAACCATTTCCGGCTGACGTTATGGACTTTACGACATGTTTGTTATTTGTTCTCATTGTGTTTGTGTTAGCGCTGGCTCAATGCCAGTGGCAACAATAATAATTGCCGCATTTTGTGCAGGACATTGTGATTTGAGTGCTACAGTCTTCGCTTTCAACGGCAACTATAACCCACAACAATCAACAGTTGGGTTCGTTGGACACTTTTCGGTTGCAATCATGAAGTCATTTATTACTGTTGAATATTACTACTGAATGGTTTTTTTTCTCTCTCAACGTATTGCTTTATTTTTATATAGATATTCATTAAAAGTACAGGGTTCGACATCTTTAAGTCAGTTTGTTAGTATTTCCATATATATACAAATATTATAAAGAGGTAATGTGTGTTTGTTTGTTTGTTTGTTTGTTTGTAAGAGGTAATCTCCGTAACTTCCCACCTGATATTCCTGTAATTTTCACAGAGTCTTACTGCGGATATGGAAAGTGCTATAGGCTATAATTTTTTATATACATATACATATATATATACATATATTGAGTACTATGATAAGGAGAGCTTTGCAAATTTGTGTGACGTCACCTATTATTAATATTAGTAGCTACGCCGGAAATGGGCGGGATCATAGAAGTGGGCGTGGTACCTCCCATACAAGTAATAATTCAATATAATATATATCTCGAGTACTGTGATAGAGAGAGCTTTTCAAATTTGTCTGATGTCACCTATTATTAATGTGAGTAGTCGGACAAAAAATTGGCAGTATCGGACCAATAGGCAAGGCACCTACCATACAAATTAAATATAAAATTCCATATATCTGGAGTACTGTAATAGTGACAATTTTGGAACTTTGTGTGAGCCCATAAGTTATTCATGTGACTAGTTAGACAAAAAATGGGCGTGATCGGAGCAGTGAGCGTGGCACCATCCGTACAAAGTAAATATATGATATCATTCTATATCTATACTTCTATACTAATATTATAAAGAGGTATGTGTGATTGTTTGTTTGTTTGTTTGTTTGTTTGTTTGTTTGTTTGTTTGTTTGTAGGTGGTAATCTCCGTAACTACCCAACTGATCTTCCTGAAATTTTCACAGAGTCTTACTGCGGATATAGGAAGTGCTATATGCTATAATTTTTTAAATGTTTTTAGTGGGCGTGGCACCTCCCACACAAAGTAAATTTTTAATATCATATACATATATTGAGTACTATGATTGGGAGAGCCTTGAAAATTTGTGTGAGGTCACCCATTGTTAATATTAGCAGCTACGCCAGAAATGGGCGGGATCGGATAAGTGGGCGTGATAGCTCCCATACAAGTAATAGTTCAATATAATATATATCTCGAGTACTGTGATAGAGAGAGCTTTTCAAATTTGTCTGATGCCACCTATTATTAATGTGAGTAGTTGGACAAAAAATGGACAGTATTGAACCAATAGGCGTGGCATCTGCCATCCAAAGTAAATATAAAATGCCATATATCTGGAGTACTGTAATAGTGAGAGTTTTGGAACTTTGTGTGAGCCCATAAGTTATTAGTTGGACAAAAAATGGGCATGATCGGAGTAGTGGGCGTGGCACCGCCCATACACAGTAAATATATGGTATTATATAACTGGTGTACTAAAAAAGGGAAGCTTTGACACCTTGCACGATACCATCAGATCTTATTATGAGTAGTCGGACAAAAAATTGGTGGATTCACACCAATGGGCGTGGCACTCCCCATGCAAAGTAACCATTTAGTGTCATATATATGGAGTACTGCAAAAGAGAGAGCTTTGCGTGAGCCAAATGATATTCTAAGTTCAAGGCCAATAGTTAAGTGTTGCCAGATCTAAAATGGATAATCCATCTTCTCATGGGCAGCTACATGTACTTTGCTCCAGGGTAGGAACGCCGAAAAATCTGATAATTGTTGTACCGAATGAAAAAACAAAAAACATTGTTTATCAGCATCAGGAAGCATTGAAATAAAAAAATCTATACTAATAATCTATACTAACATAATAAAGAGGTAATATTTGTTTATTTGTTTGTTTGTAGGAGGTAATCTCCGTAATTATTAATCTGATTTTCCTGAAATTTTCACAATCTTACTGCGGATATGGGAATGCTACAGGCTGTATTTTTTTTTAATCTATTTTTAATGGGCGTGGCACCTCCCATACAAAGTAAATTTTTAATATCACATATATTAAGTACTATGATAGAGAAAGATTTGCAAATTTGTCTCAGGTCATCTATTATTAATGTGAGTACTCAGACAAAAAAATGGGCGAGATTGGACAATGCGATATATCTGAGTAACTGTATTAGTGAGAAACTTGGGACTTTGCGTAGCCCTCTCATAACGATTCGTGGGGGGTGGGTGTAGCGAAGCACACCGGGTTACATCTAGTATGTGATATATTTATTTATCTTTGTCATTTTCAGTTCATTTTTTTTAATACGATATTAACGAAAGGGCTGCCTCAATTGGTTACGGCAAAAAGATCTCTTTTTGCTGCATTTTACATAACTTGTTAGCAATTTGGGCGATATACACTTCTGGACATACATCTAAGTCATTTATACAGAAATACTTATCTTTTTAAACATAAAATGGTTTTAATACAAATCTGAACAAAAACAACTTATATTTATTTAGTTTTGATACTTAAATACTTAAATAATAATAAAAACTTCTAAAATTATTCCTTGTAAAACCTTGTTTTTTTGTACAAAACAAATATCACTTTTATATTTTGTGTTAATATATAATTAGGTTACCTGTAGTGCGTTTCTGTATTTCCCGAATCGAAAAATTGTTCACATGACACATATGCCTTGAAACAAAAATAGCAAGAATTGGTAAAAACATACTTTTTCTCAATCGACCGTTTCTGAAACTTTGATTTGTGAAAACTATGTGTCAAGTAGGGGTTCTTCCCACAATATTGGAAAAATGTGACAAAAAGTGTTTCTAAACAGAAACTATTCGAAACGTTTTTCATATTAACTTTCAAAAATAATCAATGAAAATCGGTGTGAGTTTGTTATTTTTTGCTAGATATTCGAAAAAATAGCAGAAATAAATAAAAAAAAAGGTAAAATTTTGATACATTAATGTACTTAAAGTTGTTTATTCTGTATATATGTATAAACTTGAGAAAAAAGAGAAGATTACAAAGCAGCAAAAAGAAAAATTGGTGGAGTACATGATAAATAATCTGAAGTGAATAATCTGAAATATTTTTTTGTACAGAAAAATCATCACATTCTGACAACTTTTTCCTACAGAAAACCGTCAGATTTTGTAGCTTTTTCTAAAGATAAATTTTGAGTTTCTATGAAATTGTTGGGGCTATTTCTAACTTTAGATCTTTTTAGTGGTGGTTAGATTTAAAAGGGTGCATGAAAAAACATATCAACAGGTAGTTGGAACAACGTACAACGAGATTTAAATACTCTGGAACAGCAAATTCTTCAAGTTATGTCAGTTCATGCACCCCAGAATCGGGATTGAAGTTGGACGAATTATCTGAGGTAAATATTTTAATACTTTCACATTAGTGCATAGGGACATAGCAACATTTTGAAAAATAAGATAATATAAGAAGCAAATAATAGCACCAAAAACAACGACTGCATCTAAATATACGGAAGCTTTAGAGGAAGCAAGGGTAATGCAAATAACTTTACTAAATAAAATGGAAGAGCAGACAAGTCAAAACCAAATTATTTTAAACAAAATTTCAAAAATAGAGGCCATTTTAATTTTAAAATCCAATTAGAATCTCCAAATTTCTGTAAACACTATTTTTTTCAGTTTGTTATTAATAAGGGTTGTTATACCCTATACCACTATGTGGTTTGGGTATAATGACTTTGTGCTGCTGTTTGTAACAACCAAAAATATTTGACCTAGACCCATCTTTAATTATACAGATCGAATCAGAATCACTTTTTGAGTTGATTTAACAATGTCCGTCCGTCCGTCCGTCCGTCAGTGTGTCCATGTAAACCTTGTCTATTTTGACGAAATTTGGTATATAAGCTTTTATTGGCCATCGGATGAACGCTATTGAAATTGGTGACAATCGGTCCATGTTCAGACCTAGCCCCCATGCAAATTACCCCTATGAAATCGACATAAATTACCATAAGATACAAATTGTCATATAGATCTTACTCAAATTGGATTTGTATGCGTTCATTATATCCATTAATGAGTAGTCCAAAAATGATTCCTTTGGCCCCATATAGAGCTGCTTCCCGATATTCACTTAAATCTATTAAAAAACAAAAATATTGCGCTGATTCTTCTCAAATTTTGTTTGTATATATTTTTGCAAAATACAAGAGACTTTACCAAACATGATTAGGATCGGTCAATTTTTGGACCTAGTCCCCATTAGATATAGCATCCGATATGAAGTTTTTCATATCTGCAGCCAAAAAAATTAATAAAAATCCCACTCAAATTTGGTTTTTGCTTATTTTCTATGTCCAGTTAGTTGGGCCTAACAGATAGGGTTTCTAAACGCATGGTATAGGGTATCGTATAGTCGGTCTAGACCGACTATAATTTTCTTACTTGTTTTTTGTTGATGTTTGTCATTATTTTTTTTAATTAACCAATGTTTTTGAAATTAGTTTTAAATACACAAGAGACTGTTAATTTTGTATTAGTTATATTAATTAGTAGCGTTTAATTAAAACGTACAGAACAGCTAATTAACGCTAATTAACTTTACACAATTTAATTAAAGTTTAAGGTTTATTGAATATTATTTCAAAATTGAAATAAGGAAATTAAATATCCTTTCAAATGATGATATGAATAAAACACGACCATATATTTTTGTAAAGTGTACAAAAAAAATTATAAGTTAATCAAATTTAAAATAAATTTTATTTAAATTTTACTGGCGGCCAATTCTGTCTTTAAGCCTATCTCGCCGATTGTGCTGTTCGGCTGTTACTAGTACATGTTATTAATTATTATTACATTAATTATTTTATTTATTATTTCTTTTTATTTGTTTATGATTTTTTTGTATTTATTTATGTTTATTGCCCCTTAGTTGGAAAATTCCAACAAAAACGTAATCAGTATAACATTTTTTCACATTGCTATACAGAAACACTTTTTATTCACAATTCGAGAAACAGTGGTTTTTTGTTTAATATTTTATGTGAAAAATTTTTCGATTCGAAAAATACAGAAACGCACTACTGAAAACAAATTTTGAAAATTTGTTTAAATTGTTTTATTTTTAATTCAAACAATTTTTAACCTTTTGTATGTTGTTGGGTACCTCTTTACTAAAATTACTTGGGCATATCTGTTTGGCATTATTTTAGCTAAATCGTAACACCACTGATCGGAAATTTTATTCCATTTTGCCTGAATAACATCCCAGAATGCATTATTATTTTTAAATTTTCTATCCGCAACTTCCCGTTTTACGACCCCTCATAGAATTTCTATGGGTTTAAATCGCGACTTTGAGCTGGCCATTCAAGAACGTTTATTTTGTTTCCATCAAACCACTTCTTAGCGACCCGAGATGTATGCTTCGGGTCATTATCGTGCTGAAATATCCTTGCTGGTGCTAAATCATCAACACTAACAATGTCTAGATTATTCTGCAGCATATCTTTGTACATTTCCCCAATCATTTTCTCATTAATTTTAACTAAGGGACCAACCCCGGATGACTCACCGTGCTTTACGTTTTTTTTTTTTTTGTATACTTTGGGTCTAAACACTTGTTGACTATTCGTAGTACATAGAGTGTGCTGTCATTTCCGTATACGCTGAACTTTGATTCGTCGCTCCACACTATTAGTTTCCAAAAATTTGGATTCTTATGGATGGGTTTTTGCAAACCTCATTTTTCTCTGACACATTTGTTTTTTTCTCCATATGCGGCCATGAAGTTTGTTTTCAGTCAGAAACCATCTTACGGTACTTACCAAAATTTCAATGCCATGTTTCGATCCAATTTGAGTTGATGTGAGGAATGGGTCAATTTTAGTTATGTTTACCCACAATTTAACAACGTCAAATGGAACTACTGAAAAGGGTCCTAAAAGCTTTTAAAAGACCAATAATACCCCTTTGGTTAATATAAAGTTTTCCTAATACAAATATTTAACTTCGAAAATTAAAATCACTTAACTATTTGACCACTTAACTACGGTGATATGTTAAGAAATCAAACCAACCTGTGAGGACCCAATTTTGTCACACAAAATTGGCCAAACAGTATAAATGGAGACAAAGAGAATACACACATCCAAAACAAACACGCACTGCTAACATGTTGTTACCGACCGATGTGTGGTGCCAATTCTTTCTTTGGTTCGTTTCTCTCGCGGTTATGTCGAATCGGTTAATGTTTGACACCAAGACGACAAACACACGCCATATCTCATGCAACCATTGAGAGCTTGTAGTAGCTACAAAACAACATGAGAGATCGGTATATAAACCAACCAACAAGTCAGCACTCTCTTTCTTTGAGAGAGAGTAGGGGCGAATTACATTCGCTAGTGTAGGGATTACATCTATCCCAAGTATAGAAGGCAGAATTCATCAAGTGTAGGATCGGTATTACATCCAGATCAGAGTAGTGGCGAATTACATTCGCCCGTTAACACCAGCGGCACCGGCAACCCCAGTACCCGCTGCATCAACAGCAACAACAGACAACATCATAAAATGCACAGAAAAACTTACATTCTGTAAAAAAGTATTTCATACAAATAATAATAATACAAAGTGAAAAAAGAAATACAAAAAGTGAAGTGATCCATTATTTATATAAATTTAATGGAAGGACTACCCCAGCTTCAAACCGGGATCAACCGGAGGTTACTTATAATATTGAAATGCTTAAAGAATATTATTTTTTTTAAAGAATTATAACAGTACTGCATATTTGGAAAAATTTTAATCAATCAACAAATAACATACCGTTATTTTTCCACTAGGAAAAATATATTGCATGAGTAACCTAACTGTATGTCCATAAGTGTAACGATGATTTCACCACGAATGTTTGCTTTGAGCTCGTCAATGTTCCTTGACTTATACTTTGCTTTTGAAATAACTCCATCGAAAGATGCCCGAAGGTATGAGGTGTGGAAATTTCACGTCACACGTCCAAGGAATTTTTGCTGCACAAATTGTGTTATTTGATTTGTAGTGTGGCATAATGCGTAACCTTATTGGAACCAGTAAGTTCTTTCACGCATTTTCGAGCAGAGATAATGAACCAACATCCATCCATATCGTTTCCTATGCGTAATTTTACTTGATAATGCCGCCACAGAGTTTGAAAATATTCTCGTCGATCATCAATATCTACTTCCAAAAGTCAGGTTCAGTATCAACCATTTAAGTGATTGTTTGGCCATGTTACCAGCGAAGTGGTCGGTCAGCCAGCAAAATTCTTTGAGTCAATTGGATAAACAAATTCAAATCAAACCGTTTCTGGAATTTCAGTCTTCATCAGCGATTTATTGAACATTGTGATAACTGTTATGTTATAGTTGAATATATTGTTTCTATATGATTTTTCTACTTAGGGCGGCCGTGAAGTTTGAACCTGCGTCTATCTCACACACACTCGTACTTGCACTTTTTGGTCATGTGCTTTAACACACTCACATAAAGTCAGGTCTACGAGCAGTGTGGTTAAGAATCGGTTTTCATACCGTACAGCTTTTACTTCGTATTAATCTAAGAAGATTCAACTCTGTTCAAACAAACAATCGTTATTTTAGAATTTTTTGAATAAATAAATAAATATTTATGCATTCTAATGCCATTAAGATGACAGTGTAGTTATGAATTTTTAGAAATATATGCTTTTAATTACACAAATAATCGCAAAGGACGTCAAAATCTAACGAACTATTCAAATTTTCCTTCAGAATGAGCCGCAAAGTGGTTTCGTGGACACAAAAATGCTAAGCGCAGTGACGATGTGACTCAACCAGGTAATTGGAACGAACGTATTGGGCGTTGATGAACGGCACATTGAGTTAACACAACTGAACGACTGTTTTCAATATACAGCATCACTATTTCGGCGCGTGGCTTTGGTGTACAAATTTTACCATATAGACGCTTCAAAAACATGTGTTCTTTAGCCAATCGGTTACCAAATGTCAAAGTTGTTAAAGATTGTCATATCGACATGAGAGATGGCGCACTCTGTATTTACTTATGTTAGTTTATTTTGTTTTATGTTCTACTTAAGTGATTCATGTTGAATGAACAGGATAAATATAAAAGGCAAATGTTATTACTTTTTCACATCATTCACGATATACTTCAGTTTTTTTTACCTTATAAAGTTATAATTCGAATTACTACAATGAAAGCTGGAATTTAATATGTTTAATTTCGAATAAACAGTTAATATCAAAAACGTTTTATAATGACTACAAAATCGTTGTTAAAAATTATAAAACGTTTATGAAGCCAACCAACATTTCATAGACAATATAAGTCTAATGTATCATATATTATACATACTTTTATGTACGTTACTAGTTAGTTTTAACATATCTATAATAAAATTGAAAATTTTAAATTAATGAGTCGAAGTTTTTTATGCTCAATGGTAGTACGTAAGAAATGATTTGTTTAAATTTGCAATTTATTTTTTTCAATTGAGAAATACATATTTACTTGTTCAAGTGATTTTTTAAGTTCCAAAAACATTTGACCTACCGATCTAGAGTCACTTTTTGAGTCCGTTTATCGATGTACGTCCGTCTGTGTTCAGGAAAACTTTATCAAACTGGTGGTCGCAAACATGAATATATTTTGATCAAATTTTGTATATACATTTTTATTGCCATAGAACGGACGCTGCTGACATTAGTGAATATCGGTGCATGTTCAGAGTGGCCCCATAGCAGACCGACTAAAATGGTCGATCCAGATTATCATATATACACACCGTTTCACTTGCATAGCACACTTTTCAAGGTGCATTTCATTTCACGATAGCTTTTAAATAAATGAAAGTGAAGAATAATTCTTGTCTTGAATTTATAGTTAAAGTATTTAATTTGTATCAGCAATAAATAAAACCAAAATTTGTTGTATATTTTTCAAGCTACAGGGCTTAAAAAGTAAATAACCTTAAAATAGTGCGTACAATTTTGTTTCATTTGTTTGTTTTGGCTTAATTATATAACTTATTAATTTATAAAGCTAATTTAATAATGGGTAGAACCTAATTTGTTTAGAATAACTTTATAAATCCTATTTGGTAAGGAATCATTAAGCTTTTCAATACAGTCAAGGGAAATTGAAGCCCATGCTTCCCGAATAGCCTCAATTAGATCAGCTTTGGTAGAAAATTGTCTTCCTGACTCATAAAATTGTCTGGCCAACCACTCCCAAACATTTTCGATAATGTTAAGGTCGGGCGGGGATGGAGGCTAGTTTAAGAGATTGACACTTTTTGACTCGGTCCATGATTTGACAACACGGTCTGCATGAATTGGAGCATTGTCATGTTGGAAAGTCCATAACAAAATCCCAAAAAGACTTTCGAGTGTGGAAAAAGCCTTTTCCAAAAGTCCTTTGTACGATTGCGCGTTCATCTTGGGAGTAAACAAATGAAGCTCGCATGTACCAAAATAGGATATGGCTCCTCAGACCATAAACCCGCCGACTCTGCTGTGTAGACGCTCCAATTGATAGGTCTCCTTTCTAAAATCATGGAAGTAATAGTTATACCCGTCAGGGCCCTCGAAATTAAAGTTTTTCTCATCAGAGAATACAACGCGCTGCCGCTCTGTCTTCCATGATATGTAGTTTCTACAGAAACCAAGCTGTGCTTCTTTACGTAGAGGGGTAAGTGGTGGTTTTTTTCTTTAATTTTAGGTGCATCAGATGTTTAGATTTAGAAATTATCCGTCATGCGAATTGGAATCCTCGCGCAGATTAGATCGCTTATCTACATTGGAAAGTACACTGCTTACACGAACTTTCATATATATACCTTATACCACTATGTGGTTTGGGTATAATGACTTTGTGCTGCTGTTTGTAACAACCAAACATATTTGACCTAGACCCATCTTTTATTATACCGATCGAATCAGAATCACTATCTTATTCGATTTAACGATGTCCGTCCGTCCGTCCGTCCGTCTGTGTGTCCATGTAAAGCTTGTAATCAAACTGCAGGTCGCCAATATGTATGTATTTTGATGAAATTTAGTATATAAGCTTCTATCGGCCATAGGATGAAAGCTCTTGAAATTGGTGAGAATCGGTCCATGTTCAGACCTAGCCCCCATACAAATAACCCCTATGAAATCAACATAAATTGCCATAAGATCAAAATTATCATGTAAATCTTAGTCAAATTGGGTTTGTGTATGTTTATTACATCCAATAATCAGTAGTCCAAAAAAGATCCCTATGGGACAACTCTTAGTGATAGGCCCCATATAGAGCTGCTTCCCGATATTCACTTAAATCTATCAAAAAACAAGTAAGAAAATTAAGTCGGTCGAGACCGACTATATGATACCCTCTACCATGCGTTTAGAGACCCTATCTCTTAGGCCCAACTAACTGGATATAGAAAATAAGCATAAACCAAATTTGAGTGGGATTTTTCTTAATTTTTTGGCTGCAGATATGAAAAATTTCATATCGGATGCTATCCCTATATATTAACTAGGCCCAAAAATGGACCGATCCTGACCATGTTTAGTAAGGTATCTTGTATTTTGGAAAAATATATACAAACAAAATTTGAGAAGAATCAGTGCAATATTTTTGTTTTTTGATAGATTTAAGGGGACTAGGTCTGAACAAGGACCGATTCCCACTAATTTCAACAGCGTTCATCCCATGGATAATAAAAGCTAATATACCAAATTTCGTCAAAATATATTCATATTTGCAACCTATAGTTTGATTAAAAGCGTTACATGGACACACAGACGGACGGACGGACATCGTTAAATCGAATCAGATAGTGATTCTGATTCGATCGGTATAATAAAAAATGGGTCTAGGTCAAATATTTTTGGTAGTTACAAACAGCAGCACAAAGTCATTATACCCAAACCACATAGTGGTATAGGGTATAAAAATTAAATAAAATTATATTTGCTCCATATCATACTCTGAATTTTGCGAATTTGAAACAAAAAATTTCTTATGTATTTCTTTAACAAATATCTGATGAGATACTCAGCTGAAAACAACTATGTTTTTATTGCTGTTAACATAATACTTTCGGTTTACTGACAAAAAAAAATATTAATTGATTTGGGAGGGACTTAAAGATGTATTAAGTCGTCCGCTGAAATGCAAAACAAGGTAACTAAAAGAAAATTTATACTCGATTTTTCGTTTGAATATGACATATTCCATCAAAATTCGTATCTCCCCAAATTTGTAATATGAAAAGTAACTATTTTGTTTACGAAATTCAACAGGAATAACATAAGGATATAATTTATTTCAAATGCTGTGAGCGTAAAAAAAAATAATAAACACCTTAGTTACTCATATTAAAAGTTTTATTAAAATCAAGTAATTAACACAAAATCAAAAATAAATATAAGGAATTGAAAAATTATTTAATAACAGCTGAACTCAACAAAAACGTTAAACAACAGTAATACAAAACACTTTACAAATGCACTTTACTTACAAAATGATCAAATTTTACGCGTCAAAAGGAGTAAACAGCGAACAAAAGGTAACAGAACTTCAATATAAAAAGTAAACTTTTTAAATTTTTTAATATTTGATTTATTTTTATTTGGCCTTGAACACCTCATATAGTCTTCTAGGCATCGACTCGACAAGTTGTTTGGTTATATCGGGAGAGATTGTGCTACGTTCTTCTTTTAGAGCTTTCTTTAAGTTTGCCTTGCTTTAAATAGCCCCTCAACTTATTTTTCTGTCAAGATTTTCCCTCAGATGCTTGATCGTGTTAAGGTCCGGGTACTGCGGCGGATGATCAAGTTTCTTAAGAGTCCGAAGAATTGGCCACTCCTTCACTATTTTAGACGTATGAATTAGACGTTGTCCTGTTCGAGAATTCAGTCTCCGGCCAACATTGTCCTTCAATGGCTAAATAATCTATTTTCTTTATAGTGGAGTAAATAAAAATAAAATTATCAACACCTGTTGCCGCCATATAGCCCCAAACCACAACTGAACCTCCACCGTGGGTGACAGTGTTGGAAACACGCTTTTCTTTGAAGGTTTCATTCTTAGCACGCCATATTTTTGCGGGCACTTTCGCGCTGTGCTAGTTTGCTCCCATCTGTATATAATATGTTTTCCCAAAGAGATAAAGCCTAATTCTTCGACTTTTTTATCAAAAATCGTTCGCTTGATCTGGTTCACCTTGGATATGTATGGTTTCTTGCATGGTATCCTTCCGTGTAGACCATTTTTATGAAGCGATCTCCTTACTGTACCCAAACTTACTCATTTGCCTGATATCGGCGTTATATTTGCTGATAATTTAATTGCACTTTAGGCTGGATATGTCTTTACTTCTCTTACTACAGCTCTAACTTCAGTACCACTAAACTGTTTTGGGCGTCCTTATCTCTGTAAATATTCAACCGAATAGGGTTTGACATGCTTATCAACTATTTTTTATTGTGCAGTGGTTCACACTCACACTTTTTTCTCTTAAATCTATTATAATTTTCCGAGTATCAGACTACGTTTGCTTTTCCATAGTGAAATTAGTTTTTTTACACCTCTTAGTTGTTATTAATTAGTACAAATCAACTTAAAACAAGTAAGAAAATTATAGTCGGTCTAGACCGACTATACGATACCCTATACCATGCGTTTAGAAACCCTATCTCTTAGGCCCAACTAACTGGACATAGAAAATAAGCAAAAACCACATTTGAGTGGGATTTTTATTAATTTTTTTGGCTGCAGATATGAAAAAGTTCATATCGGATGCTATATCTATATGGGGACTAGGTCCAAAAATGGACCGATCCTGATCATGTTTGGTAGAGTCTCTTGTATTTTGCAAGAATATATACAAACAAAATTTGAGAAGAATCAGTGCAATATTTTTGTTTTTTAATAGATTTA
Source organism: Cordilura impudica (assembly GCA_963682025.1). Lineage (NCBI taxonomy): Eukaryota > Metazoa > Arthropoda > Insecta > Diptera > Scathophagidae > Cordilura > Cordilura impudica. The sequence goes on from OY821517.1 coordinate 103,975,151, forward strand.
AGTGAAAATCGGGAAGCAGCTCTATATGGGGCCTGTGACTAAGAGTTGTCCCATAGGACCATTTTTGGACAACTCATTAATGAATGTAATAAACGCATACAAACTCAATTTGAGTAAGATCTATATGACAATTTAGATCTTATGGCAATTTATGTCGATTTCATAGGGGTAATTTGTATGGGGGCTAGGTCTGAACATAGACCGATTCTCACCAATATCAATAGCGTTCATCCCATGGTAGATAAAAGATCAAATACCAAATTTCATCAAAACATATTCATATTTGCGACCTGCAGTTTGATTACAAGGTTTACATGGACACACAGACGGACGGACGGACGGACGGACGGACATTGTTAAAACAACTCAGAAAGTTATTCTGATTCGATCGGTATAATTAAAGATGGGTCTAGGTCAAATATTTTTGGTTGTTACAAACAGCAGCACAAAGTCATTATACCCAAACCACATATTGGTATAGGGTATAATGATTTTTTATAAAGTAAAACACGTGACCAGTACAAATTATTTCCAAAAAATTCAGATTCTTCCCCGAAATATGAAAAAGCGAAAGTAAGTGTTACCACTGTTTCTGGACGCGTAAAATTTGATGCATTTTCACTTTTGAGAGATTTGAGCAATATTCCCACGTGACTTCGTTGCATGTTTTATAGCACTCAATCTCTAAATGATACAGTAGTAGTAAACTCTGTAATATTAGTTTTTATCGTAAGTCAAAATAACTTTGTTATAAGACAATTTAAAGATGAGAAATTGATGTTTACTTTTTTTGACGCTCACAGTATATGAAAAAAGAAGATGTCAGGAGACTTTATGTACAGATCAGGAAGACAGATGTGATTACAATTACTATCATTATTACTTTGTAAAAGCTAAAACGACCTTAGCATCCCAATGAGTAACCACAGCAAATCAGCATGCTGTCAATAATGCTGTGTTTTTTATGCAATTTTGCAAGTCTGTGTCTTTTGAAGAGACTCGTGTTTACTGCATAAGTACAAAGACAAACGGTACGGAAACAATAAGATGAAGAAATGCACTTACTGCGATAACAAAATTACATTTAGTACACATCTATATTCATTCAACAAACAACAGCATTATAAATATCTGTCGGTTTAGTTGATCAGTTAATGAAAAAGATGAAAAATTGCCATATGACTTCAATTGTTTAATGTAAAACCTGTACCACTATATCACTTCCACTCTTCGTGAATATTAGGGCCGTTCACATTAGTATAAGATGATTTTCTTATATTATGATTTTCTGATATTATCTCTGGCTTTGGATATTATCTGTGACTTAGTACGAGTAAATATATACAATGCAAAGAATTTTTAATTTAATAGTAGAAAAAAACAGTGCAATAATAATAATTTGAACATTAATTCATTTCTGGAAATTAATTAAATAATACCTCAATTTACAGCTTGAAAATATACTCCAACATAGAATTTAAAATCAATTTCAAATATTTAAAAAGCTAATGCCAATAGAAAAAAAAAAGAACACGGAAATCTGTAACATTATTTAATTTCAGATTTTATTATAAAAAAATATAAGCGCAAACGGTTCTCCATAAGAAATAAAATTAAATATTTTTTTTTATAATTTTTGTTTAAATTATGCACTTATTAACAGTCTTGATATAACATAAAAAGTATTTCTTTCTTGTACCAAAATTACAGGACCGGTTATTGTCGGGGTTTCCTAGAATCTACCAAACCTTTGAGTAATCGGCGCTAATTTTACCCCATTCTTCAAGTAGCCCACGTTTTAGATCTGTAGCATTTGAAATATTTTGATGTAGCATTGTATTTTCAAGCTTTAACTACAGATTCTGTATGATGTTAAGGTCTGAGCTCTAATCAGGTATCTGTACAATATGAGGACAGATCCAGATCAGCCAATTATAATACTACACCAAAACTTGCTGCTGGATTTTTCACATGAGGTACTAGCTTAATTTTAAGGGCTAGAGGTGGTTTGCTGATTCTCAATGCTAGATGCCTCATACATATATGGGAGGTTTCATGTCAAGTGCACCAACTTTTGAAACCAATGTCTTCCGATCGGATTTGCACCAAGGTTAGTCCTATTAGATAGTAGTTTAGACACAATTTTTCAATAAGATCGGTCCAGATCTCTCTGAGTTAGAGGGGGATCAAAATTTGACATTTTGGCCAAACAGGTGTTTTTTCGCATCCATGTAACTTATTACCTATTGTTCTTAGAAAATTTTCCCCCAATAGTTTAGATAGCTATTTCTTCAATATTTCGGAAAAAAATACTTAAAAAAAAAAATTTTTTTGACTTTTTTTTTTGCTAAATTAAAGCATTTTTTGCCTTTTTTTTCAAAAAGTGCTTTTTTTCCAAAAGGTGTTTTTTTTTTATAAGAAAGCTTAGGATTTTTCCTTTAAGAGCTTTTTGGTCGCTTAGTGGGATGGGAGGGGGATATCTAGCAAAATAAATGTTTTGTAACTCAAGACAACGGTTTTTCAATTTTTCACAAATGCACTATTTTGAATTTTTTCGTATTTGAGTGTAAAACCTTACAAATAAAACTTATACTGAGAAACTAGACCAATTAACCTTTCCGAAGGTATGTAACATACCTTCATAACGTAACAGAAGAGAATGGTTATCTGCAGCCAGAAAGAGTTATTTGCAACATTTCAATCTGAACACGAGGATGTTAGAATTGGCTTCACGAAATTAACCCACATTTAGCATGAAAATGTTAAACTGATGTTGAAGGAAATCAACTTAAAGTATTTAGCAGATGATTCGGCAGAAGATTTACACGATTACCGAGATTGCCTTAAATTGACTATGTGTCCTAATCAGAGTTCAGAAAAAAACACACACTGAATAAAAAACTCGTACATATATGTAAACAAACATAACTTAGACCAACACACACATATTTTTATTTTCATACCAATTATGTTTGTTTTGAAATTTTCTTCGGTACCCAACACAACCATGACTGTGTTTTTTTTAATATTTCGTTATTTACACGAACATTTTTGTATCACATACTTTTTGTTTCAATCACACATAAAGCACACATTTTTGAGTGTTGCTTTATTTGAAGTTCATGTTCTGGTAAGTGTACTGAAAAAAAACACAGAACATATAAAATAAACAGGTTCGAGTTCAGTTATATTTTAAGTCGTGTTGTGGCTCGTGTAGTGAGAAAAAAACACAACATGTACAATAAACAGGTTCGAGTTCAGTTATATTTTAAACACGACTTATATTTTAAACACGACTTAAAATATAACTGAACTCGAACCTGTTTATTGTACATGTTGTGTTTTTTCTTACTACACGAGCCACAACACGACTTAAAATATAACTGAACTCGAACCTGTTTATTGTACATGTTCTGTGTTTTTTTTCATTACACGTACCAGAACATGAACTTCAAATAAAGCAACACTCAAAAATGTGTGCTTTATGTGTGATTGAAACAAAAAGTATGTGATACAAAAATGTTCGTGTAAATAACGAAATATTAAAACGAACACAGTCATGGTTGTGTTGGGCACCGTAGAAAATTTAGAAACGCACATAATTGATATGAAAATGAAGATATGTGTTGGCTGCTTTTGAACAGAACATTGTGTGTTTCGTGTGTGTATTTTCTGAACCTTGGTCCTAATGCAACAACTTCTTGCCACTTAGGTGAATGTACCAATTGCCCGAAAACCACATTCATCAAAGAAAATTTAATCAACTCTTTAGATAGAGAACATATAGAGGAGGTCAAATTTGATTCTCGGATTCAGACTGACAGATGCACATTGAAAACAATCATTTTAAATGTGGATGATTTTGTGGAAGAAATGTGTACAGGATTGCTAAACTTGAGAAACCATGACTTTTTAGTCAAAGAGCAATGGTCATTCTTCAAGGATTTGAAGATACATTTGAAGTCTGGTGAATTCCATATTTCATATGATTTCGCAGAAAACTACAAATATGTTTTTTAGGATGCCATACAAGCATTCCACTTCAATAACAACCAAGCAACAATATTCACAGTAGTTATTTACTACATGTAAGATGAAAAACTGGAACACAAAAGTATGGCAATCATATCCGACGACTTAAAACATGATAGCGTTGCAGATTATGAGTACCAGAAGAGAATACTAAAATTTCTAAAATATAAATTTACAGTATTACGTTTCGGACGGAGCTCGTCAACGTTTTAAAAACAAAAGTAGCTTGGCAAATCTTATGCACATGGAAAAGATTTTAGAATGCCAGCTGAGTGGCATTTTCATCCTACTGCTCATGGTAAAGGAGCATGTGATGGTATTGGAGCAAACCTTAAAAGAAATGCAGCGAAGTATAGCCTCCAGTGCTCTCATCAAGATCGCATCTTAGATGCGACTGCTTTATTCCATTGGGCAAAGAGTTATTGTAAAGAAACTAAAATAGTTTTTAGTAGCAAAGAGGATCATCAGGAAACATTGAAAACACTGAAGAGCAGATTCGATGCTGCGGTAACAATCGATGGCACCGCTCAATACCATGCTTTTATACAGCTTGTCGATGGAAGACTCAAGTTGAAAAAGTTTTCTGCCTCTATTCAATGCGATTTCTTTCCAAAGACAACAAATAAACCAGCAGCGAAATCTACAGCTGAACCTAGTAACGCCAAGAAAGGATTGACAAAAAAAACCCAGTAAATAAAGGCGACAAAAAAGCTGGGTGAAAGTCTGGGTATTTAAAAATTTACAAGAATTAAATACTTCATCAGCTACAATAAATTAAGCATAAAAATAGTTATGATATAAATGGATCTAAATGCAATTAAGATTAAATTTTAATAAATTATTTATCTTTTTATTTTTAATATTATTATTATACATTAATTAAATTATTATTAAAAATAAATAAAAATAATAATTTTTCAACATTTCTATAGAAAAAAAGCGATTTTTTTCCTGAGGTTAACATATTCTGGGTATTACAGTATCGAGGGTATAAAATTTTAGTTGGGTATATTATATACCTTCAGAAAGTTTGGTTTGTCAGTTTTTAGACACAAATAGGAAAAAATTCAAAATAGTGCATTTGTGAAAAATTTAAAAACCGTTGTCTTGAGTTACAAAACATTTATTTTGTTAGATATCCCACTCCCATCCCACTAAGCGACCAAAAAGCTCTTAAAGGAAAAATCCTAAGCTTTCTTATGAAAAAAAAAAAAAAAAAAATGCCCTTTTAAAAAAAAAAGCCAAAAAATGCTTTAATTTAGCAAAAAAAAAAAGTCTAAAATTTTTTTTTTTTTAAGTATTTTTTTCCGAAATATTGAAGAAATAGCTATCTAAACTCTTTAGGAGAAAATTTTCTAAGAACAATAGGTAATAAGTTACATGGATGAGAAAAAACACCTGTTTGGCCAAAATGTAAAATTTTGATCCCCTCTAACTCAGAGAGATCTGGACCGATCTTGTTCAAAAATTGTGCCTAAGCTTCTATCCAATAGGACTAACCTTGATGCAAATTTCATCCCGATCGGAAGACATCGGTTTCAAAAGTTGGTACACTTGACATGAAATCCCCCATATATGTGTATGGTATATGTATAATTTGGTATATGTTCAATTTGTAACATGCACGAAGCTGAAAATACTTTCTATTTCATTGGCATTTGTCTAATATATAAAGAACTCAGAACTATATACTTTGGTAAAAACACGCTAAGTAAAAAAATGAAGTATTTAGTATATTAAATGGTACGAATTTCGTTTCCCTTTTCAAATATCATGTATAGAATATAGAAACTTTATACTAGATGAATTTGAATTTTAAATTAAAAAATAAAACAAATATGTAAAATTTAAATTAAATGCCAATCAGGTTAGCAGCAATATTGCTACACTAAATATAGATTGTAACTACGTAATAATTAATAAGTAAGTTTAAAATTTTATAGCTTTACAAATCTATTAATAAATAATAAATAAATAATTATATCTTAAAAAAATACTATGGCCTGGAGATGGGGAAGAAATTTTTACGTTTTTATTTGAAAATAGAGAGGCATAAGAAAAGCTTTTAACGTGTTCCATTTATATTATCAATATACACTTTAAACGTTTCATTAAGGACTAAATGATCACAAATGTACGAATGATATATGAAAATTAATAAATATCTTATATATAAAATTCTTCTGTCGCGGTGTTTGTGGTAAAATTGCGCCGAAACGGCTCGACCGATTCTCACGAAATTTTGTGCGCATATTGGGTAGGTCTGAGAATCGGACAGCGTCTATTTTTTTTTTAATAGGGCCACTGGTAGGGGTACCTCCCATACAAAGTGAACTTTTAAAATCAGATATCTGGAGTACTATGATAGCCATAAGTGCCACGCCCACTTGAGATATCAAAAAAAAAATACCTGTTGTCCGTTTCTGAGACCTACCCAATATCCACAAAAAATTTCATGAGAATCGGTCAAGCCGTTTCGGAGGAGTTCAATTACAGAGACCGCGACACGAGAATTTTATTTTTTTTATTTTTTATTTTTATTTTTTTTTATTTTTTTTTTTTTTTTATTATTTTTTTTTTAATTAAATTTTTTTTTTTATTTTTTTTTAATTTTTTTTTTTTTACTTTTTTTAAAATTTTTTTTTTTAATTTTTTTCTTTTTAATTTTTTTCTTTTTTTTTAAATTTTTTCTATATTTGGAGTACTATGATAGCCAGAGTCTTGATTTGTTTCAGATGTAAGAGTATGAATCTAAATAGTCTTGCCAAAAACGGGCAGGATCGGGCCACTGCAAATTGAGTTATTGAAGTTAAACTCCTCCGAAACGGCTCGACTAATTCTCATAAAATTTTGTGTGCATATTGGTTAGGTCTGAGAATCGGACAACAGCCATATTTTTTTTATATCTCAAGTGGATGTAGCAAGTCCCATACAAAGTGAATTTTTAATATCATATGTCTGGAGTTCTATAATAACCAGAGCTCTGAAATTTTGTTGTATACGGCATTAACATTACAAGCGAAATCACGTTTGAACGTCATTTTGACGTCATTTTAGACAGGTAGTTTAAAAAAGAATACGGTAGTTAAGGGGTTTACCCATAATATAAATTGAAATTTAAGATAATTTCCTTTTAAGCAGGTACTTCTAAAAAGGGTACGGTAGTAGTATATAAAAATATTGGTGCATTTATTTGTAACGAATGAACTCTGGAACCATAAGAGCTGTCGAGATAAGATTTGCACCATAGGTTCGGTTCCAGTTCTTCGGTTCTAGCTGGCGTTGGGATCAAGTTATAAACAAAATTCCTATTTTCAGTGCGATCTGACTGCAATTCAGAATGCATGTATGTTTCGTCATAAGAAATGTTTGTATGTATAAATGGATCCGATAGGTAGCGCTGGGGTAAAGTTATTTCGAATATTCTTATTTACGGTGCGATTTTACTGAAACTAAGAATATACATATATGTATGTTAGATGATAACAAAAATTTTTTGTTGGACCCGGTAGATGGCGCTGGCGTTCGAAAAATAATGAGTTGTCAAATTTATTTAATTTTATAAGTTACAAAATTCACAAACGTTTTTATATATAAATATTATAACCAAAAAGGAAGGAAAAATTGCATTGGCTATTGCTTTGTCCGAAATAGCCGCAACTTTATTGCATGGTGGTCGTACAGCTCATTCAGCACTCAAATCACCGTTAAACGAACAAACAAATCAGAATGCCGTATGTAATATCAAAAAACATTCCGGTATGGCAAAAGTTATGCAAAAATGCAATATTATTATTTGGGATGAATCTAACATGGCTCACAAACATTCCTTAGAAGTATTACATAGAACTTTAAAAGATTTGAAAGGCAATGAAAGACTTTTTGGTGAAGCTCTCATTTTATTATCTGGAGATTTTCGTCAAACATTGCCAGTCATACCAAAATCAACCTATGCTGACGAAATAAATACCTGCTGAAAATCACCAACATTACGGAGTAGCGTTCAAACTATAAAATTAACAACAAACATGCGAGTACGATTACAAAATGGTCTAACGGCTGACCAGTTTTCAAAACAACTACTTGATCTTGGTAATGGTAAAATCAATATTAACCCAACCAGTCAAACTATTAAAATATCCACAAGATTTTTGTCAATTTATGATGAATTAATTGAAAATGTGTTCCCCGACATTCAAAATCAATATCGTAACCATGATTGGTTAAGTGAAACAGCTATTTTAGCCACAAAAAATGTCGATGTCGATAATATTAATGTTGTTATTAAGGACATGACTGATTCCGAAATGTTTTCTTTAAAATCTATGGATAGTGTTGTTGAAGAATATGAAGCAGTCAATTATCCAACAGAATTTTTGAATTCACTTGATGTGCCCGGTCTACCACCACATTTATTAAATTTAAAAGTGGGTTCTCCAATAATTTTGCTACGTAACCTCAACGCACCGAGACTATATAAAGGAACCAGTTAAATTGTTGAGAGAATAATGCCCAATGTTATTGGGCCACAATTCTGAAAGGAAAATTTAAAGGAGAACATGTTTTGCTGCCCATAATTCCTATGATTCCTACCGACACACCGATAACATTCAAAAGATTGCAATTTTCGAACAGATTGGGCTTTGCCATGACCATTAATAAATCTCAAGGACAATTTTGCAAATATGTTGTTTGGACCTCAAAAACAGTTGTTTTTCCAACGAGCAACTATATGTAGCATGTTCCCGTGTCGGACAGCAAATTTATTCATTTACTGCGAGAATAATGGAACTAAAAATATTGTTCAATCTTTTTAGCATTACAATAAGAGAAATATATTGGTCATTCTTATATGTTACAGTAAATATTTATTTTCATTTTCATAAATAAAACATGGCTTTTCTTTAACAGTTTTCAATTAATATTAACAAATGCACACACGTTTTTTTATATAGGTATATACAGATTCTAACTAAACTAAAGAATTCATTGAGGGCAAAACAACGTTTGCCGGGTCCAGCTAGTAATTTTGTATTATTATTAAAATGTAGTGCCTTTTAATGCTATTTGGGATACTGTCTTGGTGTTTTTTGCTTCGAAAAAGTTGGCATCGCTGTACGGTCTCGCTCGAATGTTCAAGCTACTGGAGTAGTTCATTTACTGCTCGAACCGAGCGAGTAGCGCAAGTATGTGAAACTAACATTTTTCTTGTTTGAATGCACGTATACACTTTTATGTAACAGTCTTACTGATTGTAAAAAGACAAATATAGCTCTTATTCAAATTTGTATAATACATACCTATTTTCCGCGCCATTTAATGATCTTTCGCAGTATGGTTGGGGTTTCGAAAGTTTTAGGACGAAAGACCCTTTTCCAGAACTCATTCTATAGGAACCTTTGTGTTTTCTTCACTCACTTTTTCTTAATAGAAACAATCAATAGTTGTTTTACCCATACAAATTAATGGAAAGCTTGTAATAACACAAAAATTGCTTTAAACGAATTCAAAATCATTATACCGAGTTAATGGTTTTGACATTTAGATTTTCCTATACGTACAAAATTTTGAATGTTAAATTTATATTTCATAAATGCATTTTATAACGCAATATGTATGTAAGTTTTTCTTTATCTAAAAATTACAGTAAATATCCGTTACACAAATATGACGCATTTTGTTCGCTGTTGTAAGTATTTACGTACGTATTTATTGTAAGGGCATCACAATAAAGAATTTGTACATAGTTTGATTGCTTATAACCATAGCTCCCCATTATTCGAGTACCGGTTACTACTCCAGTAAAACGAGTGGCTCGATTTTTTTAAACATTTTTCACCTATTTTAATTGTATTCTACGTATTAATAAATACGAATAAATTACGAAAATATATTTACACTCAACATTCAATTATTATTAGGTAGATGTGAAGATAAAAAACAAAATAAAAATTTGTTTGCAGTAATTTTTATGGATTTAGAATAAAATTTACTAAAATTAAAGTAATAAAAAATTCTAAAAAACTGTGGGTAATTTTAATTTTTAAAAACGAAAAATTAGTAAAAAAAAAAATAACAAAAATAGCACAAGAAATGTGGTCATTTCTAATTTTTTTCATTTCAGGGAATTTTGCATGGGAGTTTTTTGGGCCATTTTTAATTTTTTTTTTGCGATTTTGTGTCGAAAAAAAATGTTGGCTTGTTAAAATAACCACTTGAAAAAGATCAGAAATTTAGCATAAAGTCTATAAAAAAAATTTAAGAAATTTAAGCTTGGAGGAACTACCACTTAACAAAAGTCCGAATTTTAATAAAAATTATACATCTTTCACTGCCCTTAATTAATCATATTCATAGATTCATAAAAAAAATTAAGCAATTCCAATTTGAATTGATATAATATATTACCCCACTTATGCAAAATGGCGCTTCTTAACATTTCTTTTTATTTATTTCGACGGATTTTGTGCTCCAGTAAATTCCACAAATACTCTATAGGATTAAGATCGAGTGTTTGAGATGGTGATTTCAATTAATTTTTTTATTTTAGAGTAATCACAGTTTGAGATGTGCGCCATATGTTTTGAATCTTTATCCTGTTGGAATCGAAAATCTTCTCCACGCCAGAGTTGCTATGTGCTTATATTAAAATATTGCACTAAAATGATTATATATCTAATTGGATTTATTATGGACCCAATGAACACCAGTTTACTAAACCCGATGCGTTGACATGCAACCCCCAAACCATAATGCCACCTCCATCATGTCTAACCGTTGGTTAAAGATTTTCTTTGTTTAATGCATTTCAAACTAACTAATTTTTGTCATTTAATGCCGCGAATGAAAAACGTTTTTCATCTGAAACTAATACATGTTCTAGAAATTCTGCAGCCTTTGCAAAGTCCATACTTTTATTTCTATCGGTATCGGAAATGACTTAGATACTTTCTGCAAGCTACACGATCATGAGCATTAGTTCTATTTTAAATGTTTTGCGAACCGTAGCTTTGCGGAAGGATTCTATAATTTGAGAATTAATTTGGGAAGCAATGTTTTACTGACGCTAAAGTAGTACACTTTTTGCACTCAGTTCGAAAAGGCAATCAGAACTAAGTTTTGACAAAATTTAATTGACGGATTTGTAGCTTTGAAAGAAATACGCCTCTGAGGAGTGGCTTCAGCCTATGATCCGAGTTATTTCACGAAAAGAGTTACCCTCATTTATAAGCTGTAGGATCTTTTTACGCTCATCAGCAGTGATTTCTTTGATTTTTGGAACTCTACTATATCTATATGTAGTATCCAAAAGAAATATAACTGAGTCAAAACGACTTTATACAAACAAATTTGTCCTCTAGAAAAATTAAATCGATGTTTGTTAGATTTATAGTAATTTTTCAGACACATTGCAATTAATATTGTAATTAATATGCAAATTTTAATTTTGTTTCAATGGTGCGTGGTAAAGAACTGTAACTACACTGTATTCTTAATCGGACCGGTTTCTGGCATATCAGCCTTCATCAGCGATTTATTGAACATTGTTATAATTGTTATGTTATAATTGAATAGATTGTTTCTATATGAAATTTTTCTACTTAGGGCAGCCGTGAGGTTTGAACCATCAACCTTCACATACACTCGTACTTGCACTTTATGGTCAGCGCTTTAACACACTCACCTAAAGTCAGGCCTACGAGCAGTGTGGTTAGAGTCAGTTTTCGTACCATACAGCTGTAACTTCGTATTAATTTCAGAAGATACAACTCTGTCCAGGCAAACAATCGTCATTTTTGGATTTTTAATATTTTTTGCATTTAAACTTCTAATGTAACCGACCTGACCGAAAATGGAGAGCTCTTCACAGAAGTGTGTTTGGGCAACAAACTGGTGATAGATGGTGCAATTTTTCTGCACAGAATAGTCCACAAAATTAGATGGGTATCACCTGATCATTGCACAGAAAACCAGATCGACCACAATTATCAGGATATGGTGTGGCTCCTCTTATATGTGCGTAATAAACGTGGTGCTGATTGTTCTAGTGATCACCATCTCCTTGTGGGCACCATTAGACTATGAGTTGGGGCGGTGAAGAAGGTAATTCAAACTCACAGAAAATTTGATATCTAGAGCTAAATGACCCCAACTCAAAACTACCTACACTCAGGCCTTCAGAAACTCAGCAGAAACCAACCAAACTTTTACTAACGAATTTAAAAATGTGAGGGATTTCATATGTGGTGTTGCAGCAAATCATATTGGATATAAAATCCTCGAAAGAAAGCCGTGGGTATCAGATACAACGTGGAAACTTAACACTACGAGAAAAGAAACTTCTCCAATAAATGATGCCAGAACCAGTTTGGAAAAATCCAGACTCCAGGCTAACTGCAGTTCTATTGACAGGGAAGTTAAGCATAGCGCACGTAGAGACAAGCATAAATGTGGGGAAAACCATGTCACAGAAGCAAAAATGGTAGCCGATCAAGCAGAACATGCAACTAATATAAAACGATCAAAAAACTTGCTAATAAAAACTTCACTTCTTCAAAACCGTTACGAAATAGCAACGGCATTCTCATCACCTCAAAAAATACGCAGCTTCAAATTTGGACCCATCATTATGCCAACATACCCCACCCATTATGCAAATACACTACCCATGTCGAGAGGACCGATATACTAGGAACCACCCCTACCATAGCAGAAATAGTTGACGCTATACTCGTCCTAAAAAACCACAAGGCTCCAGGACCTGACAACATTAATCCTGACCTCAAAAACAAGTGCTCCAGAATGTGGTAGAAATATTGAGGGACAATAATGAGCTTTCTGACAAATTGAAAGAGGGCTTGATCATCAACTTACCAAAGAAAGGTGAGCTCACAGAATGCATAAACTGGAAAGGAATTACACTTCTAAGCATAATAAACAAGATATACTATAAACACAAGACTTTCTGACACCCTTGGCAAAGACTTTCGTTGTGAACAGGCGGGGTTTAGATCTCAAACGTCTTGCTTAGATCATATAAACAGCCTCCGCATTATAATTGAGCAGTCAGATCGCCCCTTTACCTCGTCTTTATAGATTTCGAAAAAGCCTTTGACACACTTTTATATGATGCCATTTGAAAAGCACTGACCTGTAAAGGCGTCCCTAGGAAAATAATAGAGCTTATCCAGTAGTTGTACAGAGACGCAAATTGCCGTATACTACACCAATATTCTATAAGCGACAAGGTTTCTGTTAAAGCGGGCATTCAACAAGGCTGCATATTAACACCAACACTTTTTAATGTTGTGCAGAACATCGTTACGAGCAATGCTATGGCCAACAACAGAGGCACAACATTAGGACTAGGCGAACGTTTGACCGATCTTGGCTATGTTGACGACATATGCCTTATAACACGTAGTCACCCCCATATATTAGAAAGCCTCAAAATGGTAGAGACAGAAGCTGCAAAGGCAGGTCTCAGAATAAAGACTCTTAAGACGAAGATCATGAGAATAAATGCCACATGCAACAGGCCATTCTCCCTTCAAAACATTCAAATTTAGGATGTTAACCTCTCTTGTTACTTGGGTAGCAAACAATGACAGAAGGAACTTCTGACGATGTATTGAATCGCACAACTGAGCACAGCACACAAAAATCAACATCTTCAATTCTGTTCTGATCTATTAGTGCGAAACGTGGAAGATGGCTACCAAAAATATAAGCACTAGGGCGGGTCGATTTGTAGGGAGGCAAAAAAATCGCTCAAGTGACAAGGAAAATCATATTCTTGGGATCAAAATAAGAAACTTTGCCCAAGGAACCATACCTCTAAAACAAATTCTAATTTCCCGACTTTTGACCTATCTGTCTGTCTGTCTGTCCGTCTGACATGGGGCAACCCCATTCCTCCTTATACAATTGATCTGAAACGTGGCCCATATTCTTGTTGTGACTACAGCTTAATTTTGGGGTAGTCACGCAGAGTCACGCATACTCACGCATAGTCACGGAGTTATCTAAAAGTTATTTTTCCTCATCCGATCGATCTTTTTGAATAACATAACATAGTCAAGGCGTATGATCATTATTTATTAGCAGAGTAGAAGATGCGTATACGTACGAGTGTTAATTTTAATATTAAATCAAACATAGTCAGCCCAATTCTAAACAAAAAATGGTGATTTTTAAAATGTTTGTATTGGGATCCCCGCAGGGGATTTTAGAGGGTGTGTCCTCCCAAATTAGTGGGGGTCGATCATACATTTGGACTCGATTGTGGCACTCTAAATGGGTCAAACTGAGACAGACAGACAGAAAGGTCACAAGTCGGGACATCAGAATTAGTTTTAGGGGTAAGGTTCCTCGGGAAAAGTTTCTTATTTTGATCCCTAAAATACGATTTTCCTTGTCACTTGGGCGATTTTTAAATCGACCCGCCCTAATAAGAACCCTGCAAGTCTTCGTTAATAAATGCCTGAGAAGAATATTAAGAATTTTCTGGCCCAACAGGATATCGAACACACAATTCTGGGAACATATTCATCAGAGCCAAATAGAAATCGAAGTTTTGAGAAGGAAATAACGCTGGATTGGCCATACATTGTGAAGTTTGTGAAGATGGAAAGATATAAAGAGCCTTGCGCCAAGTAGAAACGAATGGCGAAACTTTGTTGAGCCCATATGCTTCTTATATTAACTAAAGGAACCAATATATATATATATATATAGGAATACTTTTTCTGGGACCTGTGTTTTTTGCCTTGTAAACAAAAAATTTAAATATAAACGTTCGGTAAATTTTTCTAAATCGATTAAAATTCCTAATGTGTGGTGAGAAGTTCGTAATTTCAAATATTTTATTAAAATTTTCATCTTAATCGGTATGGATACTTTTTCCCTAGTGCGTAGGACGAGCGCTTGTTAAAATTTCAAAGCATTTTACAATAACACAATAATTGTGCTTCTGGAGCAATACCAATCAAAAATGCTCGATCATTTTCCAAACTAATGTAAGAAAATATTCACTCCAATTAAATTTGACATCATTTTAAAAACATCAATAAATTATTTTCCAAAATATTGAAACACTCGTGTGAAAATCAATAATTATTCGTTCCTTTTTTTCAATAACTGCTACTGACTAAATTCACAAATGATTCGTTTAAAATTTTAAGCTAATCCGATCAAAATTGTGCTGTGGAGACTACTACTCGTAACAGATGAAAATCTGGACTCCTAAGAAACACATGGTGAAAATTTTAAGTTGTAAATACGATGACATCAAGTCCTTAAAATTCCAAAGAATTACGACCAAGAATTTGGCTCGCCATGGAAATTTTTTTGTTAACATCAAGCTTGAAATAAGAGCAAATTTTCACATATTTGTACAGAAAATGGCTGATCCTTTTCGAGAAGTTCTTCGAACCTAGCTCAATTTTAATCCGTAAATTTTTTTAATATTTTTTTATTTATCTTCTATTTTTTTTTTTTTGTATAGTGGTAGTTCCTCTAAGTTTAAATTTTTTCGGAATGATTTGAAACTTGAAGGAAACATGTTTTATTGGGTCTGTTTGGAAATGATTTTAACTTTTTAAAACAAATTTTTTTGAAAAAATTTTTTTAATAGACGTCAAACATATCCGAAGAACATATTTTTATACATTTAAGTGATAAGTCGCTGATCTTTTTCGAGTAACTGTTAGCCCACCCCACAGTTTTTATCACAATGCTTCAATATTTCAGAAAACTGGCACAGTGCAAAACGATGTCATGGGCACGCAAATCCCTATCACCGATTGAAAGTATTTGGTAAGTTTATAAATATGTGATATAACATTTGGGGCTCTGAGGCAGAACTTTCGCAAAATCACGGTTTGAGTTTTTTTTTTTTCAAGAAAAGCTAGCTTCATAAAACGAGTTCTGTGATTAAAATCCTACACTGACTTTTAATCCGTGAAATTGATCGGTGAATATTTATTTTAGAACATTTTAACCCTCGAGCTCCTACGGAAGTGGGTCTTTTAGGGCCTTATATCCAGATTGTTAAAAATTTTACCATAACTACGTACATTTCTGATATAGTATATTCAAGAAAAATGTAGAGCGAACAATTTCAGTAGGGGTCTTCAAAGACTCGAAAAAAATTCCACCAGATCCAAAAAAAGAAGTCCAAACAAAATTTTCTACATAATAAAAAAATATATCGGTAATGTTATGCTCTAAATAGATATTACAATAACACTATGAAATATAAATAATTGAAAGCAATTTAATCCTATTTTTCTCAAATAGCATAAAAAATATGGTTGAGATCCAAAGAGTATACTCTCCAAATAAACCGTTACTCCTAAGTTCTCTTTTACTAAAATGACTGGCGATCCATCAACAACATATCATTTAAATAAAAGCAATAAGCAAAACATATGAACAATTTAATTTTGATTCGTCAAAAATTTATTCAATTGTTAATCGCCAATGAAATTAAGTGCTTGAATGATGAAGTGTGATTTGAATAAGTTCTGTTACGTTTGTGGACAATTCATACTCTTCAAATAATAAAAGATAAAAAGTGGGCTCCAAAAACAGTGCCCAAAAACTGCAGCAATCGTTTGTTTATAGTGGAAAAACATTAGCAGCGTGGTATGCTGTTTGCCACTCCAATGATATGGAGTAATCCAGGAATTCATAATAAAGCTAATTGCTTTGTATGTGCTAATACAGGTAGGTACATTTAATTTGCGGATTTTTGTGGTTTTGAATTTATGCGATTCGAAAACTACAGATTTTCATAGAAATTAACTTTCAATTAAAAAATCGATATTATAATTTTGTATGTTACATTCCGAAATTTTATTAAATTATACAGAAGCACTCGGTAACACAAAATGCAGAAAGAAAACATAGATATAGATCTGTGGTATCCGCGCAAACTCCAATATTCCATTCTCAACTTGAAAGCTCCGAATATGAAAATGAATTGAATACTGATTTTGTTGAAAACCTCGAAATAGAAACTGATTTTGTTGAAAACCTTAAAATGGAAAATGATTTTGTTGACGACCCCAGTAACAAACCTATTATATTCTATAATATTAATAGGCTAGGTGATTTCTTTTTACGATGTTTTGTTCTACCGTTTTATCCCGATTTTGACCAAACGCATATTATTTCAAAGCTATTTCTTTTTAGCTGTTCACCAGATTTACAGATCTTAAAATTTTTTTCTTTGTTTTGAGTAAATTGTATATAAAATTGTTACTAACACATACATAAAATTATTCTATGTGCGTGTTTATTAAATTTGGTAATGATTCCGTTATCTTCATTCACAATAATAATAAACCAAAAACGTGTTGGTTTGTGAATTGGCTAAGTTGAGAAATAAAGTTGCCTACAAATTGCACTCGAATTTCGAATGCTGGAACCTGCTAGTAAACAAAATTAAGCTAGATTTCATTTCTGCTAAATTACAGCTTACACAGAGGAAGTCAGAAGAGCTTGATTATTTTCTAAATGCGAATAACCTCCTAGAACCAGACGTCAGCGTAGCGACATACCGAAAACGCCAAGCGAGTATCTAAAAATACTTTGTACAGAGTAGCGACAAAGCAAGTGCATATAGCGCTGATATCAATAAGATAATGGAAGCGATGAATATGAAATACAATGCGCACACTGGAGATTATTTACTGTTAGCTCTAAATTTTGTTTGAAGGAGATCCTATTACAAAAAACAAATGAAAGGCCACCTATTCCGGTTATCTACAGTACAAAAGAGTCTTATAATGTTATGAAAACGGTACTAAATTATAGTCAATTGATATAATTGACTACTAAGAATCTACAACATTAATAGGCTAGGCGATTTCTTGTGACCGATGTTTTGTTCTACCATTTTATTCCGATTTTGACCAGGCGTATATTATTTGAAAAGTATTTCTTTTTAGCCGTTTTGCAGATTTACAGATATTTAAATTTTTTCCTTTATTTTGAGTAAATTGCATTTAAATTTGCTACTAATACATACATAAAATGATACATATGCTATGTGTGTTTTATTAAATTTGCTAATATGTTTTTTAATGAGTTTGTTATCTTCATTCACAATAATAATAAACAATAAAAGGATTGGTTTCTGAATTGGCTAAGTTGAAAAATAATTTCCTAAAAATTGCACTCAAGTTTCGAGCGCTGGAATCTGCTAGTATAATATTATACCACCTATGTTTTCATACATTTGCAGGGAAAGCGGTCGAGCTTATTCCAGCAGCAGTTTGATCTGCCAGTAAGTCACTACGATTCAAGTAAAGTTAAAAAATAGTATCTCTGGTATCTATGCGATTTAAAAAAGTACACATTTGTTACATTAAATAATCATATTTATAATTTTGCATGCTTTCAAACAAAAAAATTTCAGTTTTTTTTACTACTGGAGCTACTCGTTCGAAACCACTTGCAATAAATATGTATGTAAATACGTACAACGGCGAAAAAGTGCGTCATTTTGTGTAACATTCGTTGTCTTGTTGATTTCTACGTAAACGGATATACACATTTATTTATTGTGTTTTATGATGCATTTA
Source organism: Cordilura impudica (assembly GCA_963682025.1). Taxonomy (NCBI): domain Eukaryota; kingdom Metazoa; phylum Arthropoda; class Insecta; order Diptera; family Scathophagidae; genus Cordilura; species Cordilura impudica. The sequence continues at coordinate 103,993,774 of OY821517.1, forward strand.
AGAAATGAAAACTTAACATTCAATATTTTGTACGCATATGAAAATCTAAATGTCAAAACCATTAACTCAAGATAAAACGTTTTTGAAAACTAGTACAGTGATTGTCATGTTATTATAAACTTTCCAATAGTATGTACGAGTCTTAAAATAACAACTTATTAATTTTTTTTATACAAGGGATTGAAGCAAATATATATATTAATACGTGAAAGTAAATTTTTAGTTCCCTTTTTAAGAAATATTCGGGCACGGAGGAGTGTGAAAATCGGCACAGTTATAGTTCATATGGAGGAGAAGCTGAGAATGATAAAATTTATGTATAATCTGTCTTAAAAATGTATTAACCCATTAACGCCCAAATGAAAACGGTGAACAATTTTAATAATTCAATTTTTATTATCAGTATTAAAACAGTTTTCTTAAAATAATATAAAAGAAAAAAAAAGAAAAAAAATATTAAAAGTTGTGTTTTTAGAGGTGTACTAAGTTTAGTACAATGGGCGCTTATGAGTGGTATTTTGCAAAACATCCTCTTTCCAAACATAGCGTTTTCAGGCACTTATCACATGAAGTTTTAACTCGATTTGAGCACATAACACATCTAAGTTGGTTTGGTATTTTTTGGGGGTTGTGGCCATTATTTTTTCTGCCTTCTCCGTCAATTCCAAAAGACGTTGGCCTAGCTTTATTTGCCTTCTTGTCGCTCAGATACATACGTGCTATATGCCTACGAAACCATAACTGATCAACACTATCATCAGGGTTTGCAATGCAGTATAATCGCCATGCATTTGAAATAGTCATGTCGACTACGTAAGTAAACAATACCCACCACCACTTCTTTCCTTTCACTGCAATTCGGTACATTCCTATAGACTGATCCATTTGATCTACCCCTCCCATGCCTTTATTATAACTTTGGAAAACATGAGGTACGGGTACATCAACTTTTTGTTTCTTCAGAGAACACCATCTTTTAACTTTCCCTATAGGCTCTAAAGTATCGAAATTTGTTCCAATCGTGCAAACATTATTATCTTTCCATCTAACCATAAGAATTTCGTTTATCTTATCAAAGCTATGGTCGTATTCAGCCCTGGGTTTTTTACGCATATCCTTCGAGAAATCAATGGACACCGTTTAGTTCTATTTTCGCGCAAGGTTCCAGTAGATCTGTATCCAAGGTTCTTCAGGTCTACAAGCAGGTCGTAATTCGTAAAAAAATTATCAAAGTAAACTGCATGTTCCTCTGGTTTTGTTGGCGCTTTTGTTAGCAAATTCTTCACAACACGAGAGCCAAGAGGTTCAGTGGTAGCCTCGGAAGTTTTGCCACAATATATGTCAAATGTATAACAATATCCGTCGAAGCTGGTCAACGCCCAATTCCGATATCCGTACCGCACAGGTTTACCCATTATAAATTGTTTGGCTGAATGGTGTCCAAAGTACTTAACCATTGATTCGTCAATCGACAAATTTTCATGTAACATTCCGAATTGACAAAACTTTTTTTGTAAAATATCACAAAGTGGGCGCATTTTGAACATCTTATCAGTAGATGTTATAGCCAAAGCGTTATCTGCAAAATGCAGGTTTCTTTTAATTTCCAAGAATCTATTTCTTGACATGCACTCTGACACTAATGGCACACCTAGGTCGTCATCTAAGCTCCAATATGACCTTTCACTAGGTAGTTTATGATATCCGGTAAGTATAAGTATGCCCAAGAATTTACGGAGTTCCTCTTTGGTAAAAACGCTTTCGTGCCTATTGTTTTGTCCTGCATATATTGTGCTTTGCGTTGCGATAAGCTCTAACACTTCATCGTCAAAAAGATGCTCAAAGACTTTCACTGGGGTCATACCATGTAAGATTTCCGAAACATTAGCACGTCGTTCTTCAATATGTTTTTGATCTGGAGTAGATGGAAAAACTGAATAAAAGAGGGCACATTTTCTCCAAGTTGGTGACGCTGCACTATTTTCAATTCTTTTTCTCTTAGGCACATTCCGTGAAGTAGATGACGCGAATATTTTGAGGGGTTCGTCGTCATCGCTACTCCATTGCTCTTCAACGGCAGTGGTATGTCTGTGAGTACTAACTTCTATATTACCGGGAACATCTCGAGGTAATTTGTTTCCATACAGGTCGTCGTCTCCACCTTCCTCTTCATCGGTGATAACACCTGGATTGGGTGGCACCATAAATACATCGTAAGTAGCATCATCTTCACTACCTTGGCTAATAATGCCCTGTATTGCTTCTTCTAACCCAAAATAGTTTTTGTTGCGTGTAAAAGTATATCGGTTTGCCATTGTATACTTTCGAAGTTTATATTTTTAGTTAATAATATTTATAAAAGGTCGCTATTTGAAAGAAAAACACACAAAAAACAAGAAAAAACTTCAACTCGAAAGCACAGTACAATAACAAAAATGTTTTCACTTTGCTAATTTAATTTACCTCAAGCGCCCAGTGTACTAAACTTAGTACAGCAGCTTTTTATATATTACAGCACGAACAAATCTATACGAACTAAACCGTTTTATGTAGTTTTTATTACAATGTGATGATATCGAGCAAATATAATACTTTTTAACGCTTTTCAAAGTCAAATCATTTACACTAAACTAAATAAGCACTCACTCGCCAAGACGAAATAAATCGCTAGCACAAAACGGGGATTACCCTTATTCTTAATTTATAACTATGATTTATTATGGATACATAGTATTGCATGTACTCTTATTAACAGGTAAAAAGCGTTGCCAGAGTGAAAAATTTCATTAGATGATTTTTATTTCAACTTAAAGTGATGTACTATTTATAGTACAGTGGGCGTTAATGGGTTAAAGTAAATAAAATATAATATTTCTAATAATTCGTTGCACCATGTTAATGAGAATGATTTAAATTGTATATGGCACGCCCTGTGTTGAATTGTGAATTGCTTAAATTGATAAGCATACCTTTGACTCATTTAAATATTCATAAATTTTTAAATTGATTGAAAAAATAATATATTCTAGAATTTTCACTCGAATTTCTACTAGTAAAAGTACAACCCAACCATACTGCGTGAGGCCATTAATGGGCATTGGTAAATTGCAATTAAAAAAATATATATATTTAAATGTAATTTAATTAAAACTATAGTATTGAAAAAATAAGTTTTGTGTGTTGCAGAGCGCTACGCATAGACTTTAAATTTGATGGTAGCATGTTTCACAGACGAATTCCAAAAAAGTAAATTGCAGATATTATGTGGGGTTAAATGTTGAGTTATCTATAGGGTCGCTATATAGAGAATGTGTCTTTCCCAGATGCGGCATTTGAGTGATCACACCAGGTGAGAGTATCATTAAAGGTGATATCTAAATTTTAGGTTAAACAATTTGAATTTCTTGGTCGTTTATAGTTGCTACCGGTTTAATAATCAAGTTAAGTGACATTCGTTTACAACAATTTCTGTTTTTATCAGGAAATTCATTAAATCCAGAAATATGATAGAAATAAAAAACATGTTCTATTTAATTACAATTGAAAGAAAAAAAAATATGTTTTCTATAAAGTTATGCAAAAGTCATAAAAATTTTAAGGAGGGTCCGGAGGGATAAGTCCCAAAGTAAAAAATGTTCCTATCGAAAAAGTAATAGAAAGGAATTAGGAATTCCAGGATTGTAAACTAGTAAACAATGATTTGTTTTTAATTGTTTTAATTGCTTTTACAGGCAACGAAATTATAATTGCTGAAAGCATGGGGCAAATAATATACATATACAATCGCAATTGATGTTTGAAAACTCATCAAATATTATATCATACTCCATGTGTTCAAAACTGTGGTAAGTTACTATATTACATAGTATAACAGCCATCAATGTGAAAGCACTAGGCCAGTATGGCAAAACATCCAAAGGGTGTGGTCAAACTTCTTTTATGACATATTTCTAGCTATAACCAGCTATCAAGAATCATTGATGATTCATTCCATTCTTCAGCAAATAAATTCCGAGATTCAAGTCGGACTATTTTTACTGTATGAAAGTCCAGGTCATAGCCAAAAATTATTTTAAAATGTGTTAATAATTTGCACCCCTTATTTGTATAATATTTTCAAAAATATGATAATATGGAAAATATTTTATATCCTAATGTTTTGAAAATGCATACGGGTAATTCCATGTCAAATCAACCAACGGGTGTACACTACCTTCTCCAAATTGTATGATTTTTCGTAGAAAGACAGATTATTATAGAACTAAAATAAGTGCAAAGTTTGAGGGCACTGACACTTCTGTATTCGGAAATATGTGGTCTTGAAAATCGTAAAAAAAGATCAAAATTTACAATTTACAGAAGAGAACTTTATAAATTAAAAGGAAGTGTAAACAATATTATTCAATCTATGAACGAGCCAGAAAACGAGACTTCAGACTCGGAAAGTGAAGCATCAGTTTCGGGAGATGTTCGAATTTCTAAGTTAAACGAAAGTTTAACATATTTACAAGAATCTCCAATATGTTCGAGAAAAATTCCATTAAAAGGGTATACAACTAGAAAGTTAGAAAAAATAACAACATCAATTAAAACCAACATTTTCCCAAATTCAACACCTTCAACCTCTCACGTATGCCCAGAATCGGAAATAATCGAACAACTAAAAGAAAAGTTTAAATCAATAACTAAAAACAGTGATAAAATTCAACTTTTAACTATTTTACCTAAAAGCTGGACATCGAAAAGAATGGAGGAGGAATTTCAAATAACAAATTTCATGGCACGGAATGTAAAAAACTTGGTTGAGACAGAAGGCGTATTGAGTACACCGAATCCAAAACTTGGAAAACGATTGCCATTAGAAATTGTTGATGTGGTGAAAATCTTTTATGAAACTGATGATGTCAGCAGATGTCTACCAGGATGTAAAGTCTACGTGTCAATAACAGAAAATGGTGTAAAAGTAAAAAAAAAATAAAAGACTTTTACTCGGAAATCTTCGAGAAGTTTATGCTTTATTTAAAGAAAAACATGAAGGGATAACTATTGTAATTTCTAAATTTTGTGAACTTCGACCAAAAAATGTGGTTCTAGTGGTTTGTAAAATACATCAAAATACAAAACTAATGCTCCACGCAATAAACCTGAAAAAATTGACAGAAAATGTGCAGGATTTTGTGCTGGAAACTTATAAAGATTGTTTAAAAAGACTTAAGTATATGCAATCCCCCATCACCAACTTGCTACCTTGGCAGATGTAGCATGTGTCCAGATATACAAAATTTTAAAGAGAAACTTGGTGAATTATTATTAGAAAATGAAATTGATGAAATCATATATAAACAGTGGATAAGTGTAGATAGAGACTCTTTGGAAACTATTATTAAAGAAACTGATTCTTTTCTGGATTCTTTATGCGAAAAACTGCTAACTCTTCTACCCCATTCATTCGTATCTAAAGAGCAGGGTGTATTTATGGCTCACAAAAAGTCTGCGTTGGAAGAAAATGAGTATTTAGTAATTTGCGACTTCTCCGAAAATGCAACTTTTGTGGTTCAGGATTCTGTGCAAGGCTTTTTATGGAATAATAGCCAGGCCACACTATACCCAATAGCAATTTATTACAAATCAAATGGAAAATTAGAAACTACAAATTTTATAATAATATCAGACTGTCTAATACATAATACCATAGCAGTTCATTTATTTCATCGCCACCTAAATGAGTTTTTAAAAAACAAGTTTTTGAAAATACCAAAGAAAATTTTTTATTTTTCGGACGGTTCTTCCGCTCAATTTAAAAATAAAAAAAACTTTGCCAATTTATGCCATCATAGCGAAGATTTTAGTTGTTCCGCTGAGAGGCATTTCTTTGCTACTAGTCACGGCAAAGGACCTAGTGATGGTCTTGGTGGAACGGTAAAGCGTGAAGCACGAAGAGCCAGCTTGCAACGTCCATTCGAAGATCAGATAACTACTCCTCTCCACTTGTATAATTGGTGTCAGCAAACTCTTCAGAACTGCAACTTTGCATATTTAACGGAAAAAGATTATGAAGAAGAAGAGAAATTGCTAACTGATAGATTTATTGGATTACGTACAATTCCGGGAACTCAAAAGCAGCACAGCTTCATACCAATTTCAAAAACACAATTATAAGCTAAAATTTATTCCGCTGATAGCAAATTTGTAATTGAAAACATTTATAATAAAACTAAACAACAACAACAGCATTCATCATAATAATGTCAACAACGCCAACAACAACAACAACAACAGCATTCATCATAATAATGTCAACAACGCCAACCTTTACTCTATGATAAATATTTCTGGATCCAAGCATACCCCCAGTCTGAAATTTTTTGGAACTTTAGGGAAGGAACCAATCATAAACATATATTTTTTTCAGATTTTTAAAATTGTCGTTTTTACAGCTATAGCCTCCCGAATTATAGGTCAAGAGATGTGACCTTTGACCTTTCCAAAAAAAAAAATCATGTTGTATATCAAATTAAAGGTAATTAATTAACCTTTCAAATCCGACCTTGATAAGTTGCGTCACTATAATATTAATCAAGAAAATGATAACTAAGTAAGTACAACTTTGTACATTTTTATAGTTTTTCCCGATATTCAAGACCTCATATTTCCGGATCCAGATGCGTCAGTGAACTTAAATTTAGGATTTTTCTTATTTCTCGGATACACTTTAATCCTGCCAAAATTCAGCCAATTTGGAAACAGTGATGTAAAAAACAGCCATATTTTAAGTTGAGTTCAGATGGTTTAACCCATACATAGAAATGTTCCAGTCCGTAAAGGGAAGAATGGTTACGCCAATAGCTCACAGGGGAAATGTGTAAACATCACGTAATTAAAGATTTGTTATGGCACTTTTTTAAAATCAAAGAGAAAACGTCATTTATGTGTCACTTATAGGAATCAACTACAGGGGCTCTGCTAATATAAAAATATTTAATATTATTTATAATTTCAACCGGTTAATTTTTAATTTTTCGTTTTTTATTTTTCATTTATAATTTTTTATCTCCCTTTTTTTTAATTTTTTATTTTTTCAGTTTTAATTTTTCATTTTTCGGTTTTCATTTTTCATTTTATTTTTCCTTTTTCACTTTTATTTTCCATTTTTTTATTTCTGTTTTTATTTTCCATTTTTAATTTTTCGTTTTTAATTTTTCTATTTAATTTCAAATTTTTTTTTATATTTTTATTTGCCATTTTTCATATTCATTTTTCATTTTTATTTTTAATTTTTCGGTATTCGTTTTTATACCCTATACCACTATGTGGCTTGGGTATAATGACTTTGCGCTGCTGTTTGTAACAACCAAAATTATTTGACCTACACCCATCTTTAATTATACCGATCGAATAAGAATCACTATCTGATTCGATTTAACGATGTCCGTCCGTCCGTCTGTGTGTCCATGTAAAGCTTGTAATCAAACTGCAGGTCGCATATATGAATATATTTTGATGAAATATGGTATTTGATCTTTTATCGGCCATGGGATGAACGCTATTAAAATTGGTGAGAATCGGTCCATGTTCAGACCTAGCCCCCATAAAAATGTACCCTATGAAATCAACATAAATTGCCATAAGATCCAAATTATCATATAAATCTTAGTCAAATTGGGTTTGTATGTGTTTATTACATCCATTAATCAGCAGTCCAAAAATGATCCCTATGGGACAACCTTAGTCATAGGCCCCATATAGAGCTGCTTCCCGATCTTCACTTAAATCTATCAAGAAAGAAAAATATTGCAGTGATTCTTCTCAAATTTTGTTTTTATATATTTTTTCAAAGTACAAGAGACTTTACCAAATATGGTCAGGATCGGTCCGTTTTTGGGCCTAGGCGCCATATAGATATAGCATCCGATGTGAACTTTTTCATATCTGCAGCCGAAAAAATTAATAAAAATCCCATTCAAATTTGGTTTATGCTTATTTTCTATATCCAGTTAGTTGGGCCTGAGAGATAGGGTATCTAAACGCATGGTATAGGGTATCGTATAGTCGGTCTAGACCGACTATAATTTTCTTACTTGTTTATTTTTCATTTTTGTTTTTAATTTTATTCAATTTTCATTTTTTAATTTTTAATTTTTTATTTCCCATTTTTAATTTTTGATTTTTTATTTCTCATTTTTCCTTTTTTCATTTTCATTTTTAATTTTTCGTTTTTAATTTTCCATATTTCATTTAAAATTTTTATTTTACATTTTTTATTTTACATTTTTCATTTTAATTTTAAATTTTTTATTTTTAATTTTTTATTTTCATTTTTTATTTTTAATTTTTCGGTTTTCGTTTTTAATTTTTAATTTGTTATTTTTCATTTTCCATTTTTAAATTTTCATTTTTTATTTTTCATTTGTTATTTTACATTTGTTATTTTTCATTTTTTATTTTTCATTTTGCGGTTTTCGCTTTTCATTTTTAAGTTTTTATTTTCCCTTTTTTATTAGTAATTTTTTATTTTTCATTTACATTTTTTATTTTTCATTTTTAATTTTTCATTTTATATTTTTAGCTTTTCATTTTTCATTTTTCATTTTTATTTTTTATTTTTCATTTCATTTTTCATTTTTTATTTTTCATATTTCATTTTCAAACAGGTTAATACATATCACAATTTTTTCACCAATGCAATCATAAGTCTTTTAGCTTTCGCGTTACACGTTACGCTGTTTTTGTGATTGTATTTTTTAATAGAAATTTACCCACCTGCGCGTATAGATGTTTACACATCAATAATATTTTCGAAAGAGTTTTACATACATACCTTTAAAATTTTATGCTTAGCCAAAACCGACATAACAATTTCGAGTATGGTTTTAGGAAAGGATGTGTCACCGATCGCCAATATTGTAAATTTTTTTTTGCAAAAGATTAGATAAAGGCCACAGTGGCTGGAAAATTTTACGACTTAGCAAAAGCATTTGAACTTATAGACCACAATATTGTTTTGAATAAACTACGACATTATGGAATTTGTGGCAGAGAATTCTCTATTTTCAGAAGTTATCTGACTGATCGGAGTCAATTTGTACAAATTAGTACAAGGAAAATTCCTATTGGTCTTTTTGAGCATAGTGTGCCACAAGGCAGTGTGCTTCGGCCCTTATTTTTTTTTTAGCAATTTTGCTTAATGATATTTAAAATCTTGACTTATTTTACCAATATAAGTGCGAAACAGCTGTCAAAGTGTATATGGAACGGGATGCTGCTCTTATGTCTGAATTGGCTAGAATAAATAAACCAGTAAAACGAGTTTGATAGGATTTAAGCCTTATACTACTCAAAGTGACAACTTCAGTATAATTGTAGATGGGAAGGAAACTTCGGAAATTAAGTTAACTAAATATTTAGATGTTCATCTGCAAAACAATCTAGCGTGCAATCAACACGTCCAGTACCTTAAAATAAAAACAACTTAAATTTAAAAACAAATTTGGACAAAAAACAAAAAAATAAATTTATAATGCCTTAATTCAGAATCAGTGAAGGTAGTGGCAAACCTTCCAACAACATATCGCACAATATCTCTTTATTGTTAGGTATTCAAATCGGTTTTACCAATTCATGGACTGTATGAATTCCAACTTTTACTGAATGTCTTTATGTGTCTGAATAATATTGAACACCATATATTGAAGTTTACAAGGAATCAACATGCTTTCAATACGAGAAACAACAATAATTTAGCAGTATCTTGGTGTAGGTTGAAGAAACCAAGCAGCGGATAGAATATATGGGTAGTAGTGATTTTAACAAATTGTCTCTAAGTTTGAAAAATATAACATTTAAAATATATTTAAATAATTACCTATTACATCAATTGGAAGCGTCTGATGTAAAATTTTATGATCTCAAAATGTAAAAACGGTAATTTTTTATTTTTATTAAATTTTTAACGTAGCTATACATTAAAATTTAAAATTTTTCCAAACCGTCTCTACAAGTTTTTAATAACAACATATTCAGGACGTTCGGTCGATATCTATTAAGGTACTATCACGCGATGTGTTTTTTTACATATGTATGTACTGCCAAATTTTCCCACAGCAAAAGTTGTATACATCGTGCGGTACATATAAAACATTATTTACATATATACAATACCTGAGGAAAGTCACATGTACATTTTTCAATTAGAATGAGTTCTATTTTGGCATAACAAACATATGAAAATGCAACACTGCTTGTGGCGAAAGGAAAGCAGAGCAAATTATAAAGATTAATATTGAAAGAAAAATAAATTGTTTAATATTAATTAACAATTAAAAAATATATAAAATATATAACTTGATTTTTAGTAATAAATTTTTGTAAATTCACAAATTAAATCAGCTGTTGTTTTCATTTAGAGGTTATGTCATACGGAAATAGAATATGTGTGATAGAAAACAATTATGAATTATGAAACATACGGAATTACATATGAATAAAAAAAGTAAAAAGTACAAAACACATCGTGCGATATCACCTTATCACCGATATCACCATGTGTGATATTTTTAATATTAAATCAAACATACGGCAGTATTTTATAATATATTTATACCCAATACCACAATGAGTTTGTGCTGATGTTTGTAGTTATCAAAAATATTTAAACCAAGTTTTATTGTATCGATTGACTCAGAATCACTTTCTGAGTCGATTTAGCTATGTCCGTCCGTCCGACCGTCTGTCCGTCTGTCTATGTGTCCATGTTAAACTTGTTATCAAACTACAGGTCGAAAATTATATTTTGATGAAAAGTGGTACATGAGTTTGTAACGACCATAAGATGAAAGCTGTTGAAATTGGTGAAAATATTTGCATGTATAGAGCTAGTCCCCATACAAATGAGATGGAATTAAATTGCCATAAGATCCAAATTATCATACAAATCTCGGTCAAATGGATTTGTGTGTGTTTATTAAATCCATTATTTAATAGTCCAAAAATAAACCCTATAGGACAGTTCTAAGTCATAGCCCATATATAAAGCTGCTGTCCGATCTCCACTTAAATCATAAAAAAAGAAAAATATTATAAAGATTTTTATTAAATTTTTTTACAGTTTTTTGAAAAAAAAAATAAATAAATGTAGCATCCGATGTAAAATTTTTCACGCAGTCAGGCAAAAAAAATTAATACCAGTGCCACTCAAATTCGGTATATGCTTATTTTCTATATCTGCTTAGCGGGACCTTAGATCGCACAGTTGGTTCGATCGTAATCAAAGTGGCGATTAATTCAGGGAATCCGTAATTTTAAAATTTTCTTATTTTTTATTGATGGATATTTATAAGTACATAAAAGACCAGCATTTGGAAACAAAAGGTGGACAAAAAAAATTTTTTTAAGCTGTTAGGCGCTTTTTGGTTTATTGGGAAAAATGTTCTTATATCACAACTTTTGCTGTAACTTTGGAACGAAAAGCGATAAATTAGCAAGCTAAATTGCAAATTAGAGCATATTTAATGTGCTTTTAGAGAAAGACAAGTTTTTAAAAAATAAGATAGGAAATAAATATTTAATATGTATTTATGTTAGTAAGATTTTAAATCAATATTTTATCCCAATTCCATAATTCCATAAAATTAACTCAAAAAGTCATATTAGGAAAATTATATTTTTTTGGTTAATAAATAAGCACATAAAAGTAACTATTTCAGAAAAAAATATTAAAAAAAAATTTCCATTGGTAAGACTTGTTTTGAAACACATTTTATCATTTTAATCATCATTAAATTCTTTTACTATTTAGGACGCTACGGCTTGTCCGTACTTTCTAAAGACATTTTTGCACCATGATCTAACACCGGTATAGGCGTACTGTCTGTAACTGTCTTACATTTTTTGCTTTAGTTGGTGCGTTGCACTGTTCAAAAGAAAGCTCTCTACGAGCTGTTTTACAAGGTGGGGGAACAAACGATAGCGAGGAATCCAACCAATTTTTATTATGTAATAAAAAGCGTTCATCATGCCTATTACTTTTTTCCCAACGAGTTTTAAACGTTTGGACAAAAGTATCAGAAGGGTGAATTCGTTTTATAATTTTTTGTCTTAGAAAATTAAATTTATATTTTTGATTTAGAATACCTGCATTTACCATAATATTATAAAGCTCTCGCCGTGAAATGAAAATAGTGTTGGGACTCGTTCCTAAAAAACAATTAGTAACTTTAACAGATTCAAGAATTTTAATTTTTTTTCGTTAATCCAATACCGATTACCAAACACAACTTACATCACTTTCAAAAAATTAAGACCATCACAATTACGAAAACGTTAAAAAAATATATTACAACACAAATAACTTAAATATAACAATCAAAACAAAGAAAACGTTCGGTCATTAGACTAAACCCGGACTTGAAATACTCTGCTCTGCGTAGTTGTAAACGATCTCTTTAAAATAAATTTATTGGCACACAATAAGTTACTAATAATGAATAATATCAGTAACATAGGAAACATAATTAGAACTTTGTTTGTAGGCATAAATTATCAAAAACTTATAATTGGGATGTGTGAGTGAGATGACTTTTGTTTAACAATCACGCAAGATCCGTAAAGCTAGTTTGAGAAATATATATTAATAAAAATACGTATATATATAAGAGTTATTAACAGTTACGTAAATTGTAAATAAATCTGTTTTTTTAAACAGGTTTATATTGAATTAAACTAAGGTATCATCTTTATATGTAATAAAAATAACTTATTAATATATTTAAGTGAGTGAACGCAATTTTATAAAACTCACGCGACCATCGCTAAAAAATTTAACATACTAACAACAACAACAGTAACTTAAATAAGAAAAATAAAGGAAAAAAAAAAGAAAAAAAAAATCAAAATATTTTTGTCTCTAAAAATTTTAATTCACAAGTAATTTTACAGAAAACTTAAAACATTAAAAAAATGCACAAAAACGCGCAAATATTTTTTCCTGAATAGGAAATCTGGGATGTTGTGCTTTCTTTATAAAATAATACAAACACAAACAACCTAAAACATATGTAGTTCCATTGCATCAAACATAAAAAATACTCTTTATTTGGAACATTACAAATAAAAATAACAAAAATATTTTTGCAATAAAAATCTAAACAAAAATTTGTTAACTATAAGTTAAAATACCTGAAGTTAATGGTTCCATAAAAAAATGTTTACTTTTGAAAGTTTTAAATAAAAAGAAATTAACTTTAAATATATTAAATTTCACTTTTTGCCACTTCTTGCAAAAACACGAAAAATTGTTCGACTTTAACACTTCACTATAGAAAAAGTATGTAACTTAAAACAATGATTTGTACCAGTATCGACTATCAATTTAATACACTATAATCCGGTACCAATTATAAGAAAACTTGAGTTTTAAAAAATCAATTAAGCGCCACTTTGAACGTGATTCAACCCAATGTGGATCGATTATAATTTTTTTAATTAAAAGCTATTTATTTTAGCCTTAGCTATAATTCTTGTAGAGATTTAGAAGAGAAATAATTAATGGTTATTCAGTCATAACTGGAAAACGCCAAACCCTTTAGAAGTTTTACTATACTGGCCTACTACTTTCACCCTGTCTTGGAGTTTCTCAACCCCCAGACAAGCCGAAGTCAAGAAATATCAAATCATGTTTAGAAAAGGAAGCGGCAGATAGCTCGTAATAAATTAAAACATTGACTTTATGACTGCTAAAAAAAAATATCAAGTAATGAGTTAGTTGTCATTGTATAGTGGGTTGGGACAAAACCTTAGGCCAAAGGACTTCACTCTATCGGTTAAATCAACTTCGCATAAGAGGTGCGCATTAAGGTCTACATCTTAAAAAGATGTTGTAATAGATTAGGTCTGTACTTAAATGTACGCGTGAATAAAATAAACATATACGAAAGACGTACAATAAAGTTGGCGTATTATCCCTTCTCTTACCTACATATATTGCAATACCACCACAAGGAGGATCTTTTCAGATACAAATTGTCAGATATTGTCAGATACAGATTTGCCAAACCAGGTTTCCGACACACAAACAATATCAATTCAACAGGTTTCAGATATATAAAGAAATTTCTCAATCTTATACATCAGTCTTTAAGCATGTGTATTATGCTGTCCCGTCCTTGAATGAGAAAAATGGTTTTTCGAGCCACACTTTCGCAAGAGGTATCAAAATTTGCGTAATTTTACACAGACCACGGTAGAAGTAATAAAAATCCAATTACATGCCATCTTGAGGGCTCTACTTTTGAAAACGTTTTTACAAACCTAAACCGTATGCTTAAAATAATAAATAAAAAAAAAACGAGATACAAATTTATTTTATTAATATATTTTATACTTGCAATTAATGTACAATAAAATAAAACTTATAATAAATGACTAAAACTTAAAATGTAAACATATTTTTTTGACAAAAATTTGGCATTTCTGCTCGTGATTTCAACCTGGTTCTAATAAGGCCATCTCTAGAAGCAGCGTTAGTTACACTTTGAGAGGCATCTGTTACCAGTTTAACACATCTTTCCACAGCTTGTGTGTGACAAGGAAAGTCAACAATTTCCAAGCTGTTATCTTTTGCCATGATTTGAAGGTCATCATTAGAAATATACCGAAGAACCGGCGGTGCTGTAACCCCACACTCGTGCCATATAATAATTTCGGTGTAATCTCCAGCAGAGAAGTTAATTTTTGGTGGTTTAAATATTCTGTGTTTAGTGGTACTTTCAGCTTCTCTAGCTTTAATTATTCTTTGCAATGCCAGCTCCCGAATGTGGTCTCTATCATCAAACAGCATACTGACAAGTAGATTTTCCGGGTGAGCAAAAAAAGCATTTCTTTCGATAACAGAATCCACAACTGATCGCATATTTTCGGGTAAAAAACGAGAGTACAAAATCAGATGAAAAATATGTTTGGCTCCTTCTTTAAAAGACGTTTTTTGTTTGATTAGGAACCAAATCGGAGCGTATACTTTAACAACGTAATTGACAAGTAGTTGCAATTTTTCTGATGGATTAAGGGTACTTACGTAAACTCTGAGTAGACGATTAGCAAAGGTAAGCCATCTCGAGTGCGCAATTTTTCCAGGTTTTCGGTTTGCCAGCTCAGGACTACAATAACCAGTTTGAACAGCTTTACATATCTCATAAAGATATTTTTGATCCGTACTTAGTTGATCGACCACATTTTTCGGCAAGTCAGGCAAATTACCAGCCACCGCACAAAAAGACACCGTTGTTTCATTTTCACAAGTAACTAATTGTTTTCCAATAAGTCCGGAATATTCTCTAGGTCCCGAAGTGCAACCATCTAAAGTCAAGAATAAATGACGAAGGGGTAACTCATTGGCATGGAGCATAAAAACACACCATTGTAGCGGTCTCTTCAAATACTCCTCCAAATATTGAATAACGCCACCCTTCCAACCGGTATTAGTTGCAGTTCCGTCACATCCAATGCAAATCACGTCATCTAAATTCCAACTTTTATCTTCTAATAAAGTTGTGATCGAAGTTAGAATGCCCTTTGCAGTGCCACGACTTGGCGTTGTGTGACCCAAATAAATTGATCCAGGTTCTGATAAAATTGAGATGTGTTCTTCTAAAATTTCTTTGCGATGGTAACGATCCCCTATTTTCTCACTTATCAGAGTCTTGTCTTTTCGTCCATCAAAGTAAATGCTTTTAATAACAATATTTCCAATGTCTTTTGAATTTTCTTTCCGGACTTTAGATACAGCTCTGTGTATTTTGTTTTTATCGATTACCAGAGTTAAATTTTCGGTAGAAATTAAGCCGAAGTCAGTCAAAACCGCAGAAGCAACAGCAGCAGCAGAGCGAGTCGATAAACCGTATCTATCACAGACCTTAGCAACTGTTGGCAACGGCAATGTATTCCGATTCGTCGTTGAAGTCGAAGGTGTATCTGGCGAAAGTATGTTAGTGGGAGATGCCTCCGTTATCGGATACGTTTCTAGGGAAGATTCACACAGTGAAACACAATTTTCTGGGATAGAATCGGTTTCTTGAGTAGAACGCTGCTTTTTTGCTGCCCTTATGGAATGTTCAGTTTGTCTCTGCTTTCGTTTTATTAATCGAGCTGTTTCTATTTTATCAACTCCACATATAACCATTTTTCTGTAATTTCTTTGATCCAACAAAAAACTTCTTTCATTGATTGGAACTTTCTTAGGTTTTAAACAAGAACAAAATTCAAATGAAGTGTATTTGCAAGCAGCAACGTCGAAAAGCTTCTCAGATGACTCCAAAAAACACTTTAGTTTGTTTTCGAAACCATTTTTTCGTTTGCTTTTGGGGTATCTTTTCAAATGGAGGTACTTTTCGAAATAGGATTTGAGTAACTGAATAACTCGTTCCTTTGTTACGATTGGAATCGAAGCTTTGGTCCAAATATTGTCAATCTCTTCAAAAACAATCGCATATATATCTGAATTTGATGGATCTTTTCCATTATACTTTAATTTCATGTTATACTTGATAAATAAAATATATTTAAGAACGTCTCTTATAGTTGGTAGCTGCCGATCATCAAGTTCCTTATATGGTCCCAATATAACACAAGTTGTCTCACTACGCCTCGAACTCATTTTTCTTAATCACAAACACCGCTCTTAATACTGTAACTCAACTGACTAATGTATTATAAATTAGTTTAGTTTTTTTAGTTTTCTTTTTTGGGGAAACCCCAATTTACGTATTTTGGTATTAATAAATATAACAAGTGATTTTGAAGTGTTGCCAGATTTTTTATTTTTTTCATGTTCAAGGGTTTCTATGTTTTAGGGAGTAAGCTGTAACTATAAAAGGAACTTAAAAACTGGTTCGTAATAAACAAGAGTTCGCTATAACTGTAATAATTGGTATATAATTTGAAAGTGAATGTTTTGGGTCCGGAAAAAATTTTTTTCCCGGATTTTTTTTTTTTATAAAAAATTCTTTATAACCGGTGTACGTTATAAACGAACTCCACTGTGTCTAGCAAATTCGTAGTCGCCGTTAAAGTGTTGTTGTTATATATAGTCGTGGTATATTTAGTTTAGGTGTCGAAATTAAGGATAGGGAAATATAATCATGAAAATAACTACTTTTTAAAACTTTGAAGATCGGTAGAACCCTAAAGATATTGTTTCTTTTTATTTTTAAAATCATTTTGGGAATCTACGATCAATTACGCAAATTTTAAGAGGTCTTGCGTTAGGGAAATCCAAAAAAAAGAAATTCGGGACAACCTAATGTGTATGTCAAATAATAATGCCGGACTACAGTAAAATCTAATAGAATTAGATGTCATGTCATGCAAATTTAAATAAAATCCATGTTATTCGTATTGTTGAATTAAAAAAAATAAGTTTTAAAAGCTAACTTTCGTCGTTTTAAAATTCTGAAAGCAATATTTTATTAATAAAACAATTTCAATTATATTACATTTTTACATATTACCTCATTATACCCTATACCACTATGTGGTTTGGGTATAATGACTTTGTGCTGCTGTTTGTAACAACCAAAAATATTTGACCTAGACCCATCTTTAATTATACCGATCGAATCAGAATCACTTTATGAGTTGATTTAACAATGTCCGTCCGTCCGTCCGTCCGTCCGTCCGTCCGTCTGTGTGTCCATGTAAAGCTTGTAATCAAACTGCAGGTCGCAAATATGAATATATTTTGATGAAATTTGGTATATAAGCTTTTATCGGCCATGGGATGAACGCTATTGAAATTGGTGAGGATCGGTCCATGTTCAGACCTAGCCCCCATACAAATTACCCATATGAAATCGACATAAATTGCCATAAGATCCAAATTGTCATATAGATCTTACTCAAATTGGGTTTGTATGCGTTCATTACATCCACTAATGAGTAGTCCAAAAATGATCCCTTTGACCCCATATAGAGCTGCTTACAGATCTTCACTTAAATCTATTAAAAAACAAAAATATTGCACTGATTCTTCTCAAATTTTGTTTGTACATATTTTTGCAAAATACAAGAGACTTTACCAAACATGATCAGGATCGGTCCATTTTTGGACCTAGTCCCTTTATAGATATAGCATCCGATATGAACTTTTTCATATCTGCAGCCAAAAAAAATAATAAAAATCCCACTCAAATTTGGTTTTTGCTTATTTTCAATGTCCAGTTTTAGTTGGGCCTAAGAGATAGGGTTTATAAACGCATGGTATAGGGTATCATATAGTCGGTCTAGACCGACTATAATTTTCTTACTTGTTTTTAATTGGTTATTATCTTTCTGATTTTTTATAAAAATGTGATAAAATATGACAGATAAAAAATTAACTAATTACACAGTTATAATATGAGAAACAGATGAAAACAAGTAAGAAAATTATAGTCGGTCTAGACCGACTATGCGATACCCTATACCATGCGTTTAGAAACCCTATCTCTTAGGCCCAACTAACTGGACATAGAAAATAAGCAAAAACCAAATTTGAGTGGGATTTTTATTAATTTTTTTGGCTGCAGATATGAAAAAGTTCATATCGGATGCTATATCTATATGGGGACTAGGACCAAAAATGGACCAATCCTGATAATGTTTGGTAAAGTCTCTTGTATTTTGCAAAAATATATACAAACAAAATTTGGGAAGAATCAGTGCATTATTTTTGTTTTTAATAGATTTAAGTGAATATCGGGAAGCAGTCTATATGGGGCCAAAGGTATCATTTTTGGACTACTCAATAATGGATGTAATGAATGCATACAAACCCAATTTGAGTAAGATCGATATGACAATTTGGATCTTATGGCAATTTATGTCGATTTCATAAGGGTCATTTGTATGGGGGCTAGGTCTAAACATGGACCGATTCTCACCAATTTCAATACCGTTCATCCCATGGCCGATAAAAGCTTATGTGCCAAATTTCGTCAAAATATGTTCACATTTGCGACCTGCAGTTTGATTACAAGGTTTACATGGACACACAGACGGACGGACATTGTTAAATCTACTCAAAAAGTGATTCTGATTCGATTGGTATAATAAAAGATGGGTTTAGGTCAAATATTTTTGGTAGTTATAAACAGCAGCACAAAGTCGTTATACCCAAACCACATAGTGGTATAGGGTATAAAAATCAGTATCTCAAGTATACATATAACTCCATCATATGTCTGGAACATTCTGTAAAGAATAACACACAAACAACAAAATATAGTAAATAAGTATATATTGAAAAATTTTTAGTTATTATTACATTTAAAGATTAATATTTTGTTGAGATTTTAATGTCATGGTAAAGTACTGTAGAAATCTTACCGAAGAACTGAATGATTTTCCCAAAATTATTTTTTGCACAACACATGGCTGCAAAAAATGTGTCACTAGCATAATATATGTTCAATGCTGCATATGCGTCAATGCAACACGTTCACTTTTTGTACAATATCGTATATATTCTTACTGTCGCAATAAAATATCGCATTTGCAATTTTATATGATTGCCTATTCGGAGTTGTGATTGTTATATGACAGTTTCACAAACAGCATATCAACTTGGTTATCTATAATATGCTATCCTCTAGTGTCTGTATGTTTCAATCTTTCGAGACGTTTCGAAAGCCCCCTGCTGACAATGAAAGATAAAATTTGGCAACGTATAGCACAAGCCTAGTGTACAATATGTCATTGTATTAAATTTTTAGTCGATAATGACTAACAGCGAACTAGAATTCAAAAACTATTTAGCGCTTGTTCCATCGATTATTCCAATTCCGCTTTTATCTCCTGAATAGATTCAAAACGAAAATCTCAGAAATCGTTTTTTTCAGCTTATTGAATAGCTACACACAGAAAAAGAATTTGTTGGAAATGGGTTACCATTAAAAATAATTATTTATTTACCCAGATATATTATTGTAATTCAAATATATTTGAAAATAAAATAGATTTTCTTTATAAAATACCTCTTAACCATAATTCTAATAAAATGAAAATAGATACAACAGCAAAATAAGTTCCTTTCACCAATGAAAGTTTTTATTCAAGTTAAAATAATTTAATTGGGGCAACTGAACTAAAGCCAGTATAACATGTATTATCTCTAAATATTGGTGATAACAATAAAATATTCCATCATAACGAAATATTTTAAACTAAAAATGAATTTACAGTCATTGTTACAAATTTTATGTTAATATGATAGAAACAAATTTGTATTTATAACAATTTTTCGGTTACTATAAAGTGGGAAACAAAATTTATTTGGTATTTACAACCGAAAGGAAATCAAATTCAGTTATTAATATCATCAAGCATAATAAAGAACATTAATCGATTGGGTAAGTGGTCATTATTTTTATACCCTATACCACTATGTGGTTTGGGTATAATGACTTTGTGCTGCTGTTTGTAACAACCAAAATTATTTGACCTACACCCATCTTTAATTATACCGATCGAATCAGAATCACTATCTGATTCGATTTAACGATGTCCGTCCGTCCGTCTGTGTGTCCATGTAAAGCTTGTAATCAAACTGCAGGTCGCAAATATGAATATATTTTGACGAAATTTGGTATTTGACCTTCCATCGGCTATGGGATGAAAGCTATTGAAATTGGTGAGAATCGGTCCATGTTCAGACCTAGCCCCCATACAAATGACCCCTATGAAATCAACATATATTGCCATAAGATCCAAATTATCATACAGATCTTAGTCAAATTGGGTTTGTATGTATATATTACATCCATTAATCAGTAGTCTAAAAATGTTCACTATTGGACAACTCTTAGTCATAGGCCCCATATAGAGCTGCTTCCCGATCTTCAATTAAATCTATCAAAAAACAAAAATATTGCACTGATTCTTCTCAAATTTTTTTGGTATATATTTTTGTAAAATACAAGAGACTTTACCAAACATGGTCAGGATCGGTCCATTTTTGGGCCTAGTCCTCATATAGATATAGCATCCGATATGAACTTATTCATATCTGCAGCCGAAAAAAATAATAAAAATCCCACTCAAATTTGGTTTATGCTTATTTTCTATATCCAGTTAGTTGGGCCTGAGAGATAGGGTCTCTAAACGCATGGTATAGGGTATCGTATAGTCGGTCTAGACCGACTATAATTTTCTTACTTGTTTTTTGTTGTGTTTTTATTTTTTGTAAAAATTATTTTATGCAAAGTTAGTTTAAATTCAAAATAAGCTTTTCCAAATTTTGTTGCATTCTATTAGAAGTAAGATCGTCAAGGAATAGTTTTTATAAAAAAGCAAGTAAAAACACAAAAATAATGGTCGTAAATTTTTCATTCTATAGGAAATCTTACTATTTTAGGTAAAATTGCGACAATGCGTAGATAAACTGCTATTTTTTAACATCAAATTCAAATTGCTTTTACCCAATTTTATGAAACTATCTTTGGCTATTAAGTTGGTATTTGGGGGACAACAAAGCAAAATGTTAAATAACATTGAAAATAAATTAAAAGCCATTATCAAACAACAAACTGTCTGGCCATATTGTTTAGCATTGGCAAATTGATCAGAGTTAATGGGAAACGTATACAACTATCTCTACTACTTCAACTGAATAATGGCATTTACCTTCATACACACTCTAAACGATTTGCAAGCAAAATAAAACAGACGAGAAAAAAGCCTTTCGGTGACGGGGACAGGATCGTACATTCTAACCGTATTTGTCTACAGTAAAACGGTCATCTTACTTGGATCCAAACATGGTGTGCGGCCTTATTTTTACTATATTTTTATATTGCACAAGTTCTATTTTACTTATAACAGTTTTAAGAAATATCAGAACAATATAATGCGAGGATACAACATGCAGCTATAGACAATTATCAAACGGCAAAAAAGTAGTATAAGAGCCTAAGTGAGAACGGGAACATTAATGCATTAACTAATACACGTAATATCGCTTATTTATTCCCTATTCGTATGTGTTACTAAAATCTTTTTTATCATGTAATATAATCTTGTCTTTTATTAATTTTAATTTCATATTTAGAAATAAACTAATGAAAAAAAATAAGAGCATTAAAAATGCATGTGCATTTATATATCAGATGATTAGTGCGCTTTTAAATTAGGCTACCTGATAAATGGTTGTTACAACCAATAAATAAAATCTAAATTCCATTTCATCAATCGAATTTATTTCAAAATTCAATTGGCTGAGTACTTAATTCGTTAGTTTTTAAAATATAATTCAGTAATCACAATAGAATAATGTGATAGTACATGGGACTATCAAAATTCGGTTGGCAACAAATACGGTTGTCACAACAAATCCGTTCTCTGTGTGTAGATCCGATATGGTGCTAAATCGTATGGTTAAGGAACGATATGAGTCAAATTTTGCGAGACGGTGCATGAGACTGGTGCAAAAACAAAACGTTATCTGCCCATAATTCTGCCCTTCTTTTTACGAATAGTTTCACGCAAATGACGAATTATACTGTAACAATAAGAAATGTCAATGGAAGGAATTCATAATGCTCCACACCATGATATTCGCTGATGAAAAATATGATCTTGATTTTTGAACGACTTTGGTGTGATTTTTCGGTCTTGTTTCACCTTTTACGCGACATTCGCTAAATTGGTCGGTTATTTTCAATAATGTTGTATATCATTTTAGATAGCGTTATTTTAGAGATAATAATGTCATCTTTTTTCCAAAAAAAAGGTCTTTTTGGAAGCAGTCGATATATGGAGCGTTTTAAGACTGATGATATACTCTGAAATGATGATTCTTTTGAAAAGTCAACGGTATGAGCAAGATTTCTAATTGTCGATCGACAATGTAGAAGGAGCAAATCTTTGATTTTTTTGATGCGTTGTTGATCAGTTAATTTTATATTTCTCTTCCGAGGCGCTCTTTAACTTCAATGGGGATGTATATCATTCCACTTGTATCGCATCGAAAAATGGATTTTCAATCCCATAAAATATATATATTCTTCATCCTTAGAACAACTGCATCGATATACCGACGTCCGTCTATCCGTTCGGCCATCCAACCGTCTGTCCATCCGTCCGTCTATCATTCCCTCTGTTAAAATCTAGCTCGTTTACAAATTAAAAATTCGCCTTGGTAAAATTAGGATAATATTGTTTTTCATTATTGTGAGTAGCCTGCCATTCTTTTTTTCCACATAGCCTGAACACCAGAGATATTCAGCATTATTGTGAGTAGCCTGCCATTCTTTTTTTTCACATAGCCTGAACACCAGAGATATTCAGCAGTATCCTCAAAGTTTCTTCAGCAGAAATTTATCTCCTCAAGCAAAATTTAATGAAACTTCTTTTTTCAATAAAATCAGACATTGTCAGATTTAAAATTCACTTTTAGTTTAAAAAGAAAACGAACGTCACCATTGAACCAATTGATATGTTAAAAATAGTACTACCAACTTCAAAAAACTTAATCAATAAACCCGTAAAGTTTAAACACCAGTTTTTAGTTAATACTATAATTAATACTAGCAGATTCCAGCGCTCGAAATTCGAGTGCAAATTCTAGAAAATTTTATTTTTTCATTTGATAAAGACCCCAAAGGTATACTTCACAGTTCAACTCATTTTAAATGGAGAAAACAAACTCAACACATTAACACAAACACATTAACAAATTTAATAACCACACACGTAGCATTGTGTAATTATACCCTATACCACTATGTGGTTTGGGTATAATGACTTTGTGCTGCTGTTTGTAACAACCAAAAATATTTGACCTACACCCATCTTTAATTATACCGATCGAATCAGAATCACTATCTGATTCGATTTAACGATGTCCGTCCGTCCGTCCGTCTGTGTGTCCATGTAAAGCTTGTAATCAAACTGCAGGTCGCAAATATGAATATGTTTTGATGAAATTTGGTATTTAATCTTTTATCGGCCATGGGATGAACGCTTTTGAAATTGGTGAGAATCGGTCCATGTTCAGACCTAACCCCCATACAAATGACCCCTATGAAATCGACATAAATTGCCATAAGATCCAAATTGTCATATAGATCTTACTCGAATTGGGTTTGTATGCGTTTATTACACTCATTAATGAGTAGTCCAAAAATGATCCCTATTGGACAACTCTTAGTCATAGGCCCCATATAGAGCTGCTTCCCGATCTTCACTTATATCTATCAAAAACAAAAATATTGCACTGATTCTTCTCAAATTTTGTTTGTATATATTTTTGCAAAATACAAGAGACTTTACCAAACATGGTCAGGATCGGTCCATTTTTGGGCCTAGTCCCCATATAGATATAGCATCCGATATGAACTTTTTCATATCTGCAGCCGAAAAAATTAATAAAAATCCCACTCAAATTTCGTTTATGCTTATTTTATATATCCAGTTAGTTGGGCCTGAGAGATAGGGTCTCTAAACGCATGGTATAGGGTATCGTATAGTCGGTCTTGACCGACTATAATTTTCTTACTTGTTTTATGTATGTGTTAGTAGCAACTTTAAACGAGTATAACTCCAAAAAATATTCCAGAAGATAAAACTCTGTTAATCTGGGCAACAGCTAAAAAGAAATATCTTTCAGATGATAAATTTTTTGTTTAAATCGGAGTATAACTGTGAAACTTACATCAGTCACAAGAAATGGCCTTGCCTATTAATATTAGGCTGCACGAAAAGCCTCCCAATGAAATAACCCCCAGGAAATAACCCCCAATGAATTAAACCCAAAAAAAAGGAAATAACACCCAAAAACAGTGAATGAAATAACATCCAAAAATAAATGATATAAACCCCAAAGCGAAAACGAAACAGGCCCCAATATTTGGGAGCTATTTAATATGAAATAACACCCAATGATGAAAATTAAATAACCTCCAATGAAATAAACCCCATCAGCAACAGAAATTAAATTATGCCCAAAATTCATAAAAGAGTCAGGTTCACCAAGGATTTCATGAAGCCAACATGGACCAAAAGCAAAGTCGCAAAATTATTGAAATGAATCGCGTGGAGGCCCGCAGGCGTCTTCTTCATAATAAGGATATATGCAACTTCGAAAGTGTGCCAGCATTCATAATCAATTTTTTTTTTGGTGAAGGAACATACAAAGCTCGTTTAATAGTGACTACTTTTGGTTTTGTGAATGGACTAAGTCCAGTGCAGTTATTTTCTCTTATATGATGGAGGCTATTTGAGATCAGCCACCAACGAGCTATCCTAAAACTTTACGAATGGCTTGAAAATCCAACTCATGGGAGACGTTATTACAGTTACAATGTTGTAGGGAAGGCAGTAATTTTCTGTAATGGAGATGTGAAGAAGTATGGACAAAGAATTCTTTAATATTTCCAATATATTTATTTTTGAATCCCAACTACCAAAAAATTATTTTCATGTACATACATAAAAAATAAACTTAACAATTATACGTAAGGAAAGGTAAAAAAATAAAATGGTTGCTCATGAATTCAAGATGGAGAAAATATACGTTGTATGTAATATTACATGGATTAGATTTTACTTCTTACATAAAAACTTGGATAACGTCGTCTACTGCAGCACAACAAATAGGGGATTATATGTTTGCAGTCCACTACCGATTGCTTCCGCTTGAAGCTTTAGTACGCACTCGTTACATATTTTCAAATACTTACAGGGTATAAGAACTGTATTAGCCTGGTTTTGGTTCTCTATCAAAACCAGTTTATGGCCCGCATTGTTCTCTATCAAAACCAAATCTCCTATTTTTATTTCAATGGGATTAATTCTTCTATCGTACAGAGTCTTACTACTTTGTTTTTGCCTTTCTATCATACTCGCGGCTCGCTGCTGCGCCGTCTGAAGCCTATACTTTACCTCTTTTTCGTATGACTCTATGTTATATATTGGGTCAACGATATTGTTATCAAGAAATGGTATGTTAGGTGATTTCTTACCAAATATCAGTTCATACGGACAGTACCCATGGACAGTAGAAGGTGTTGTATTGAAGCAATACGTGAAGTATGTCAACCATTCGTCCCAATCTGTTCTGTCCGCTGAAAGATATGAACGAACGTATTCGTTAAATGTTCTATGTGATCTTTCTATAGTACCCAACGTTTGATGATGGTATGCTGTCGATGTTGTGTACTCAATATTCAGCAATCCACAAAGCTCTTGTATGGTCTGGTTCTTATACTCCGTTCCCATATCAGTCAGAATTCTATTCATTGGACCGTATATTAAAATGAAATTTTCAAAAATAGCCTTGGCTACGGTTTTAGCCTGTTTGTCAGGAATTGGTATAGTGATCAAATACTTCGTTAGATCACATATTATGGTTATGGCATATTCATTGCCGTTATTAGATTTAATAAAAGGACCAATTGTGTCAATAACGACTATATCGAATGCTTTCACTGGTGTTTCCGTTATCACCATTGGTTCCCTTGTTTTCGGTAGGGATTTATTTGTCTGACACTGCTTACATCCTTTTATATAGTTACGTATGTCTCTTGACATTCCGTTCCAGAAATATTTTTCATTTATTTTTGCTGTCATCCTTGTTATCCCTGGATGACCTCCGTATAAAGGATCATTGTGATATTTTTCTAGGAGTGTGTTTTTCTGCTCGTCAGCAGTAACATTTATTCTCCGTGGCGCTAGAGCTATTATTAATTTTTTTAATTCTTTGTTCCCTATTTCTTTAAACACATTGATTCGAATCTTCTCAAATATTTTGTCATTTAGTGATAGTTGCAACTTTTTGATGCCTTTGTTGTCGGTCATATTTTCCAACCTAGGGAAGAATTGATTTAGATCAACTTTCCCATTAACAATAAGGTCATCTATCCTAAGCTCCTCTAAAGTTATTTTCCCGTGTTTAAGGTAACACCTCGGTGTTTTGCCTTGTAAGTCAAACTTTAGGCGAACATTTTTTCTTACTTCCTTTATACTAAGTGTTTCATAAACCCTTGGGGTTGTCGTTATACTCTTTATTTTCTCATCTATTCCTGGTTGTGTTTTTCTAGATTTTGTTCTAGTGGTTACCATAAAAATGTTTCTGCTAGTTTTTATGTCTGCTATTGTTATTCTGGATAAAGCGTCTGCCGCATGGTTATCCTTTCCCCTCAGGTACTCTATTGTAAAATCATACTCTTCTAAATCCAATCTCATTCGCGTCAATTTTGAGGAAGGGTTTTTCATCGAGAACAAGTACGACAGTGGTCTGTGATCGCTTCTCACTAAAAATCTCGTGCCATATATGTATGGTCTGAAATATGTAATCGCCCAGTGTACAGCTGCTAATTCCTGTTCAATAGTAGATTTGTTCGCTTCACCTTTCGTGAACGATCGTGAGGCATATGCTATTGGAAGTTGTATTCCATCATGCTCTTGGCTTAGCACTGCACCGCATGCATATTTACTTGCATCGGTTGTGATACAGAATTGTTCATCAAAATTGGGATATTGTAATATTCTTGGGTTCAGTAGTGAGTTTTTCAAATATTCGAATGCTTTCTCACACTCTCTACTCCATTCGAATTTTGTATTTTTCCTACATAATCTCGTTAAGAGACGAGCGTGTTCCGCAAAATTAGGAACAAAACGTCTATAGTAATTGCAAAATGCTACAAATCGTTTTGTTTCATCGGCATTTTTAGGTGTGGGATAGTCTTGAATTATTTTGAATTTGCTATCGTCTGGAAGAATGCCTTTATCTGTACATTTGTGTCCCAAATAAGTCACTTCATGACTGAAAAATGAACATTTTCCTGGATGTAGTTTAAGGTTATATTTCCGACAGGTTTCAAAAACATCTACCAGATTCCTAATCATGTGTCGTTCTGAACGACCAATTACAACTAAATCATCCATATATAAGAAAGCTTGAGCTGGTGATAAACCAGCGAATGCAATTGTCATCATTCTCTGAAATGAATTTGGGGCTATTTTAAGCCCGTATGGGAGGCGCTTAAAACGGAATGATCCCTTATCTGTTGAAAATGATGTGATATCCCTGGAGTCCTCATCTAATTCAATTTGATGAAACCCAGACGTTAAGTCTAGACAAGAAAAATATTTCGCTTTGCCAAGTTGATCAAGAATGTCATCTATTCTTGGTAATGGAAATTTATCTGCAATCAATTTTTTATTAACCGCCCTGTAATCTACTACTAATCTCCATCTTTTATTAACGCTTCCAGCTAAAGATTTTTTCGGTACTAATAATATTGGGCTATTGTATTCAGAAGCTGATGGTTCAATTATACCATCTTTTATTAATTTATCCACTTGTCCTGTTATTTCCTCCTTATGCGCATAAGGTATCCTATAGTTTTTAATATATGTTGGTTCTATATCTTTTAAACGCAATTTTTGCCTGTAAAAATTATTCGCAGATATTTTTTCTGTTTCTAGTGCGAAAACATCAATATATTTCATGCATATTTCCTTTAGTTCATTCTCAATGAATTTAGGAAATTTTTCGGACAATATCTTAAATTTATCATCGTTATTCTGACACTCGACCATTGATACTGTTTCATAATTATCCAAGCTTTCAGTCTCTATTTGAGCATCAGATATAACAACTTCTTCGTCTGTTGTATTCATTATACGTACAAAAGTTTGTGAGGCGTTAGAAATTGTATTTGCTATAAATATCCCCTCCTTAGGGGTTTGGTTAGGAATTAATATGTCCCCCTTTGAATCTCCTACATTTATTCTTCTAATTACCTCTGATCTCGCAGGTAATGATATTGTGTTGATGTTTGGGTATTTTCGCATTTTCATCCGTATACTTTGTGGGAAATCATCTGGTCTTAATACTATCCAATCTTGATCCGTTCCATATTCTAGTTTACAATTGTACTTTCTAATGAAGTCAAGTCCCAATATTCCATCAGATGGAACTGGAAAGTCATCATCTACCACATGGAGTTTATGTTTAACTAA
This sequence comes from Cordilura impudica, assembly GCA_963682025.1. Taxonomy (NCBI): domain Eukaryota; kingdom Metazoa; phylum Arthropoda; class Insecta; order Diptera; family Scathophagidae; genus Cordilura; species Cordilura impudica. Next base: position 104,022,763 of record OY821517.1, read on the forward strand.
CAGATTTTCAAATATCAGATCCGTTGTGATCTTTCCCCTAGTATAGGTTATACCCTTTCCTATGCCATGTAGGCTAATTGTGTTGGATGTATCTATTCTTTCAAATTTATTCTGTCCGCTTTTTATTATTGATATGTCCGCACCTGTGTCTACCAAAAATGTCGACACCCCTTCATTGAATTTTGATTTTAGTGAAATATATGATGCTGAATTCAGATTAACGTTTAAGATTCTACTATTTCTAATTATTTCATCTATTGAGTACCCGGGGATTGTACGTTTTCCGTACTCCCATGCAAAGCCCGGACATCACGTCCTCTATTATTATTGCGGTTGTTATAGTTCCCGCTGTAGTTATTATTGTTCCTGTTGTAACTGTCACGGCCATTATATTGCCTATTGACCTCATTGTTACCATTGTGGGACTGGTTACTCCCACTGTTGTATCTCCTGTTATTGTTACTACGACCGCTATTTCCGGTGTAATTTCCACGTCGGCTAAAATTTGCGTAGGATCGCCCACGTCTTTGACCCTGGGTATTGTGCATATCCCTGTTATAGTACATTATTGTACTATTTTTAGGCGCATCGGTTGAACAACTTATAAACTTAGCTACCGCATCATTGAGAGTGTTAAATTGACCTGCTTCTAGTATGAGTCCCACTCTGTCGTTGGTACTGTTTTTTGTCATTGCCTTTACAGCAATGTTTGTTGTGTATTTTTCGGCTAGTGTAGTATTTAAACCGTCCACTATGTAGGCGCTTTGTAATCTTTTCGCCAGTTCTTCTATCTCTTTGGTGTAGTCATTTGGTGTCCTACCACACTGTTTGAGATTCATTATCTTTGCCGAAAGCAACTCAACGGACTCGCCCTTGACTGTTGTTTTTAACCTAGCTATTATGCCGGCTAAATTTACTTCATTACCCTCTATGAGAGTACGTGCCGTTCCCTTCAATTTAGTCTTTACTAAATTGACGGCCACCGCATCCTGGTCTTCCGCAATTGAATCCACCAGTGTTAATGCATCCAGAAAACTTTGTAGGTTCTCTGCCCTACCATCAAAATCAGGTATGATTCTGGATGCTGTCCTTAAAAATTCCGTTGCTGTTTGTGGCATGTTTGCGCTTATTATTTCTGTCTGTATTGCTAATTTATTTTTGTCATCCGCAAATTCTACCCTTTCATGTAATGAGTTGGGCAATTCTACTTCAAGACCCCTACGAGCTGCTACACTGATGAGTTTACTTCTTAGGTCAATGAAAAAACCCTCTGCTGCAACCTTATGTGCGGGTGTTAAACGCTGATAATTTACGTTTAATACGACTCTTATTTCTTCAAGTCGTAAGTAGAGGTTTTTTAGATGTTTTTCAACAGTTTCCTCTTTGGTAGGCCTATCGCTATTGAGGCATTTATAGGACTTGTCAAATTCCTCTCTGATAAGTCTGCACTGGCCTAGTATCGCAGACCAGTCCATACATGCAGATTAAAATTGACTTTTGTCTGCTAGGACAGAAAATCTTACCAGAAAATCGCACAAAAAAAAATATTCAAAATATTTGTCATTTAGGATTTGTCCCCCAAAGTTCCTGCTATATTAGCAATTAATTCAAATATTCAACAAAATAAAGTAATTCAATAATAGGACTCCTCCGGCACTTTATGTAAAATTTTATTCTCTTTAGTCAGTATTTTTAATAATGATGACAAAATAAAAAAATTTTGATAATATATAACATGATGTTATCGCAGTCTCTGCTTTGTTCTCTTTCTTTTTTTTTTTTTTTGTTTAACTCTATTCGAGGAGTATATAATTTTAAAATCTTATGGGCCCATTTTTAAACCTTGTCAAGGTTGTCGCCTCTACTTAGATATCTCTTACGGAGAGATCTTTTGTGCAGTAGGTATAATTTTAGCGTTAAGTTTACCCCGCTTATCAATACCAAGCACAATGTGAGGTACCACAAGGATTGTATTTGGTTTGTGTGGTCGACAACCTCAACGTTGGTTATTACATTTGCGTTCGGGTTTTCTAATTTTGATTCCGGCTTACCCATGTTAAAATATAATTTATCTTTTAATTTCCTATTCCCAATAAAAATCAATATTTAAATTTATATTAAAGAATCAATATTTTAGTTTTAATGATACATTAAATATTTTAAATTGTCGATTTATTCCTAAATATCATGACTTTTCTATGTTCTGTTCTATATATTAAGTTATTCTATTTTATAGAAAAATTCACAGTTTAATTAATTTTAAAGTGAGTTCAATATTAATAATCATGTTTTTTTGTTTTTAAAAAAAATTTTTTTTTTTTTTTTTTTAATATAATTAAATACATAATTTTTTTTCTAATATTTTGTATTCAAATTTCTTTTCAATTGATTGATTTTAACAAAAAATGTTATCAATACGAGTATCGAAGAAATCAATATTTAACTACTATGTAATATGTATGATTCAACTTATTTAAAAAAATAAAATATGCTACTTAGCTGTTGTTTTATTCTCCAGCTGCTGTAGATGATGGTTACTGTTGTTGACGTAGAGTTTGATGAATCTGTTGCTGGGGTTGCTTATTCATGTTGTTATTACCGTTTTTCGACTCTTCACTTTTTACAATTATTTTGGCTGTTACACTTTTGGTATTCCAGTTTGATGAATCCGTTGTTGCTGCGGTTGCTTATTCATGTCGTTATTACCTTTTTCAACTCTTCACTTTTTTACAATTATTTTGGCTTTTACATTTTTGGTATTCCTTCTTAACAAATTTTTAATTGTTGATTAAATTTAAATGTTGATTAATAATGTACGTTTTTCGACTCTTCACTTTTTTACAATTATTTTGGCTTTTACACTTTTGGTATTCCTTCTTAACAAATTTTCAATTGTTGATTAAATTTAAATGTTGATTAATAATATACGTTTTTCGACTTTTCATGCTTGGTATATGTAGTTATTGTTTTTCTGATTTTTTCACAAATTAAATTTTTTCTTAAAATTTTAATTGACTTATTATTTTTTTCATATTTTATTTTTTTTCATTGGCAGGATCGCCATATAATTTAAATAATTACACTTTTTATTATTTGTTTAAAAACAGCCGCTCATGCGACTGTTTACTTTCACGTCTCTTTATTAATTCTTTTTCTATACTAATTTTAACGTATATCTACCTACGTACGCGCGCACATGCATTGTACACGCGTACACATACACTTACATTATGTGTAACTGA